>JAHMML010000012.1:1226986-1662439 GCA_020341155.1 Eciton burchellii | reverse complement strand
AGCCGGAGTGCTGGAACGCGACTTGTCCGGTGTCTTGGATGGTGTTTTTAGTTCTCGCTCTGCGTTTGAAGATGCGTCCAGACGAGACGGAGTGGTAGATCGCGAATTATCCGAGGATTTCGGAGGTGTCATCAAACTCTGTTCGATATTGCCGAGTGCGTCATTAGATGGACTGCTAGGCTTCTTGATTTCCTCGGTCACTTCATGTACCAATGTAGTGCTCGGTGGTCGAGATGTTTTATTGTCGAACTTGTCGTTCGAGTCATCGACCGCTGGCGAAGTTGCACTCTCGATGTCTTTGCTTGACGGTGGTCTATCGGTAAGCCTTTCCTCCTTTCTTTCCTCTTTATTGATCGCGGAGGAAGGTCTGCTTTGAGAAAGAAACGGCACTGATTTATCGGCAAGTTCCTTAGTTGCTGTAACGATGTTAGAGGAAATTGGTCTCGATGATGCATCTTGTTTGTCCCTCATCTTACTTTCGATGGCAATCATTTCTGGCTGGCTGGGTTTACTCACGTCGTCGAGCTTTCTCGCTGTTAGGGGCGACTTGGAGCCGTTCACCAATCCATCGAGAGCGCCGCCGTCATTGTGGCGCGGCGACTTCTCTCTGTCTATCACGACGTCGTCGTCGTCGTCATTCTCGCCATCCTCACGGGTATCGGATTTCTTTCTTCCCAAATAACGCTCCGGCTTATCAATGTCGGCGTTGCTCTCATTTATATCCGCCATCTTCTCGATAACAATGCGCGGTCGTGTCGGCTGCTTGATCTCCTCGTTGGACAAAAGCTGCTGCCGCTGTAGACTCAGTGACGAGTCATTTCTCAGCAACTGTCTGGGGAAAGCAGACTCTTGACCTGGTCGCGGGGGTCCGTTCTGGGGCGCGATATCCGGTCGTTGAAATCGCGGATCGTTGTTGCTTCGCTGTTGCTGTTGCTGCTGCTGCTGCTGTTGCTGATATGCCTGTTGATTACCGACGAAAGGTGGTCGCTGAATTCCTTGCGGCAGAGGCCCTCGAATCCCCGGGGAGTGTACGAAACGCTGATTCGGAGGGTACAGTGGATTTTGCAGTTGGCCAGGTTGTGATGACCTTGGTGGAAAAGAACCTCCCGGTGGTCTCGGTGGACCGTATGGTCTGAGCTGCACGAACTGACCCGAGGCTACTGGCGGACCTAGAGAAGTGCGACTGTCCAATCGACGTAGCAGTTGTCCTGGCCGTGGCACGCCTATAGGACCATTATTTATCGAATTTCTGGGAGACAGCGGAGGACCTTGCGGTCGCGGCTGAGAGCCCTGAGACGGTAAAGGAGTGTTTGGCTTCACCTGCGGAAGAACAGCTCGTGTCGCGTATACTTGCGCGAGAGAAATCGCTAGATCGATGTGATTCGTCCTAGCGAATCGATTTGACAGGCGAGATTGGGATGTTCATTTTATTTCTTAACTAGCGTATATTCTGCTTCTTATCCCGAAGTTACGATAGCATCGTCCATCCGTTACCTCGTCCAGGAGGAAGACGCGTATCGGAAGAAGAAGAAGAAGACATATCTCGTGTATACTAATATGTTTCTAACTATAGAAGAAATGCGCAGAGAACTTGAATTTGATGCAATTTCCGTGAAATCGATTTTCCACGCTGCAGGCATGCTTGTCCGATTTATGCTGACGGCCGCGTTGCCGTTATCGCGAACGAATAAGATGAACATTGTGGTTTTAGACACCGAAATTTGTATTCGCCGAGATTGTAACTGCTCCGATATTCTAGTAATGAAAATAACCGCGAGGAATCAATGTATACGCGCTAAACGCTACATGTCTGCATATATACATATGGCACATATACATACATACATATGGCTCCAGCGTTTAAAAGTGTGCTCGCATTTCCACTTCTCTAATTCACCTGATGGATTTATGATTTTGCTTAAATCGCGTGAGTCGTCGTTTTAATTCAAATTTCTATTTTGAGCGCGGTATCGCGCTTTGTTACTTTTAGCACCGCTGGCGATCATAATTCGATTCTAGTCTCAAGACATTGGCACATAAACAGATGAAACCGACGAGGATTATCGGCGTGAACGGGGCAAATTGCAATCGACAGTATCAACTCTGACCTTAACCCCATCGATCTTTCCTTGCATCGCGATTCAAATCATGAGCTGCGTCGTTTGCAGACATTTTGCCCAATTTTCTATGTCATCCTAGCGACAGTTAACTCGCGACGTCGATTTTCTCACAATCGTTTTGTAAAATGCATCCAAAGCGATACAAACGAGAGGGATCCATGATATTGCTCACCATGATTGTCGCGTATTTTCGTTTATTGTTAGATAATTTATACATAACGGCAGCGCTCTGCGTCGTAAACAAACTTGCGCGATGATAACGCATCTCGTGCAACCACGTGGAAACCACGAGAGAATTAGGAAGCTGACAACCTGATGGTGGCCCTGAGTTTATCGATTTTTCGGTAATACGGGTCGGTGACGTCTCGTCGACATGTGTACGTATCTGCGCCGTATTTCCATCGTGCCTGCCACCGTTTTACTTTCGGATCGTTATGGGATCCAGCCACGAATGATTGAGCGTATCGTCGTCGACTTCCATCGCGATTCGCTCGTCTCGAGCGAACTCATGGCGTGTCATGTTTGCTTGGCGAGCAGGCTCATTTATCCTTTCATAGACTGCGATTTTTTTACGTAACGATCGAGTGATTCGAACGAGTATCGCGTCTAAAATTGTAGAATGCAACGAGAACGTGCTTCGAACGTATCGACTTGTTATCGCATCTACGAACAAGTCTTCCTTAATGATCATTCTAATTATTTTGTTGCTTACCGATTCTCCATGGCCCGAAGCAGGTTCGGCCATATTGTTCGCGGTATCCTGCGAGTCCATATTGATTTCTTTCGTGTACTCTTACGGCGTATGCCTCGACTCGTCCCGACAATATGGTACGCCGTAAACCTGTTGCGCAAATATGTGACCAACAAGTCTTAATGAAGCTGCACTTCCTACGCACGAACCAAGCGATCGACATCAATGCACCGTTAAGCGAATGCACATCGCAGCATGTCGAACAATGCGATGACGAGAGCTACCCTCATTGTGCCTTGCACTACTGAAGACATACTGAACACTGTATTACGATGCTGTGATAAAAGCAACAAGGGGGATATCAAAGATGCGTCAGAAGAATTTTATTTCGTACCAGAAGCAACTCGACGGAAACTCCTCCGCAGGTCCTCCGCAAGATATTAATTTTTATGTCAAATGCTTCGTGTCGAGTGAGAAATATTTAAAAAGATCTCGTTTATCCCGAGAGAGAAAGGTTCTTCGGTAAAAGTGGATGAATAAATGCGAGTTTACATAATTGCAGCTATTTCTCTCTAATTATACATAAATAATAAGATATAAATATAAAGACAACAAATTAAATCACAAGTCACATTAGATATTATTATCTTGTAATAATAAATTCTGTCGTACAAAACTAGTATGTTCATGCAATATTTGAGATCATTTAGCAAAAGAATTACTTGTTTATTAATTTAGAAAATGGAATAATAAAATGCGAACGTTAATTACGCAACGCGACGCAAGGTCGATGTAGAATTTACTCAGGAAAAGGCACGTGAAGAGAAATCGTAAAATATCCAACAGATTTTATCAATCTGTCAGAAAAATCCGTTTGACGAGTACGACATGTGTGTTCATATGTGCTACTAATAATAATAACATTTGCGCAGAATGCTCGGAGAGCTTTCTGAATATAATAATTAATTCATAAGCGAAAGACGATATATACTCGACAGTTGTGTCTATCTACTTTGATACGATCCTACGATGCGTGCAATGACGGCAACTTTCAATTACAACTTACCGCAGCACGATCTACGTACAGATATTATGCCACGACGAGATTACAGCAATGAAAACCGGCAGCAATTACCAATGGTGTTTTACAAGTGCGGATATTCTACTAGTGAATAGGCAGAGGTGTGCATGGTCGACGACTCTTAAAAACGGTACGATTTAACGGATGTTGCGTACGCGTACGCACGAGAAATGGAATCAAATACACGTCGCGAACGACGAAGAAATAAATTAGATATAGGATCGCCCTTCTTTTCAGAAAATCAGAAAAGAAATGTTTCCAGTTTATCGTTTTGGTGGATCAAAACTAAAACAAGCGGATTGAGACTATTTCGCTGCACTTTGCACGAATCAGGAGAAGAGTAAGTTTACAAGAGAGAGAGAGAGAGAGAGAGAGAGAGAGAGAGAGAGAGAGAGAGAATCAGCTTGGAAAATTTCCAGATTACTATAATAATACATGCTCGGTTAGACATAACGACGAATGATATCCGAAAAATGCCGAGATACAAATATACTCCTCCTAACGATTCTGAGGATCGAATTTGCGGACTCTCAGATTGTTGGAAATAATTCTACAAAGTCTACGACGTATCATAAACATTTATGACTGTCATCATGAATGTCATTACACCGTTTGTGAGTGACTTTCAAGGAGCAGGAGTAAAAGTGGTTGCATAAGTCGGATACAAACGAGGGAGAACACGCGAACGATCTCATAATCAGCAATCATAACAGACGAGAGATCGTGTGCTAAATCGCCGGCGACTAACCGTGCTGGATAACGTCGCGGAATTATCACGAGATGAAAGTCCATGCGGGGCGATAACTGGAGGAGCGATGTTCCTCGGGTTGCTCAACGATTATTCCCTCTATCATCCAAACAATCAGAGAACATCAGCGATGTCTTTTTTACGTGTCCTTGCAATTTACTGATCTCATCGCTTATCGATCATCACGTAACATCAGGTCTTAAATTTACATTCGGACTCGACATTGACCTTTCTGTCGGACTTTCGTCACTCGTGCGCGAACACATAGAACTCGATGCTTTTGGTAAGGAGTGGAAACTGTAAATAAGATACATTTCTGCTGTGGTGCCGTGCGTTTATGACGAATCATAGCAAAATAGAATTTTTATAAATATTTATATTTATATAAATACGATTGATAGAATGAAAGATAAATTTCAATGTATGCGAATGCTACATTTGCTGATATAAGAAAGTAGATATGTATGTAGGTTGACCGAGCGATACGCGGATCGCTTTTATGTAAATACATCCTACTAAAATATTGTTTTCTGGGAAAACTGGACTACAGTATAACACATTGACCGAAATGAAAGCTCTCGCCAAGCGTGGCAGAGAATTTCGCTCATGGCACGCGACTACGAGGGTGGTTCGAATTACTCGCGGTCGGTCACGTCAGCGGCTGCGAGTAATTAAGCCGGTCGCAGAAATGAAATAAATCTTATGGAACAACGTTTCGCACACATAAAGTGCGATGGTCTGTAAACGCCCGATGATATCACGCTTAAGTAAAAGGGAGAGTTAAACGCAAGCTGCGTGGAACGTGAGATCTCGAGCACGTTTTCAACCTTCTGCTAACCTCCAGACATTTCAATATTATTTCTTATTAAAGGTATCCGTACGGTTCCCTTTTTCACTTTTCTGAAGAACGCGAAGGTTCCCAGAAAATATTTTATCTTATAGCCCGCCGTCTGTCACATCCTCCTGGGAAGCGAGAACCTACATGATGGTAACTTCACGCGAACTCTATCGCGATAACAAAGTGGCCAAAGCGATGTCGTTAGAAATAACTAGATCGGCGAAGGCAATTCATTTTGTCAGATCATGAATCTCGCCTCGCGTTTGATAATGTTAATTCATCGCATGTTCAAGAGCTGCATAAATCAGCACGGAATCGTATCATGGGCGATATTCTCATGCTTGTAATGTACCCGCTACAATGTAAGATACAACAACACGTAATCTAATATTTTATCAAGACGTATAAACAACAGAGTGATCCGCTACCGTTGATGAACCGTTTCGTAACGTCTGCGCCGTGATTGCCGCGTTGTAATTTAAACTTCGGCGAGCCTCGCTTGCAACTTGACCGATCTAAGAAGCTTAGATTGGCGCCAGCCCTTTTTGCCGCGACGAAAGTAAAACTCATTCGCCGAAGCGGATGGCAGCTCTTCAGTTGTTCAGAATGTCGCGGGAATGCGTCTGGCTGGGATTCCTGAGCATTCGCCTCTTTCGTTTCCGAAAACAGGAACGGTCTGTTCCGCCAGCCGGCAAATGCCCATTCCTGGCCACTTATTGATCCGACCCGGTGAGCGTGTTCAACTCCGCGTACTTCACGTGTGCATACATGAATGCATATGGGACTGCGTCACACGTGATGTGATGCCAGGCTGACACGTTTAACGAGTCGCGGAGACTTCTCCTGCGAAGGGAAAGGCGAGGCTCGAGAGACCGGGTCGGTCCTGGTCTTGGGTAAAGCGCAATTTCGATCGGCTTTTAATTAAAACAAGGATCGTGGACGGCGATACGAGGTAATACGAGATGGACTTTCCATTAGCGTCGAGGTTCAGGATAATAGAATCCTATCGGGGTGTAACGTTGCGTTTAATATATCGCTATTAGTCGAGATTACTTCGGATTAATCGATGACTCATCGATCGCGTCGTCAAGCAACGAATTTACAGCAGTATAATATATATAGCGTAAATAGCGCGGGAATAGCTAAAGTTTAAATCAAGGGGAGAAATAAATTAATCGTTAATCGAAGGGGAAAATTCGCCTGAGCGTGTTAATCTCATGTCTCTCACAAGGCTGAAGTCTCGATTAATTCATTTCTGATTGAATAATCGATTCCAAAGGAGAATCTCAAGCTGTTGTCATACGTTAATGGAACTGGCTTGTGAATATTAATCTCATCGTGATACCATTTCACACGATCTTACAAGTAAAACCATGACACAAGTAAAAACAATATTTCGGACAATGCCATGCTCGTCGAGGATGCCCACTGTATTTCTTTTGCGTTCAATAAGAGTATAAAAGGTTACGGAAATGTTGGGCCGACACGAAACGATTCATTTGTTGGAGGTGTTCTCCTTTTCATTGTTTTCACGCGGAGGAGGACGTTTCGCGCGCACGAGACATGCATGCGCTAATTTTGATTTTTTGTCGATTGCACGCGATCGATACGCGAGGTCACGCAACGCGGGTAATTCTGTGGGACTTACATTCAGGTCATCGAATAGCGAGTAACGCGGTGCAATTTTCTATTGAGGCTTCCTCGCGCAACGACCAAACAGAGGTCCGTGCTTCAACTTGGTTCAACGTCACTCTCCAAGACTGATCTCGATGCATCGTGCCATCGTGATGCTCTAATTACTATTAACGACTGGGAGAAGTCTCTTCGTTAGCGCCCGATGTTTATCGATACTCTATAAATAGCTCGTTGTCATTGCAAGAGACATAGAAACAAAACATAATTTGAACGAGATTAAAATGAGATAAAAATAACAGAAGCGTGACACGTTTGCATAATAATTTCCGTTCGCGTCATGTTCGCGTTTTATGTCGCGCTCTTGTCCTATTGTGCTGAATCATGCTCGCGAAGAGATGGCTTAATTAATCATGATTCTTTTGCATCGATTTGTGCAACACCTCGCAACAGAGACAGCGTCATTGGATATGGATATTCTTTGACGAGGATGAGCCACGTAAAATCATTGTCCGCGCCTGCGGCAGCGCCGAAATTAAAACCCGCCGCATGCTATTAAAATTTACCACGCGATGCTTCGGCGAAAGGAAATAATGCAGCAGGGGTAACGACAGATAAGGTCGCTGGTATATCATCAGCTACCATTTGTCGCGGACGACGTGAATTTATCATTCGGCAACATCTTCGAATCACTCGCGCGATATGAGCGACGTGCAATTGTCACGTGTGCCGGTTTATCGATAGTGCGGCAACGCTTCCTGGATGTTAACCCATTTACTTGCCTTACGGCCATTTTATCAATGAGATTCGCGTGGCGGATAGAGAACCGCGCGCATTAACGTTTCAACTCGAGGAATTCTATCGGAAATTGCCATGTAGGCGTTGCCTCTTTGGCAATATTCATAAATGAATCAACGTAAACAACGACGGCCTCGGCGCTGCGAAATAAATACAGCAATAATGCGCGCTCGGAATCTGTGATATAATTGCGCATCTGAGAGAGAGCCGGGCATTGCGCTTCTGTTTCCGACTCGGATGCGGAGCGCGATGCGATTTCTTCGACAGCGAGAATTAGCAGTCTCAGGGTAGCAGAAGCGACGATACGTGTATGTGTTGGAGTCACGAAAGAAACGTTGGATTGAAAAGGACTAGAGTGCCAACGGGCGGACTGGTACGCTCGATAATCGATCATGTGATCGGCTCGCGAAATATATTCTCAGAGGCACACCTGGCACAGCTCTTCGGCGATGTTCCCGTGACAATTTAAAACGCCTTTATCATGCATTATAATTTTTATTTAATAGAGAAACGGCGAATATCTCCTCGCGTAAAATGCCTTCTCAAAAGACGCGCTGGTACTCGATCCGTTCTCCATTTGCGTCAGTCTATTTCGATATTATTAATTGTTACAATTTATATTATCACGATACAAGTTATACAAGTTATAAATTTCTCATCGTCAAGTATAATTGTCAATCACAATTATTTTCATTTCAGTGGCTATCAAGGCAGATATTTCGCAAGATTGCATCGAGTATTCTGAAGTACTGTTATGTCAACAAAGATGCAGCCGAATGTCAATACACGAGATCGAAAACGAGTTTTTATTTCCATCAATTTGTCTGACTTGACCTTTTGTCATCGTTTAAGACTACTTTCACAAAATCCGCCCTTTTCTTCTCATTTTCCAAAAACCTTCAGCACGCCGTTGCGTCGTAATTTCCACAGCGACAGCTCTGAATACGTAATTAAATGACGACTACGAAACGAAAGAAACATTCGATTACACTAATTAAATGTCTCATGGAAATTTATATGTCCCGCGAGATGCTTTGAAATAATTTTTCCTACTTACGCAATTAGCATACATAGAGACAGATTATACTTTGGAGAAGAGTGCCGTTTTACGCTAATTAGCCTTCGACGACGACAACGTCCATTGTGGTTGCCTAATGCGTAAACGCTCTACGTGCGTGACGTGTCTACGATTATTGCTGCGCTACAGTGATTGAACTATCAATTTGAATCCGCGTATGGAGCGGACCGATTAGAAACGATTTACTGGCCAACAAGGACTACGAGTTGCATAAGCGGTGTTCTTATCTCTCGATATGGCAGATCGGCGGCATCGATAATTACCACGACAGCGATCGTGGCCGGTATTATTCCGATGGAGACGACAATCTCCTGCCTGCACAGGATGAGCCTATGTCACTTTTAATACGCGCTTATCTGAGAGTCTGAAACACCCAGAAACCGATCAGGACACGAGCGAGATATCACTATATCCCCGAATTCTCGGGGTTTCAATCGCCGAGTTACTGTCTCGTATTCGACTTCGAGAAAATTTGGATGCTTCGTGCGCGGAGCCGATCAAGCTACCGAATCTGGACTGTTCCGTCAAAAAGAGCAGAGACGAGCCGGAGTGGCGAGATGAAGTTTGCCTGAACAAAAGCAGTCTTCATCGGTGACAATTCTCCGGATACGGACAGGCGCACGAAGCTTCGCGAGGAAAGAAATCAGTCTGACATATATACCGACGACACCGCGACCTGATCATCGGGAAAGAGCCTGAGACTTACCTGCCAACAATGTCGATGACGCTCTGATCGAGCCTCCGCGATCTAGGTCGGCTCGTGAGTCACTAAGCTCGCGCGAGACCCCGAAGGATACCTCTTTGGCGAGGTGCACGTCGTTTCAGGGTCTCTCGAGGTGGATCGTACGAGTCACTGCTGTCCGTCCGTCCTGCTGTGCCTCTGCTCCTGCGCTCCAACGCCCAGCGTTGGACTCAGCCTTAGCCTGCGCACTGCTGCTCGGCAGCGCGAACGCTGCTCTTTCGGAATCGCATGAAAGGAACAATCCACCGGCGAATTACGTGCGCGTTCTCGCGCACGCTCCTCCGTCGCGATCTGGATTGTCCACGTAGTTTTCCGAAACTCTCGCGTATACGTGTGCGCAGGTCTGTGCAGGTCAGCTGGACGCGGGAGTTTCCGAAGTACGATCGTCTCGATGAGAGTTCGAGGCACTTACAGGGATATCATCAATCGTAAGATCCATCCGAGAACAACGTGCAGCCGTGGCAGACGCCATTTTATAAAATTTTCATGTTCTCGCATTTTTACGTGAGGGTGTCGCATGCGCAAAGATGCTCGCATATGCCTCGCATGATATGACAGCATCGCGCAGGACACCCTTAGAAACGGCCTTTTCCGCCGTAATTACGAGCATCTCCACGTTTCCGTTCACCGAGAATGTTCACGTGCTCGACGAAGCGGATGCTTCGAATCTCGCGTTCCGGCAATGGCGTCGCCATGCTGATTACAAACGGAGGTGAAAGCTTAGCTTTCCAGCTGATTCTCCTGCTCCTTCGTTCTTGGTTTCGTTTCAGTAGAAACGAAAATTCTTCCATGCGCGTCATTGCGAGAAATTCTCATTCTACGGAGCATACGCGAATTCCCTTCTCAATTACCGCTCTGTTTTTCTACCGTTCTCGGTGTGCATCATTTATCACCTGCGCGTGATACGGACGGTAATGCTCACTGTCGTGAATGAAAGTCGGGACGCACCCTCGCACTTCAATTTCTTTTCTATTACGTTAATGCGTCGGGCAACGTTGTCTCGCATGCTCGACACAAGAAGAGCAAGCAGCTGAAAAATCACGCGTCTTAGCGCATTATTTCGACAATCTTGGCATCCAGTATCGCTCGCTATTTTATATCACACAACAAGTTTTGGATTTATCGCTTAATTCAGCGATAAATTGCCAATAACATGACACGGTGTAGAGTAAACGATCGTAACATATTTCGCATCCGTGTCAATAGGATTTATTCCTCACGACAAGATAAATGATAAATTTAAAAGAGGAGATAAGATTCACAAAATTAAATTTATCACAAACTACAAAATAAGAAGAAGAAGGTAACAATATCTCGTTCAATGATAATAATTTCCTGCAGGAGCGCATATTCGAGCGCACATTCCGAAATCCAAATTCGAATCTGACTCGAATCGGTAATTTCTCTCGAGAAGATTTCCCATCTTCACGTGAGATTCTTGGCAAAGAAGAGCAAAAATATTCTACGAAGAGCAATATAATTTTCTACGATGACCATGATGTGGCGAATTCTCATGTGTACACAAAATTATTGTCATATCTTTGCTCTTCCCCCGATATCGCCAATCCGAACGTAATTGCGCTATGCGTCACGGATAGCGCGGAAAGCATCACGGATAGACTTTTTCGATTATCAACGGTTAACGGTTTGGTTAACGGTACTTGAAGCCTCTTGATCCGCGAGATGATGGCGCAACATCTGCACGAGCTGACTCCTCATTGCTCCGTATTACCTCGTCTCGCCGTTATCGCACGACAGGTCGGTATTCGCCCTGTACACGAAGAGATCGTGTACTTGTCTTGCTCTCTGAAAACAGCCCGGCCATTCATCCGGCCGCGGCTGTTCACGCTGCATCCGTCTCGACCACGACGCTATCGCCGAACGGATCCGCGTCTCGTCGGCGAAGCGCCAGCGAGAGATCGATCGGCGCTTCTTCTCTCCGCCGAGACGCATCTATCGTTTCCTCGAGATGGGAGACCTTGCTTCGATGCGAATGCGATGACGCGATGACCCTCGGAAGTCGGGTTGACCTCGCCGGCCTTACCTGGAAGAAGAATTTTTGTCGTTTATTATCAGACCAGATGGTTAACGACGACGAGAACGGGAACCGTGCTCGCGGTGCTCGCGAATCGCCGGTCATTGAATTCTGCTCAAATGCCGCGAAATTAGCGTTTCCGTTTAAGAAGCCTGAACGCGAGATAGGAGCGAAAACGCTGGGAACAAAGGAAATCGCTTATCCGCGATGAATAATACGCTGCAATGCGTGGTTTCACGGTGACCTATTGATACTTAGGGAATTCACGCGTTCAGGCAATTATCATTGGTTATCGCGCGATATCCAGGACCTTTTCAAGCGATTAATTGCTGCTGAAGCTGTTAAAGAACGATAGTCTCCACTAACGTTCACTTGGTTAATCAAAGATCAATTTCCACAATAAGCAGGGGACTCTCTTCAAGTAACAAGCATGGAATAGAGATTCCGCGTTTTAACTTTGTGTCGCGGTTTCATATTTCGGATATATACATTCCGAAATGTTTTATGGGGTCGACGGTTATGACAAATCCGTGCCTACCGGCGATAAACGAAGAAACAAAAGTTTTGCCATATAGACGATCCGGCACTTTAGTTGCATGACAGTCAGTCAGGATGAACGATCGTTTGAAATTTCCGCTGTTGGTTTTGCACCATCTCGTCACGCAGGATCGATCGTTTGCAATTAGCAGCAGTACGAATGCAAACGGATATAGAACGAAGCCAAGCGTAGAAACGAGGCGTGCCATTAAAGTTTGAGATTTAATAACTATTCCTATAGTTCCGAAATCATTAGCTTAATATTCTCTATTAATTATTTCCTAGTTTCTGCATTGCATCGCTTTGCATCGCTCGACAAAATATGCATCTCTCTCGCAGATATATGCTATATAGTCTCTCTATGCAGCATAATGCTTGAAACATCTTGGATTTCATTGAGGTAACTTGATGATGTTCCACGGTTAAGCTACGATTTTGGAAAATCGCTCCTTCGCGCAAGATTCGAATATTCAAAGGCTAATCGTGTTTTACCACGAGAATCGAATCAAATTTTAACGACGGCACAGTATACTGTGACATCTTGATATTAAACTTCGTGATGCTCCTTTCCCGTGAAAATTATTAATCTTTAAAGAGAGATCCATCGATCCGCACGGTACACTCGCTTTGGTAAAGAAGGAACTGGATCAATAGAAAAATTTCTGATTATACTTCGGTAGGGAAGCTCAGCCCGCAAGCTCAAATGTTTAAAACGCGTATCAGTCGAGCTGAAAGCACGCCATGTGATACCGACAGAGTGTAAAAGCTCTCTCTTGGCATCCGCATTCCGCATGTGATTACCTGTGCGCATCGCGCGATGTTTGAATAATCATTTTCAATACAGAATACAGGATACAGAGATCGTGTCTGAAGAATATTTAACGATTAAGAAGCATGCCGGAATGTAACATCCGCAAGCTCGTCTCAGGCTGGCGTCCCGTTTTAAATTTGTAGCCGTTCATAAGACTTGCGCTTGATGAGATCTGTTGCAACGTTTAGAAAATTATCACGTTATTGTATCGTGAACATTTGGCATTTGGCGAGCGTTCTCTCTCTTGTTTCCTAATAAAGGATTATCCCATCTGCTTGCCGTTTTAGCGTAAGAGATATTTTCTCCTGCGATTTCCTCGCACAAAACATCGACCAGTTACGCGGCAGTGTAACTGCTTTCAAAAGATGAGAACAAAGGAAGAAAACAGTGTTCCCGTTCACGTATAAAAGCTCCAAGCAGTGTCGTGATCACTCGAAGAGCGCTAATTCCCGACGGAAAGCCCACAAGGTTCCCTCTTGGAGCACGGATAGTCTTTCATATCGATGAGGATCGATAGTCTCGTCCGTCTCTTACCCTTATAAGCACCATGCGCTGCCACAAAGCTCGTCATTGATATTTATTATGTGTCAAGCTGGGGCAGACTGAAAAATTGATACCGTTGCGTATAGGTTTCCCTTAGTGAATTAACTAGACGCGAGTATTACACGATATTTGCTCGCGACTTATGAGAGCAGAGACTCAGCTCCTCTTTATTTTAAGAGTCCTTAATATTTTAACAGCTTAATTTCAGTCTTTCAGAGTTTTTGCTGCGTTCAATGATCAACGATTATTACCGTTTTGCAGATTTTTTCTTTCTTAGAATTAAACGGCATTTCTCATTCCCAACAATCGAGAGTTTACCTTTGACTATAAATACAGGCCGATCGTCCGTTTCCTCACCGCTGAAAAGTCGCGGGGATTATTTTCGCGAATACCGGACCGACGCTGTTCGTGACCGCGTTCTTTTTATATTCTCAACGCGTGACAATTTTATAATCATTCTCTTCAGAGCAACTCGCGCCGTTGTAGGCGTTTCCTTTCGTGCGAAAGTCTCTGAGCGTGTTACAGTGATGTTGCTCTTGCGTCGCGAACAGATGATAACAATCTTAAGCGACAGTTGGATATTAATTGCATATTTATTTCTCTACACATAACTATCGCTTGCATTTCAAGTTTCATCCCTTCAATATCGTTTCATATTGATGTTGCTATTACATATTATTATTATTATATAATATTTTATTGATGACATTACGTTTTATAATATTACGTGTATAACGTGTATAACGTTTATAATATTACGTATAATATTATGCTGTATTAACATTGATCATAAATATTATTTCGCTCGTATGTGCGAAATGTAATTCAAGATATGCTTGATATTAATGCACTTAAGAAATGTACGCGATCGAAAACGCGAAGGTTATCCGCATCTTAAAAAATGCTTTTTAATCTCCTTTAAACGTTTCGCTTGAACATTTTG
The DNA here is from genome assembly GCA_020341155.1 of Eciton burchellii. Lineage (NCBI taxonomy): Eukaryota > Metazoa > Arthropoda > Insecta > Hymenoptera > Formicidae > Eciton > Eciton burchellii. The sequence continues at coordinate 1,647,842 of JAHMML010000012.1, read as the reverse complement.
AAATAATAATACAATCAAACAACAAGGAAAACAGCCTTTCAGGAAGAGAGAGAGAGAGAGAGAGAGAGAGAGAGAGAGAGAGAGAGAGAGAGGCATCAAATGGACGACGAATCGTCCGGTGAGCAGACAAGACACTATATTTACATTGCATGTTGGGAATTAGTGGATAACGAAAAGGTGACACGCCGCTATTCTTAGCATGGACCGATAGACCGGCAGATACCTGTCTAAAGCTATTGGATTCGGTAGTATTACATTGAGACGTAGTAACGCATCACAGCGTTATACGTCACGCCGGACGCACGCGCATGTCCGGTTCCTTCATCTCTCTTTCTCTCTTTCTCTCTCTCTCTCTCTCTCTCTCTCTCTCTCTCTCTCTCTCTCTTCATATTTAATCCATTCAAACGATTTAATTTATCCGATCGCTGCTGTTGATAAAAGTTGCCCCGACTGATTGCGAAGATAACGCAGATTCAACCGACATTATCGTTATTAACGATAAACAATTTTGATCTGAAGCGTAAGATCGTGCGTACTTTATGCCGTCCGTTATTTTTTATATTTATTACGTCCGTCGTTGCCGTAAGTAGTTGATGCGTTATTCCTTTTGTTCTTTCGATCGCCTAATTGCAATTAAGATGTTCCAGAAGATATCGATCGAATTATTTCATGGAGCGAAGCAAGACCAAGGATAGACTGATCGCAATTTCTGCCGTGTTTCCTAATAGAGCTACGTTCACACGCTCGTTTGATGCTTGCAAAAACACGATCAAGGATGGCAACGATCGTTAATTAAGCCGAGTTAATTTTTTCGATATCTCGCGATCGTCTAATAAAGTACGAGCAATTAGATAATCGGGACGATCTGGTTCATTAGTCGCTCGTCGTAAGAGCATTGGTAAGACAATATCGCGCAGTGACAATCCCACATGGACAATCGGTCACGCCTCGGCATCGGGACATGCAATAATGACGATTGCTACGGGTGTGCCCGTCGATCGTTTCGAGCAAATTAAAGACGCTCATCGTCCACCTCGCTATGTCCATTAAATCGCGCACGACATCGAACTGTTCAACGATCGGAGATAATTAACGATTTATACGTTTCTCTCTTGCATCACTGGCGACACTTTATGAGATAGAAATCGCAACGAAGACATTCGCAACATCTGCGAGATGTCACAAGACGGCCGGAATCAAGAGACGAGCATGGAGAAATCATGTAAATAGAATGGACGATGACTGGCTTTTGCAAAAATCGCAAAAGATGGAAAACCAAATATTCTCTGGCCACCTGGACAGTCTCCAAAAGTTGGACATCGACATCACAAGGAGAACAAGTACACTGGATAAAATACAGAACATGGTCCTATAACAGAAGAGGAGGAAGAAGAAGAATTCCTCTCTTGAAAAGATTTACAGCGATTACAAAGGTTACGCTATACTTTTCAGGCATATCTCGGGCGCAAGAGTTATCGATTGTTGTGCACTGTTTCTCTTTATTTAATCCATCTTCTTACTTATTAGTTCTCGCGCAGCAGCGTTTTCGTTAAACAACGCAAACGGTTCTCGAAAGTTCAATGAAAGACTCCGTCCCTGAATCACGGAGCTTAAAAGTTTTCTTCACATGTGCCCTTTAAAACAGCCTTATCTAGCGGGCCCTAAACGCATGTAAACTGGCTTTGTCGCACGATGGATGCTGCGCGTCGTCGCGCGTTTTATTATCGATTTCTTGCGTCTACTATTCCGACGAGCCCCTTCTGAGGTTTCCACCCTCGCCCTTTACTCCAGCCTTTGTACGAGACTACGCTCTCCCCTTCCTGGTTTACCCTCAGCGCGGGCACTATGGAAGAGTATATTGACGCCAGCCTGCTGCACCTTCAATGCAAGGAAAGTTTACCTTCCCGAGCTTGCATGCGCTTGTCTCAAGTTGCAAAAGTTCGCGAGGAAGATAAGGTTATTTTTTAGTGGCTTCCTAAAACGATCATCACGCATGATAAATGAGCGAAATCATGTTTCTCAAATCTATATGTTGTCAGGTCCATTTCACATAATCAATGATGCCATGAATTTTTTTTGCATACAGAAATATATTACATATATAATAATGTTATATACACATATTTAACTCTCACTCTCACAAAATTAATATTATATTAATCACCAGAAAATTATGTACGCGTAGATAACGTAACATTTAATAAATTTAAATAAATAAATAAGTAAATATCAATGCGCAAATTCCGTAGATCTAGTATTATGAGCCTCTTTGGACTTTTATGCGCGCTTGAATGTTCAATGCTGCAATTCAACAAAACCTGACTGATAATGTATGCGCGCAGATTTCATATAAATAATTTTTTCGACATGAATGTAGAAACCTCTCGCGAAGCAGTTCGATCGCTTCTCTTACGACTTACTTCCTTGTTTTCCGCGGTCCCAGGAAGATTATGAATATTAAATGTCAGACCATTACGTAATCATGCGCCTGTTGAAGTCGTGAAATCATATGTTCCCAATCACACACTCTGGAGTCTCGCTCACGAGATGTGACATCATCGATTAACATGACCGAACTTAGTCCAAATGACGTCACGTCTGCTTCCCGTGACATTATCCTGCTTCTATCCACGACATCGTCGCCTTTCTTCAGACGCGAAGGTTGCGCGAACACCGCAAACAGAATATTTGTATCGTAGGGATCCTCGTTGTTCGTTTTATTTCTCCTGCAAAATTCTCAACTTCCTCGGCATCGCTTGATTTATCGCTGTCGCGCATTTGCATCAATCGTTTCGTCAGCGGCAACATCGATTGCGTCGTATCGACTATTTTTTTTCGAACAGGCATATAAATGGAGACATTATTTTTATCGCGTACGCGTTATGCCGTGACGTAAATATTAACCCAGCAAAGGCAGCTACAATGTTTCCCGAGATGTAATAAGCTACCTTGCGGCGAGCTCATTGACAAATCGACGTGCGAATACGAAGTGCCGCTCTATTGCTCGTTTATCTGCGCGAACGATTCCGGCGATTATGTCGCGAGATATAATTTTAACGCTGACGTAATCGCGTAGTGAACCGCATTCGAAAACGCGTTATCGGTCTCGTGCGCTTATATAGGTAGACTGATATCTGTTCATCTTGCATGGAGTATCTTTGATATGTACGTAACAGCGTAATTGCGTATTTTGCGCAATCTCAATCATTGTGCATTGCAATCATTGCATTCGGAAAATATTGGCGCAGCCGGACTCCTCTTGGCGTTCTTTTCTTCATCCTTCACTACAGAGCTCCCGATTTTGCGATTATGATTACGATAATGATTAAATATTCTCCCGCCAACGCGGATGCCAGATATGTGCGTAATTATATGCATGTAAGAAAAAAGACTTTTTGATCAATTTATTTGATATACTTGAGCCTTTAGTAAATTCAGGCTTGCGGAATACACGTCTTTATCGATCCGTAATTTAGATTTTTCAGAAGCGATCCGAAACTGATCCGCTGAATCCGCTTGCCGTCACGACGCGCGCGAACGATCGGCCTCAGAACTTTTCGCGCGCATCCTCGAAGCTAGCTATCGATACTGTTAAACTGGAGCGTCGCTTGGCTGAGTTTTCTCGATAATGGAGCTCAAACTCGAAAAGCGGATCCTCACTTCGGCGAGTGATGATAGCTGCTAAATACCCGCACGATCGCGAGAGCGCTTTTTTCCGCGAGCGGAAACGAAAGTGGAGCCGGTCGCCAAATCGCGGAGCAGTACTAAGAGAAATAAAGAAAGAGAGAGAGAGAGAGAGAGAGAGAGAGAGAGAGAGAGAGAGAGAGGGGGGGAGGAGGGTGGCCCGGCCGCAGGTTGTCGACACGTTTCGCAATTTGCGGCAGGGCATGTTTCGTGAGTTTGGTCGATACTTCGCGGGGAGGAGGCGCGTAATTCGCGCGAGTTTGCTCGCGCTTTCTTCGAGATCGGACGTTTATCGCTGATGTACGTCGAGGATCCAACAGCAAGGATCCATCACATGCCTCGCACGGTACTCCCGGGAGGATCAAAGCTAGCACAAAATGAACCGACGTTGAATCAGGCTTTCCAACGTTTTCCATCGCTTTCCAATAACGGGAGTATTATTATTATTCCATCTTCTTGACGTTCGGCAGATAACATGCGATCGTCGATGCACAAATCGCGATCGCTCGATTTGCAACGATATGGTATTCGTCGAACGTTCCGATCTTGCTTCGGATTTTCCTCAGCGGATACTTGAGGACTCGGAATGTCCCGTTTGCATATTCCGGCTGGCTGGAGCGGATGATTCATTTACATTGGAGCAATAATTGAATTGCTCCAAATTAATGCGAGAGTCCGCAGCATTAAATCGAACAAAAATCAAAGCGGTTTTTCATTCTTGAGGGTGAAGGAATGCGCGCGAGATGCAAGCGGGCAAATGCGTGACGCACATTATGATAATAACTTAGGGCCCGGAACGGGACGTGGCTGATGAGGAGAACCTTGGCCCCGTACTCGCGTAACGTTGAATATTCACGTAACTCTGCTAGTCGTTCGCGTTAACGTACATCGCCTGGTTACAGGCCATTAATTCCCGTTAATAATGACCAGTCCAAAGGACCCATTGTAATCAAGTGGCAATGGAGAACTGATCGTATTATCAGATTAATATCTATCGCGCAAATTGAGTCCGCGTGGAGATCTTCGCAATGTTATCACGAATTAGTCTCCCGGATGAAGCTTCGATCATACGATCTGAAATATTTCCGATAAGATCGTAAAGATATGCAAATTTTACGATGCGAGGAGGATTGATTATTTTCCTCGCGTAATTGAAAGCGATCAGGAATCACTTTCATTACGTGTGATAAAGAAACGCGTTAATAAAATGCATTTCGGCGTGTCGCATCGATCGAGCTACAACTGCGAAACCCTTCCGGACATATCCGGAAGTGACGAACAGCCGAGCGGATGCCTGTTCGCCCAAAGCGTCGTCCCATTTGAAAACGACACGGTCATCCGATTAAAAGCCCGATCATGAAAGCGCAGGTCGCCAGCGAGTCTCACAATTACACGGTCGTCAGCTTGTTGACGCTCATCAATTCTCGAATTGATGATGTAGGCCGAATTTTTTGCTTCACTCGCCGCGCGGAAACGCCAAGACGTCTGTTGGAGCTTGATGATCCGCATCGTCGAATTGTTCGATTTCTTGTATCGTGACCTTGAGATTCGCGCCGCGCTAACTCCACGCGAAGTGCTGGCGAATTCTCAAAGATTCACGAAAGGAGTCCGCGATCGTTCACACGAGGTTGTTACTCGAGACCTTGAGGACCTATTGAACAGGTTGTAATTTGTCGCGACATGACGTCGCTCCAAGCTCGCAGAGACTGTTGGCTTCCTCGAGTCGCACTCGAGAGCTCTCGAATTGAACCTTGTTTTGATCATCGCAGCAATCTCTCGCTTGAATTCGATAAACTTCAGAGATAAACTTCTTTGATAACCGTTTGCTCCAATCGTGCATCGATCAATATCAAAGCCGAAGAAATTCGTTTCCACCGCGACGTGCCGGATCATGGTCTGACTTCCGTGAGAAACATCGATGGCGATGAAGGGAATTCGAGTGCTCTCTCGTATACGACTTCCGTATCGTAATTGAACTCTCGTCGGCAAGAGGCGTCGATTGCGAGCATGTGCTTAAGGCTTTCCAAGTTAAAAAAGCTTAAAAGCCCGGTCTCGCACACGGCGGCACGCTACACGTTAGATTTTCTCATCGCTTCGAGTATAATGCCCTCAGATGCTGAGGCCATCGTACAGTCTTCCACATAAATCAACGCGACTAACAATAACGACACTCCCCTTGCACTTTCCATCTAGCGGATTCCCATAGCCCTCTCTCTCTCTCTCTCTTCCCGATAATTAACGCGCGCCGATGTGCCGTGTAATGCTAACGCGCGAAATCTGCGAACAACGGTCGTCAATGGATTTGATTATTGACGTAAGCGCGAGTAAAAGTATCTCGTCATATCATTCGCGTGACAGCGCACGCGATTGTGGAATGAAGTATTCAAGGTATTCGCGAATTGCGCCGCGCGTAACATTCTCTTATCTCTTATCGGTAAACGTGTACTTTATCTCCTCGCGATAGTCAGCGAGCTATCGCGAATGTTTGTTTGCGAATTTGTAGATTTCAATGTCTCGTGATTTCAAACTTCTCGCGCGTATATGACTTTCTGCAAAAGCGATACGCATAAGCTGTGCCATTTTCGCCGGACGCCGTGCGTTCTCGTTTTGTCAACGATCAATGGAAATGCTTGTTACGGTTGACGGTAGGGGCGAGATAAATCCCCGATTGTATTATACAAATTGAAGAGCGACCGTGATCAAAATAAAGAGATGACACAGCATAGTCTTAAATATTTCCAATAGAGGCCATGTTTTTACCAAGCAGGAATGCGATTAACGAACGAATCCGTCTCGCGACAATCCTTGTATTTCCAGTGAATCGGGAAACGCGCTGCGTTGAATCGAATATCATTTCGAACGCGAGGTCCCACGCGATAAAATTGCGGGTTATTCCAGCGCAACCTTGCAAGCACCGTTCTACGACGATGCAATATGCATGCGTTGTGATGCAATAAATTAAAAAGATTATAGCCCGCGGCGAGGAATAGCAAACTATTCACGAATTCACGAAAAAAACGCACCAGCGGCAAAAAACATCGGATGCGGTCGAGACGAGAGTCTTTCTCAATTTGCGTAAATTAATTTTCGGCGGCGATTCGGTACAATTTACAAGGAAAAAATCGCGATGCTGTTGCAGGTTTGAGGAAAAGCTGCGCGTGGATATTTCTGGACTTCTAGAAAAATCACAATAATCGAGATGGAGCTCTATTACTTCGTGTTCCATTCATTTCTCACGGATGAACCGTGATTATTTTTTATTAAAAAAATAATCGGTAAGCTAGCGTGCTATATGCTAGCGTATATATATATATGTATGTATACACGTATACACATGTATTATATATATATATATATATATTGTAAATAGTATTATAATTATATATTATAATTATATATAATATATGATAATGAATAATATATGATATATAATCATCTCTGCGATCGCACAATCCGGATTAATAATATATATATATATATATAACGCTATTATATTATACATATATATATAATCTTTCTCTCAATTTTCCGCTGCGCGGGCACCCGCGAAGGGTCGAGATCAGGTCACCCACATCGCGTCGACTCCCGCGATTCCCGCGGCCGCGCCCGGGGTGGTATCGCGCAGCGGATCGGAAACGCGTCTCGTTTCTCTGCCGGCAGTCAGAGCTCGTCCAAGGTGCGATCGCGTGAGAAGATCGCCAATGCCGCGGACAATGTCGGGAACGGAAAGAGCGTTGTTTTCCATCCTCCCGCGAGATTATCTCGTTCGTGGTCGCGTACGGGCAAAATGGCGGGAGCTACGAAACGCGCGCGCTGTTTCGGCCGCAGCGCGTCGCCTCTCGGCTCAGGATTGCCCGAAATCGCGAAAATCATCCGCGCCGCGGAGAGATCCATGAAGCTCCAACCTGTTTGCTGCTCGGCGGCTGCATCGGCCTGATGCAGCCTACCGCCGACGTCGTCCTTCGCCTGAACGTCGGTCATTCTCTCGCCGAGGGCCTAAGCAGTGGTTTCTGGAGCTCTCCTCGCTCTCCCCAGCGGTCCCGCGCACTCCGCGCTCCGAGCACTCTCCTGCGGGCCGAGAACGCGCGCGCGCGCGCGCTACGCCGCGATGCAACGCAGTCGGAGCACGCACGTAAATAAATACGGCGGACTTTGGTTGACAATCCGCTGCACGATTCGAAACACGCGGCGCTTACGACGCGTTTGAACTGACTGGCTCGCCGCCGCCGCTGCCGCCGCCGCCGCCGCCGCCGCCGCTGACACCGGCTTCGAGCGCCGGGACCGAGCGCAGGTCTCACGCCTGCCTGACCGCGAGCGGAACTTGCCGAGCGCGTACGAACGATCGGACGCGTCTCCGTCGCATCGGTCCACCCACGATAAACGGGCTCCAGCCTCGGCCGGGTACGCACGGCGGAGATCGTGCGGAATTATGATCCGAGCCTGGAACGCGCTCGCGATTTATCGATCGAGCTGCGAGATGCTGCTGATGCTGCGTAATATGCTGCATACGCTTTCGTTCAAGCTGACGAATGCTAGCCGCTCGAAATCTCAGCTGATTTGCTTTTAAAGGCATCGATCGATTATATGCGCACTTAAACTGACACCGTTCTCGAAATTATATTCTACGCAAACTTCATTTAGTTTTCTGCAACTTGGAGAATCTCATTTTTTCATAATTCTATGGACGAATTTTCTATCAACTTCCGTTACATTCATTAAGTGTTGGACTCTGGTGAGAAGATGACATTTCAAATGTCTAATAATATTTTTGGTCCTTACGAGATATGACACAAGCTTTCAAAAAAAGAACGCTAATTTTGCGTAATGCTGCGGAAATGTGATCCGACATGCCAGTTTTTTCAACATCGGTGACAAATCTCGTTGCGTGCGCGATTGCTCAAATGGAGCAGGAAAATATCAATCAGACAAAAATAATTGGACGACAGTAATGTTGAGAGCTGTAAAAAGAATTTATGCTATTCTAATAGTCTTTGTCATCGCATTTTGTTAGACCATCATCATCAGAAAAAAAGGCACGTGGCATGTACTAAAAAAAAGCACGTGGCATGTAGAAAAAGCTGTATTAACAAATCTATTTACTAATACAGCTGGGAATTTTTCTAATCTAGCAAATTTATTTGGTGCTTTTCTCCGATTATATCAACTAAGTCGCTGCAGTGAATTTTAGGAAATACGAGATTGTAGAACATGTAAAATATATATAAACGAATAACTATTATCTAGAATTTATAAGCGTTATATTGAGAGACTGCGTGCAAATTTCTTTTCTGAAAATAAGAAACTATCTTATAGTAACATTAAAAACATTTAGATGACAGACTCAAAGTAAAGAAGTAAAATATATATTTAGGACTAAATAATGACGCACAATAAGCGAGTTTTAATCCTCTCCGATAGCTCGGGAGGTAGGATTTATTACAGTAACAGTAAGAAGTAAATTAACACCGACATTTCATTCGACTTTGTACAATGTTGCTGTGTCAAGGCACTCTCGATATTATTGAATTAGAATCTAACGTTGTATCTCGCAACAGTGTATAAAATCGAATCAAATAAACGATATGGCATGTACAAGATGAAATGAAGTCCCTCTCTTCCGTTCTTCTCGATGGATCCTCTTCCCTCCTCTTTATCCTTCCCACAAAATGCCGTTGACGTCTCGGCTATGCTGAGATCGATCCAAGTTGTATTTTTATATGCAGATTGTCGAGATTATTTTGAATCCTCGTGTGATCGCGCGATGTGAATCGAGCAGGGAGACGTGAACAGTTTGGAGAATACGATGAGCGAGTGATTGGCGAGTGTATCTTTCATTGATGCGGAGCGGTAAGGTGGATGGATATTTTGATGGCGATCGACTCACTCATCGCTGGCTGTTGCTCTTTCGCACAGTTTACGAAGAAACGCTGCGAACAAGATGCAACTATCAGTATATCGTACTTTTGTGGACAGTGATGTACATTTAAAGGCATAGATTGCAAATTAGTCTGCATGAAATGCTGAATAATTTAGGTTCTCTTCATAGGCAGCTAACGTTCAGCTCTGCATTGTTGGTTCTCCTCGATAGCAAAGCGATAGACAGATAGAAGCGACAGACACGTAGACGTATAATAAGCATTAATTATCCATATGCAATGATCAAAAGAAAAATTCGTAAATTCGAATCTCGCTTTTACGATAAGAGTATGGAACAAAGAGCAAGATATGTAATCCGCGTGTAATTATTCGTTTTGAGAAGATCAAAAATTGAAAGAGATTTAAGGAAGAGCGTCCTTCATTACGACGTATATTGTATCATAAAGCAGTTCGATATATACCTCGATAAACAATGCTGCGATTTAATATAAATTATCGACAAGTCTAGCTTCAAGAACGTATAAAGTCTTATGCGAATGTCGATGAAAGTATAATAATATCTTTCGTACGCGTTATTAAAATATCATCAGCAAATAATCTTGCGCCGCGCGCCTTGTTTTATTCCTCTTCCTGATCCGTTCTATTTCACATAATCCGCTGCAAATGATCCCGTCAAGTCATCGACCTCCTGCGCGGGCGAGCCTCCGCTCGCGTATCTACGCTCGCGAGAAGCGGGTTATCGATTTCAGCATCCCTGTTGAGTTGCAACGCTGCATGTCCTATAAATTCTGAAATGCGCACGACGGTGGAACACAAGCGAAACTCGTGTTAATAGATACAAACAAAGAGAGAGAGAGCGCGAGCGCGAGAGAGAGAGAGAGAGAGAGAGAGAGAGAGAGAGAGAGAGAGAGAGAGAGAGACAGAGAGAAAGACAGAGTGAGAGAGAAGGCGAACAAGACTGGCAACGAGATAACGAATAAGCACGGAATGATACTACAGGACGTACTCACGATGGATGATCATTGCCTCGATAACGCCTCGACCGCTTACAACGGCACCATCATCTTCTTCAAGAAGGCTGTGGAATACAAAAACGTGCAAGTGTCAAACTGACGCGAAGGAAAGAGATCGGGTCCGGGTGCATCGCCTTCTTCGCGTCGTCGAGAATTATCGGGGGGCAGGGGGGGGGACTGTGCCATTAATCGAGCTCTCGATCGTATTTGCGATACGGGGTGGGTCTTTCTAGCTTTACTGAGACTGTATCTGGAGCGAAAACGTAGACAGACAGAATAAACGGGGCGGGGGCGGGCTTTCAGCGGGGGGCTTTCAACGGTTCCCTTTAACTAACGTGCTTTGTGTCAATGTGACTCACGGATGCAGGTGGTGTAACACTCCTCGCCTATTATGGGAAACGCATTCACGATTCCAGCTTAAAATGGACCGATACTCACGGGCATAAGGGATGAAACCATCGTCGTCCTCTTGGTCCATGCAGTCCTTCAATACTTCGTCGCATTCCGGATCAGAAAGACGCTCACCTGTGAGAATGATTTAGATCGTGTTAGTCTTCGTTTCCCTTGTACGGATAGAACTTTTATCGATTATTTGCAGAGTCAGAGACGATCCTATCTTCAGACATTTTTCGCGTAAACGCGAATATAATCTGTAGCTTGAGGGGAACAAATTTATCATGTAAACGTACATATGATCCTTTTAATGCCAAAAAAGAATAAAAGAGTTTATGATGTAACGTGATATAAATTAATCTGGAATATGATTCATAGAAATTGATCGCATGTTTACCAAGCGACAGCAGCGTGTGAGACAATTCCGCGCCGAGCATCATTCCATTTTCCTGCTTATCGTACAGCTTCAAACACTCGAGGAAATCCTCGTAGCATCCCTGCTCCTTGTCCTTTTTGCACTGACTGAAGATTGGCAGGAACTCGTCCAGTTTCAATTTCTTCTCGCCCTTCTTCTTCGTGCCGCCCAGCTTCTCGATAGTGGCGTTCGTGGGGTTCAAGTTCAACGCGCGGAGGACATTGCCGACGTTCACCGCGTCGATGACATTGGTGCCATCGTCATCGTAAATGGAGAAGGCGAATTCCGCCCCTTTTCGACAGAAAGCATATTATCTCACTATATTTACATCCGACGAATGCTGCTTGCGAATATGCGAATATGCTCGTTCACGATGCAATCTCTGATCTGAACATTCTGCAAGATCAAGCAGAGATCTTTGTGATGCAGCTACTTGATACTACGTAATGTGTTTGCTTCAACCTTTAAATATGCGAAATCTGGGTTAATACCAGTCATAGGCACCGAGTACCGTCCGCGTACCTAGTTCAAAAATATTGTTCTATTTTGAGCGATCCCCACCAGCTCGCCGATTGAAGAACTCAAGTTGGTGGAGGTACTGGGTCAGATTMCCCCCGCCGAACCATATAAGAACAGCCTACCAACCTATTTTTGACGCTCCAAGGAACGGTTGCATCCTCCCGGTGAGCCATTATGTAATGCCAAAAATGACGCGCAAATTGGAACGTAATGAAGAAGATTTGCATCTTATAATTCATTAGATTCAATTATCGATAAGAAAACAAGCGATTACTTTCAGATACAAGAGAGAATAAGTTTCTCAAGTTTCTTCGTGAGACACAAATAGCACAGTTTTCTCACATATTTCGTGCAGATGGATATAGTAGAAGAAACGTTAAAGCGCAAAAATAAAATGTTCAAAAGATCTCTAATGTTTCTTTGCTTATGCCTTGCCAAATGCTTTAAATCGCAAAGAATAATTGATCGCAGAAGACAGTTATTAATTGATCTTGCTGTTATCGATAATGCTCTTCTCTGAAGCATCAATGTCGTGATTTTTAGCAGTATTTAGTTTGATATTAACACAGATGAAACAATAATTTAATATGAATTTTGTATATGTAACTGTAATTGCATGAGTCTTGGATTCTCATCTAAGCTCCCTTCACTTTCTTCCGATTAAAACACACACGAATAGAACGAAAACTACATATAAGAGTCACTTATTGCTCCACTGATTGTGACGTAAATTATTAAATTTGCCGCCATTAATTATTTCCATGTGGCTTGCTTGGGACACGCCGAAAATAGAATTATTTGGAGAGTTATTTGAAGGCTTGCTTTACTCACTTTCGACGTCCCTGCTGCTCAGATCTGCCTGAAATGCAAGAGAACTTGCTCATTACGTCGAATCGAAAATGTTGAAACGGTGTGCGAAGTTATATATGTTATATGAACTTGATATATTAATTGCCAATGTAATCCATTATTAATTTGAAACAGTAATTTAATTCCATAATAACCAACTATTAAATTTATCTCCATGAAAAGAGATCACAAGATAAAAAAAGATAATAAAGGCATTACTCAAAGAAGAAGAAAATTGAAAGATTAATTATCAAAAGATAAAGAGCACAAATTTAGGAAGGAGATATCAGGACGTCAAAAATCTTCAACTCTACTTCAATTTTAATATAATGAAGAAGAGAGAGAACACTTACCATTGTCAATCGTCTGTGGGTGGCGGTGGATGTTGAGCGAACGGAGTTTGAAACGGGAATGGTAGCGGGTCTTACCAAATTTACCCACTTTATTTCCGCAGATGTCGCTGTGATCAGAAAGATATATCAGAATCGCTCTTCGCTGGTCCAGGTCTTCGAGAGGAGGCTGCGTTCGGACCGATGGACGGGGCATGGCAACGTCGCGGTCCAAAAACAGTTCGAGAAGTAACGAGAGTTGCGCGAATCAGCCAGTTTCCTCTTCCGGCTACGATACACGGGAGGTTTCGACGTCGACGACGACGCGTCTCGTGTCAGGGTTGCCAGATCTGCAACGTCCAGTGGACGCGTCAGGCAAAAATATTCGGCCTTCGACGTCCGCATCAGGCAGCGCAGCTATTCTCTTCGTATCGCGTACTCTACGCGAGATCGTTCATCGGTCCCCCGCTAAATCGCAATATTCTATCTAGATCGCAAGAACATGACGCACAATGTGAGATCATGAGATGTTGTATTTTACAGAATTTTGCGCGCTCGAACAACGCTGGCGATTATCGTTTAGGAATGTACATAGAGTGATTTATGAGCATCGCGCTTAAGTCGCAAGGGACGCCAAAGTTCCGACTAGTGGCTGCATGCCGGACCGGTTATTTTTACTCGCTGGATTCGCGGACAAACGACGTATTGCTCCGCTTAGAAAACGCGCGACTAGGACGCTGATTCTCTACGAACGAGAACCAGGATCCCTTTCGGTCATCGTCCCGCTGGACGTAGTTCGCGAAGTAACATTCCATTCTCCCTGTTCGCTTCAGTTCGCTTCAGTTTTCCCGGCGGCCGAAAGCGATGCGTAGAAGCCTCCTCAATCTACTGCCGAGGCTTTTCTTCTTCGTCTTCGTCGCATCGCCGGATGCCTTTCTCTTCTTCGCGTCGACGGGCAAGATTTGCTCCATCGCGGCGTCGTCGCGCGGCAGCTTCGACGATGACGTCGGGTTCGAGTCGCGTTCGTCGATATGAATCTCCTCAAAGTCGACCTCTCCCAAGACGGACGTCATGTGGTGGCTCGACTGGGACTCCAATTCCTCCTCGTGATTCACCTTGGCGATGCGGAAGCGGCTGCTCGAGGATTCGCACGAGTCCCGAGGACTCTTTGCGATCTCATGCTTGTCACCGGGATTGCCCTCGATAGTCCTGACGAGCTGTTCCTCCTTCTCTTCCCAGACGAAAAAGCGTTCCTTGCTGGTCGTATCCAAGACATCGTCTTTGGAACTGACCGGTACCGGTACCTTGTTCTCCAACTCCTCTATTAGCTGATGCAGCAGGCCGACAGATACGGTAGTCGCTTCCCTAGTTTCGGCTTCCTTCTCTTTCCGGATCGCTTTTGTCGATGGCTCCGTACAAGACTCGCTCGGCGGCTCGAGGACCACTGCGTGCACGATCTGATGCATGTCGCCTTGACCCTGAGTCGTGCGCTGAGCTTCGGTCACGTCGGTCGTCGAGTTCGCAGGTGACGTGCTGTCGACGGTGCACGCGACGCACTTCACCTGTTCAAGCGAGGATAGCTGCGTGAGTAAACCTTCTGTTCATGAAAGAGAGACTCATGGAATTAATACGCGAGCGGTATTAAACCGCGAAAGCGTCGCGCACGCGATACTTTTTGCACGCGAGTACCTGGGTGCGATTCTCGTTATCGTTACTACTAAAACTGTCTACAAAGTAAATCAAACATATTTATTCAATTTGCCGCGATCTCGATTTTTTCGCGGGATACAGATTGCACTCCTGAAATCCGGTTAAGTCTCTCTAACGCGATTTTGAACTCTGATGAAAGACATTTCGTTGAAGGAATGTTACTTCAAGATGAGACATGAAGTACTAATAGTACGAAGTAATAATAAAAAGGCAATTCCATTGTACTGGTCCATTCAAAGATCGGTCGAAGGTTGTGTGTACTGATCTGCACTGATTTCAAGCATCTTCGCGAAGTAACATTCCATTCTTTCTTCAGTTTTCCTGGAGGCCGAAAGCAATGTATAGAACCTGCTCAACCTACTGCCGAGGCCTTTCTTCTTCGTCTTCATCACGTCTTTTATTCGTTATTAAATAACATTCGCGCGCCATATTCGATCGTGTTCCAACAACAATGTCCCTCGATGAGACTTTTTTTTCTTTATGGCTACATAGACAAATTACCTGTTTCTCCAACGCTAATAACGAAGGCGGCAGCACGTAACGCGAGTCTCCGATTTGTATGTCGCGCAAGCCGCTGACTATCTTTGCGATCAGTTCCATCTCTTCGGCCTTGCTGTAATTTGTGTGGGTACGTTCGTGCACTTGCGACTCGTCGTACTCTGATCGGACGTTGTCTGTTTCCTCACCAATGTGGTGTCCCCATGATTTTCCTAATGATAGTTCGCGCATTACTCGTGCGTTCGATCTGGCCAATTGCTCATACATCGAGAACGCGCGATTATCCGCGAGCATATGCACGAGTGCATGCACGTGTCAATTGTAGCTTATCGCACAGGAAAGCGCGGCCGATGAACGACGGTCGAACAAATGTACAGCAACGACGCTATTCAACGCGCCGTTGCATTCGCAAGACCTGCCGACCTGCCTGCCTTGCGGCACCTTACCGTTCTGCACGTCGCGATCTATAATATCCAGAACTTCTATCATTATCTTGTCTAGCAGCCCTCTCGCGAATGCCTCTGTCATGATTTGAGGCATCCTCACAAAAGGAAACCTCTTCCACACGTCTTTGACGGATCGACTGTCGCTTATTATGTTTTTCCGAGTGCAGACTAGATATCGATCATGTGTCATTACTCGGCCATTTCCACTTTCCTCTGAGATCGTGCCTTATTTGTTTATAAAGGGTGTTTATAAAATACCGTGACGCTCCTTCGTCTGGTATCTCCGCAGAAGAAATAATCATGGGCACTTTAGTAATGATAATTGCAATATTGTTTTTCTAAATGCGCCAAATTTACATTCCGAGATCATTAATAATAGAGAGTGAAATAAACCGAAAAATGCTCTTTGTCGATACAATTGACGTAATCATGCCAGTTTTATCACGCAATTATCATGAAAATTAAAACAACCGTGTCTTGGCTTTGCTTAAATATATGTCCATCCATTGGATATCTATATTAAAGCGTACAGATATTCACATTTACATTTTTAACGCATGATGAAACCGCTGCGATCGCAGAACCGTGATGCGATTTAGAGTGAACTTTTAAACGACACATCTTGCGCACACGCACGCGCGCGTACGCACGCACGTAGAGATGTGTTATATATAATTTTATGAAACTTTATTTATAACCTACACGCGCGTTTTGCAATCGCGCATACTTTTGACAAGGATACCTTACATGACGTAACTGAAAATCGGCGAACCAAATTCATTTTTATGATAAAAGTACTCCATTAAATCTATCCATACGATTTCGCGAGGGTCATCTGGAGTGCGACATGACAAACATGAAACATAATTGGTAATGAAATCACCTGTCGAACGGCATACTCGCGATAATGTATCTCGCATAGTAATTCGCATAATAATTTGCATAATAACTCGTCAAGGATGTCATCCGTCGAATACGTAAATAATGACTGACCTTCTACTAAAGATCAACGTAGAGGACACTGCATCGTCGAGAAGCAGACTCAGATGAGCGTTCATCGGGTATGGATTACGATGACTTGCGGGAAACGAAGATAGTTCCATCGGTATCGTTCAAGACCGTATCTCTGAGCAGCAGGGAAACATTTTCCACGACTCTGAGCGAACAGGAGAGCAAACGAAATTCGTATTCCCCGTTTAAGAATGGGAAGGGGAACGAGGATACCCGTAAAGCTGAAAGATCAAAAATCGAGTCGACCGATCATCCAAAGTCCAATCGCGATGACTTGCGCCGTGCCGATTACTCGACAAGGAAGCCAATCTCCGCGTTATGCAAAAGTCGAAAGGAGCTGAACGATCGGATGAACGAGAAGATTAGCGCGGGAAGCAGTTGCGCCGTGATGTGCGGAGAAACGAGCGACTCGGTAGACGCGCCCTTCATCGAACTAGGAGCGGTTTACAAAATTCTTGATTTCATTACAGATTCAGATCCCAACGTTTCGTCGTTGACTAGCAGTTGCTGCAACGAGATCTCGAGGATACTGCGAGGCCTGTTGGCGCACTCGTCTGACAAAACGTTGGAGGATCTTCTTCTAAACGATTCGTCGCTATACAAGTGCGAACGTTGCGGGGTAATAAGCTATACACTGCGATCGTATCCCGAAGACATTAAAGAGAGCGAAATGGGAATGAGACGCGACGCCGGGAATACGGCGGTCAAGCACGATTGCGTTGACGATAATCAAGGTAACGAGAAATCGAAGATCTCGATGATCCCAGCAGGCATAGATAATAACACGCGATCAGAAACCTCGTTCGTTGATGATTGCAAAATTGTAGATCGACGAGTTCAACGCAAATACGTGTCGAAGAGAACGAGATCGTCGCCGATCAAGGAACGAGCTTTCGTAATGAGGAACCGTGTCAAAGGTCCGAATAGAACTAACGACGCGACAGTCGATGCCAGTGCCAAGATAAAAGATAAGTCTCTTAATAATAACGATGTCAGGGGAAAATGCCTGATGGATGCTAAAGTGTCGAGAAAGCAGACGAGATACGAATGTAACGACGCGACACAGAATGATCGTCGGAGCGACAAGGAATCCTTAATCACGGCGAAAGCTGATGCTGACAAGGAAGAGATCGTAAGGGAGATCTCGTACGAACCGAAATCAAAGATCGACGATCTGCTGGCGGGAATCTGGTACTCGGAAAACGCGCGGAACACACAGCAGGCGCAGCGATCGTTCGAAAGACACGACGATATCACGGCGGTCACCGATACCGTAAAGTATCTGGCACGTGGTGCTTTCTCGGTCAAGGAAGATGACGAGCTGCTCTCGAAATTGCAGAACAGACGTTGCGCTCGTTTAGCGAACGCGAGCAAAGGACAGGGCTCCGTTCTGTACGGCAGCCGAAACGATTATCCGCATCGCAGTTCGGGATTCTGGCTGTTCGACGAATCGGGACATTTGCCGAAAGTCTTGGACGACTATCGTCATCTGCCGACGTCGGGATTAGATAATCGAGAGAATGCTCGCTTTGTCTCGAACCTCTTACGACGCACTAACACAACGGAGAAAATAAAGAGGAGCAGCAGCTGGTCCGATTGTCTGGAAAGAGATTCCCTCGAGGACTGCGCCCGATTACGTCAGAGAGGGGAGAGTGACACTATAACGTTTAGTTCGTCGTCCGCTGAGAATCTGATACAGGAATGGATAGGAACCGCGGATAGGAATTGGATAAACATGGACGACGAGGTTCCTCTAGGTCGTCAATTAGTTTCGTCAAGACCCTCCCTGGACATCGCCCGACACGTCAAGGCTGAGATCGCGAGGGATTCCTATTTCGATAACGCGGAACTATCGATGTTACGGGCGCGTGATTCCAACGTTGTCGCTCGATTATCCTCGGAAACACGAACAAAGATCTGTCACTTAATTCGGAAAGTGTTATCGGACACCGCCGAGGACTCAACATCCGATCGTGAGAATTGCATGACGATCGACGTGTTAAACGACGAGAAATTGCTGCAGTTCAAGTCCGCGGACTTGGATGAATTCGTCAATTTCGATAATCAGACGACGGGTAGCGAATGCACGAACGACCGCGTGCCGACGAAAGCGGACATCTCATCAGAAGACGGGAATCATCCGCTTAGAAGATCAGCTAATTCCGCGAACGTGCGCAGTCAAGATATAGATACATCCGGGGACTCTGTTCGAGTGCCTCACGAGAGCGTGATTACTCCGTACGAGTCGGCGAGAAGAATCGAACGCGCGGATAGTTCTAGAAGAATCTCACGGCGGATCATTTACAAAGACAGATCATCGAGAAACGCCGTTAACGAGAACGACGGGTACACTATGACCGAGATCTTGCCAATCTATCGGGAGATCCTCGAAAACAGCGGAAGTATGGAATGGGACAGCTTTCAGGAGTTAGTCGAGGATCTTCATCCTGATCAGAAGGAGATATGGCGCACTATATGCAGAACGATCAGCGAAGAAGCGAAACGAGAGAGAGCCGGCGACGCGGATGATAACATGGAAGTCTGCATAGAAATTAGTCCGGTGAGCCCTGAAGAGATCGCGACGGCGAGCAAAGTAATGACATGTAGGCGGGAAATCGTGTTCGAGGTGGACATGACGCTGAAGGATATGAAGAGTTTCATCGGCAAGAAACTAGATCCGATCGATGAGCGTCGAGACACTTGTCGAGAGGTCGCGAGTTGCAGCAAAGATGAGTTGCAAGCAAGAGGCAAATCCCAAGCGGAAGTCAAGTCGTAACTTGCGTCCCAGTCTGAGTACGTATCGGTTTCGTATCAGCTCCGAAGATCTCTCCGATCATCATGCCTGATGTTGCTTCCATTGGCCCTGCGCGTGTCGTATTTGTACCTGAAACGAGTGTAATTCCAGTTTCGGCGCCAGGAAAACCGCTGTCGTCCTATCGCGAGCAATAAATCACCGATACCGAGCGACAAAGTATCGACCGTTTATCATAATCACAGGGTACACGCCCCTCGGCTGGAAAGCAGGGGGATGAATTCCCCCTAGTTCGCCAGTCATTGCTCCGCGCAATGACGGGCCTCGCCCATCGTTATATCGGGCGCAGCTCGAGCGAAAGCGGCTAGACGGGCTAGATGGGTAAGTGGGTTGGTAGAGACGTGGTGCGCAGCGCGTCGCGAGGGGTGGCGAGTCGCCTGCCAGCCGCGAAGGGTGGTCCAGCGGCAGATTCCTGGGCTGATCGATGAAACGACCGGCGCATTGGATTTTCCCTGAGACTCGCACGCGCACACACTCATCGTGCACGCCGGCGAGGGGATGCGCGTAGGACGCGTCTCGTCAGTTACACGCTACTCCGGCGCCGAGGTGCATAGACCCTCGTCGCGTCGCGCAGGGCAGTCGCGAAAGGGCATGGCGGAAGTGTGTTACTAGGCCGAGTGGCACACGTGATACCTCTCCTCAGGGCAATGCTGCTTCTCGGCAATGTCATGCCCGGCGACGGAATTTCCTGGCAGCTGCGACGCGCAGAACGGCCTGAATAACGTCGCGCAATAACTCGCCCGGTCTCGTGATGGGTGATGCGTCTCTCATCCGTAACAGTCAGGGAAGTGCGCGGATCTCGCGGGCGGCAGAACGCGAAATCGCTTTAGCCTAGTTTCGCGGCTTCCGCGGTTTTCGTGATGCCTTTGTTGTTCCCTGATCGTCGCAATTGATCCGCTCATGCAGTGCCGTTGAATTCGCCGAGGGTGTGTACGCGACACGGTAGGGTGGAAGCAGTTCCGTCCTGTGCGAGGTGAGACACGTGGTAGCAATAGCGTTTTTACCGGTCGGACTAATCGAGCCTATTCGTCGGTTTAATCGAACTGCTTGATTTCGTCACGCGCGATCTTCAAACGTTTCAGCGATATCTGCAGTGATCATGGATAAACGACGGTCCTTGGACGCAGGAGCCATGCAGGAGTACCCTTTGCCTATCCCAGTTCAGATGTTCCTTTGGCGACATATAAGGTCAGCTGATTGCACGGGGACAATTCTTTCGCTACTTTCAACGAGACGACGAGAAATGCCGCAATATTGCGAGAATGGTCGTTTTATTTCCATTTTATTACTTTCAGGCCATTTATTCGAGCTAAGCTAGGAAAACTCCACGAAGCATCTTGCACGGTAACAATCGACGCAATAATTATTCCTTAGACTGATAGAGAGAGAGAGAGAGAGAGAGAGAGAGAGAGAGAGAGAGAGGGAGGGATGAAACACATAGAATATCGCCTACATTAGAGATAGATTGTAATTACAAAGGTGCAAAGATGCATCTTTACACGAGATTCATCGGGATTGTCGATTTAATCAAATCCACGTGACCACATCACGTTGACATTAGCATAGCCGCGTGACCCATTATTATTTATACCGGGACACGTTGATCCGATCGACAGGATATTTGAATCGCGAGTATACACTTGTAGCTCGCGTCCCACTACGGAAGGACTGTTCCTTCCGGTGTCCACGTCTTCGTGATCGTCTCTGTTAAAGTAATTGTGCTTTTTGTTCCTGCTTCATTTGTCCGCCAACGCAAATCTGTCGCACTTTACGATACTCGATGTATCTTGGACGATTTGGATGTTTTGCCGGAATCATTATGCAGTCGTTACAACGCGTGTGTCGTATTTCGCAGCAAGAGAAGCGTGCGAAGATGTTATTAATCCATTATTTGTACACTTGTTGATACACATGATGTATGTAGACGTTTGCGAAACTGTTTGCAGACAAGATCCGCAATAAGACTCTCAGGATTCAAAGATGTTAATAACACGCGATATTTTGCAAATGGTAATACTTTATTAGATGATTCGAGAGCTTTTGCTAAAGTAAACCTTTGGACTTGGCTTTGAAGGGAATACTTAGGCCTTTGGAATATGAAAAGTCAACATTTTAGTATTTATATTATACTGTTATTTTTCTTAAGTTAATTTCTCTCGCGTGTACACGTTATATCTGCATCATTTGTACCACATTATTTCTCCATCCCATCAACAATGAAGTTCTAGTCCCGATTTTACTTAACAACGCGCTGGTTACGAGTTACTGCGATTTCCCTGACAAGTTAAAAAGATAATGCAACGTTTCATCGCGTATCCGATGGATTTATTATTTATTCTTGCTTTGATATATTTGCACAACTCGCGTTGGATCTCCTTGAAAGAGTTTGCATTAGTTCCTCATTCGCGAAGGTTTTCGCAATTTGCTAAGGTCTATAAGGACCATGCGAATTTCATCGTTCAATTGACCGTTTTATCCTGCAAGTCCTATATTATGCAATAGCCGCTTGACTTGCACTAACAAAATGTTCTCTCCACGCGGCCGCCCTCACCTGCAGTTCTGTCAACACGCGCCAGGCCATCATGTAAGTTGGCTCGCCCGTTTAACACACCCATCCGCAAGCTCACGCAAGCATGCTTTCGTCATTTTGTGCTCGATTGTGCTCGTACTTTTTACTATCCTTCGAAGCGGAGGCAAAGAGAGGCGTGGTGATTTTTAGAAATATCGCTCGTAATTGGATTCTTTTATGGCAACGCTTGCATCGTCATATGTTATTCAAAAGAAATCTAGCTTAATGCGAATCAAAGGATTACGTAAAATATATGCTTTAAGTTTTTAATTAATTGCATATATAGTCTCCGTTATTTTATTCTTTGCTTTGCTCGTATTCTATCGCAATCCTTTATCGTTCTATTCCGTTTATTCTGTAAACTTTCCTTTAGATTGCTCGTTACTTTACGCGATACTGTATTTTAAAATTATTAATATCCTTCGTTCGTTCCTAAAACGCTCACAGGAGATGAAGGAAGCGTGTACGGTCAGTATAAATTATACAGTATCTTTTATAAAATTATAAAAAAGATAAAAGAGAGGCAAAAAATGCCAATAAATATCAATTATATCATCATATCATGTTAATAAGATAATATTATATATATACATATATATATATATAATACATCTTTTCATTTTTCCAATGCAGTATGTGAGATTTATTATAATTGCCAATTACTTTCGCTTTAAGATATCAATCTCGTATTTATTGATTAATCCCGACATAGTCGCAATAAAGTTGTCTAACGACAAAGTCACATTATTTTTCGTATAACAGCGTCTAACGTTTCTTTAGGTCCTAACAATTCTGAGATCTCTTCTTGTTTCGGTAGTGTCTTGAAAGGGTTTTAGTACAGAATCTTCATAATGATCTGACGCCTTCGTTGAGCGAGATATTGAGCAGCGTACCACGCTGGCGTCTGATTCAAGCCGCTCTTCCCTACGTTCTTCATGCTACGGCCAGTCTGCTACATAATAGGTAAGTTGGATTTAGTAATTCGTCGTTTCCGGTTTTTCTTGAATCTCCAAAAATTGTCATTGATCTTCTAGGAAGGATTTTCAAACCCTCGGCGCGATGGAGACGACTCTACTTTATATTCTTCACTGGATACTTTTGGATTCGGCCGAGGAATGCGCCGAGAACGACGCCGAATCGACAAATCCTTTTTACTATTTGTTTCCGATACCGACCATGACTGTAAGAATTATCGAAATCCTTTCCTCGTAATGTAACATAATGTGAAATCAATGTTCCCCTTTTATTTAGCTCTTCATCTACTTATTTGCGCCGCTGTGCAACCATTTAAAAGACATCGACTTCAAGACGAACTTACGACTGGAGAATGGCCTAAAAATATGGTCCGCCATGTATGAATGTCGGCATCCGGAGACAGCTTGCTTCACGGCGCATTGTCGCGCAAAATCACGTATTTATTGGAGCCAATCCTTTAAATCCGCCAAGCATCACATGTTATCGGATGAGGTTTTCGTTGGAAGTAAGTCAAATTTGAATGATTGAAGTTTATATATTTACGATGCGATCCTGTTCAAACTTTCATACGTTTCAGAAAATCTAACAGGATTTTGCATTTTCCTATGGTATATCCTTCTGTTCTGTTACCTTTTCTTTGTTTACGTAAAATAAAACTAAATATTAACCCTCCAGATATCGAAAGTCCACCCAGTCAATCGTTCTCGGATCAGAGTGCCCCACCATCTTCGAAAATAATCGACGACGATGTAAGTTGAGAATTGGACAAAGTAAACGTTATTACCGTTATCGTCGATCACACACGAAATGTTAAATAATTTCGCATTAATAACACTAGCAACAGAGCGCTTGGATATCGTCACCGAAGGACACGGTTTTTCCAGAAACGATTCCTGAGGAGAGCTCTGGTGCGGAGGACGAGCATGTGGTAAGTTTACGATCATAATGAGATTTAATTGCAATTTATTCAACACGTTTTCCATTTTTGTGTCAGGTAATATTCAGATTACCATCTCTGAGCGAATCGGAAAGGATGCTCGACGGGGTAAAAGAAGTTTCCACCATATTCGCAGTGAGTTACACGAGGTAATATATCGAGACTGAGCGCGGGGCAAATAATATGTTTGTGGTTACCACAGGGTGAAGCCAGCATCTTTCACGTCGCGATGGGCAGAATGACCAACTCCTCAAGATCCACGCTGACGATAGAACAGGTCACTGCGATTTCTGGACTGGACACATACCACGGAAAAACTACGAGAACCGGGTTGGCTTCGCAAACTTATAGAACTTTTTTGTTAAGCGTATGAGATGTCTCGTGGAAAATTGCTGAAACTGATCAGCTTCATCGTTCTCGAATCTATTAAGTTACTGGCGAAAACAAAAATTGCGTTGGACAGAAAAAAGCCAGTTTCTAATTTGCAAATGGTCGGTATTTAACAAAATGTTTGTATGTCAGTTTATTTTATTGATGAAAAACGTGCTGACGATCGAGTAAGTTGATGATGAATATCTTCGAAGTACGCATCACTTAAATCTGTGCAAGATTTGTGCGCGAAAATTCATAGAAAATTTTTCTAAAACATGTCTCGTTTAATGTTGCCAATATCGACGATTATTTCACTGCCACCGCCATTGTTTCTGGATTTCCGGCATAACAATGACCTTTAATACACGCCCAAAGAACGAAGTCATGTGGATTTGAATCCGATGAGTATCGAGAATCATTCTAGATCTTCCTGGGCAAATTTGGAGTGTTATCCGTAAGATCATCTCCAAAATCGTGAGATCCAAACGTTCAGTTTCAGCGCCGTGAGACATCCAATGTGTAAATGTATGTGTGCGATACTTATGAAATATTAGATGAAGATATAATTATGCACGATTTTCACTCGAAGCAAATACGCTTTTTAGATTTAGCTTTACTATCGGATCAGTATCGGAGTAATCAGATCAGTATCGGATTTAAACGAAATGTAATTCGGTAATGATTCGAAACAGAACGGTATTCTTGATTGGCAGTATGGAGAAGGAGAAGGAGGAGAAATCTAAGACTGAAAAAGAGGCAGCGTTGGAGACTTCAAAGACGTGCGGAAGCGTTTCGGTGCAACGTCAAGCTGCTGACGCGACTACCATGGAACATACTGCTGGTTCCATCGTCGTCGATCGGGACGTTCGTGCGGCGACCTTCCTGGATGTAGCTACTTTGAGATGCCTCTTTGTCTCTCAATGGCAGGAGGAAGGCGTGTTCTGGGCTCTTCAATTCTTTTACTATCGGTTAGTCGCTCTGCGGATCACAAGTCGATATCATGCATGCAATTGCGTAAAATTTAAACGTGTTATATATATATTTATCTTGAAATATGCTTCTTCTTGTTTGAATGAACGTGATATGAGAATATAGTTGACTGAAAAGAATGTGATAGAAAAAAAAGGAAGTTATAATAACTTTATAACTTTTGTACAATCCTCTTTAAATTCTGCTGTATTATCTCGATATCTTAAGTACGAACAATGTGTGCAATCTATGGTATAAGTTTATAACATGTTGCTTCTACAACATGTTGCGTTACAGACTACGCAAGATCAATGAGGAGAGCTCAGTGCAACAAATGCCGCGTCGTCGCAGCAATTCTCTGCCCATACCGAAAATCGAGGTCTCAATTTACCAGAGTCCTGAGAGCAAGAAGAAGGATGTACTGAAAGACTTCATAGAAGTGCCTGATATTCGCGATACCTCTTTATTGACGGGTACGCGTTCGCGCTGATGTTTGCGATCTCGAAAGGGATCCTTTATTTTTCTTTGTACAGACTTGGCCATATTTTTAGAATCTCCGCGAAGGCAATGAAAGCGAATCGAATCATACAAGACGCGCCAGCGAGAAAACGAAAAAACGCATGAAGATGGCTGATCTCAAGGCCTTTGTGGAGACGAAGCTGCTCTCCAAGTCGGAAAAGGCGCTCGAGAAAATCGGCCAGGACGAACCCAAGATGTTGTTTGAACAGGTAAACGGTCCGGTTGTCCTGTGAAAAAGAAGAAAACAAACAGAAAAAAAAAAGAGAGAGACAGACAGACAGAGAGAATAAGCGGCTTTCAAAAGACGTATTATCTTACAAATCTCATGTTGCTTTTGCAACAGTTATTTTCAAAATCGAAAAAGTAAATTGTTACTATGATCTTCATTAATTATTTTGATAATTTTTTTATATGATTCTAATTTTTTTTGGATTGGCTTTTTAAATTTTTAGTTGAACACTAAAATATATAGAATTTTAATGTATATTATATCATATTTATATATATTTCTGACATTTTTTAGGAAAGTCACAGAAGCCTCGATACCGGAGACGATCATTTGACGAGACCAACCTCGACCAGCTCGAAAATTTTCGAAGCCAAGGACGTTGATCACATGAAACATCCCACGAATCTGATTAAAGGAAAGAGTATGCCGAGTTTAAGGTAGGTTTTACTTGAAGGGAGATCTTAGAGATCTTACTTGATCTTTTCTTGATTTCGTTTTTTCATTTCGTTCACATTCACATAGATATGCGCGAGATTTTGCGCGAGATTTATCTGGTTGCTTTTTTCAATATCCTATTTTATTCTTTATAATTTATCAAAAGTAACAATACGTCGTATAGTTCTGCTCAATGTTAATCCTCAGTAAATTTTGGAGATAAATAAATTTATCGCATATTTACATGCGAACGCTTGGTTAGTGTAGATTAGTCTACGAAATTACAATTACATCTCTATTTTAATTACAACAGTTATAGGCAGAGCGGATGTTTGTGCTTAAACTGTATGCAATAAGAGACGAATGGTTTTTAGAAGAAGATTAATTTTTATAAACGAAAATCATGTTGGATAAATATAAAAATATTTATATATAGAAGCCTCAAGTATATCCGAATATTCTCAATCAATTATTGCAATAATTTGACCTGGAGTATTACGATCTGAAATTTTTATTAAAATTATAGTTGTTAATTAAAGAGTTAAGAGAAAGTATTGATGAATAAAATTCTAACGTTAAAAATGTAAAACTTCATTAAAAAATAGTATTTTTCTGCATATTATTTCGTTATCTTGTTATCTTTCATATATATATGATAATAGTTTTATCCAACACTGATAATGACTGAACCGAGTTCTCTCGATTAAGAATTGAGTGAATGAAATTCGTGATTAATTTTTTTTTTTCCAATTCATAGCTTTCCTGCAACTAAATATAATCGATGTACCTTTATTTAAGCCGTGACGGTGTTAGGTTTCATTAAAGCAACTTTACCACTTAATATTGTCTTAATTGGTCCGAGAATGCGGTTCATATATTTCGACGATTTAACCGGCGCTTAAATATCGATAAGCCTATCGTAATACTTATGCGTAATGTGTCTTTCTCTGTGTGTGTCTCTTTTCTCTCTCTCTCGTTCGTCCTTTCACCCCGAACTCGTGCTCAGCTGCTTGATTAACGAGCTGACCGCGGGAGGGTAAGTCATCAACGTCACTCGGAGGAAGTTCCGTACTGCAGCTCGGTTCACACGCTTCTTTTACGAGCTTCCTGCTTCCGGTAGGGCGCACACTTACTCCTTAAGTACACACCAAAATACAGTCGTATCGGCAAGAATCCACGAAGGCACATGAAGCACATTACTGACTCTACGTTTTCTTGATATATGGATATTCCTTCCACGATTTTCTTCCACGATTTCTGCTAATGATTATATCCCTCTTTGTTATTCATTAAATTATTTGATTATTGTTTTTCTAATTACATTTTATGTGAAATTTTATCGTAATTACGTCTATATTTTTCTAAATATGCACATATAGTTTTTTAATAATTTATGATATTTAAATATACGAAATGATAATTATTATCTTTTATGTCCTTGATTATTAATTTTAAGTAGATGAGTTTCATATCTGAAATAATAAGATATCAATTAAGAATGTTAAACAAGTATCCTTCAAGTGAAATTATTCAATAATCTGCAATTAAAATCTACGAAAAACAATCTTTTATTAGTCACGATTTTTCACGACAATTTTAATTATATATTATTTCACGATATCCAAATATATATAATACTTTACACTCTCGATTATATCACGCACTAATTAATCACGATTTATATAATTAAAATTAATAGGTCTGATCATATTTTGCTTTTGCAATTTATTGCTTTATATTCCATTATAATCCCATTATATACAGAAATAAAAAATTACGTACATTGTAGAAACGTCACCATATTTCATATTTCTGCATGTTGTATAATGAGATAAAAAGTGGAAAACGTTGCCCTTTGGTAATTTAAAGTTATTACTTACGAAGACTGATGTGTTCCTCGTATTATTTAAAATTAAAATAAACGCCATCGTTCTGAATTTATTTAAATAAATTTAGATCTTAACGTAACATTTTAATTGTTTGATATCAATTAAAATCAAACTTTCAACTTGCAGATTTTTTAATTTTTTATTTCGAAGCACATTCACAAATGGTGATCAATCAAGTTGTTGATCATCTAACCCAAAGATGTGTTTTCTATAAAACATGCTCTAGTTAAATTAAAATAAGTTAATATTTGCAAGACTATAAGTTTTAGCGTTTACTTTATTCGTCTATAATTAAAATTTAAACTCCTT
This sequence comes from Eciton burchellii, assembly GCA_020341155.1. Lineage (NCBI taxonomy): Eukaryota > Metazoa > Arthropoda > Insecta > Hymenoptera > Formicidae > Eciton > Eciton burchellii. The sequence goes on along the minus strand of JAHMML010000012.1, from coordinate 1,619,083 downwards.
CATCTCTGCTTAAAAGTTTCGAGGGACACGCTATTTATATCAATTTTTAATTTGCAATCGTCGCTATATTGGGCAACGTTGATACGAAAAATACGAAAAAATCGTTTAAAAGTCATGGAGCATGTATCGACGGAATGACAGGCGCACGATCGTAGATCAAGATCATAAAGACGGAAGCGTAGTGCTTGACTAGGGTTCATTTTGGCAAGTGGCATGAGGATATTAGAAACTGTTTTATCGAATCAGACTGCTGACCTATGCTGTTTTATAGGTACATCGGCGATACTCGCATCGAGAGAAAGCAGAGTCGGTTTTACAGTCAATCCTACACCGCACCAAATCCTATCATCACCGTCACGGAACACACGCCAACTCCATCTCCCGATTTCATGAAACAGCAGGTAACAAATCTGCGATTCTGAAACGGCATTATAGAGCTGTTTAAAGACGACTTTAATTCTAATTTTTACTTCCATAATTTAATATATAATTTCTACGTAATTTTATTATTTTTATATTATATAATATATATATTTAATATATGTTTAACGCATTGATCGTCCTGTCATCTATATTTGGATGCTTCCGCAGAAGTCATAATCGGATTGGATTTTCTTCATTCAATTCTTCATTCAGAATTTTTAAAGTAATTTGTGACAATTTTTTTATTTGTAATACGGATATTTTATAGTAAGAACGTACAAGTACGTGTATAATAATAAATATTTTCTTTTTTAACAGAATTACTTAATATTACTGCGCTTTCTTATAATAATCGCCGAAATAATCTAAGCAAAGTTGTGGCATTTTGAAACAATCGGAGACAATTGTTTCGATCTTTTTTCATTTCGTCTAGTCTGTTGATTTGCAATGTTGATCTGATTTTCTCATAACGTTATCTGTTTCTCGATAATATTGTATATATTGGATTACAATACTGCTGTCAAGCCACCGAATTTCAAAGAAATATCGCAGCGTTCGAGACTATTCTGAATTTATTCCATGAAGAATAATGATATTCCAAGAAGCAAGAAATTTAAAATTAAAAGAAAAAAATTTTTTTAAAACGATTCTAATTATGCCGGAAAAACAAACAGATTAATTATAAGCACATATATTGCTAGCGGGTCACATTGCAGCGAAACGTGGATTTGGATTCTGCAGAAAATATGTGATTTATTGATCAACGTATTAATATAATATATATATATATATATATGTAATACGATTTATTTATCAGTAATCATTATTAATCATAAATCACAATCATTATTAATGAAAAGAAGTAATTAGCCTGATAATTACGATTGAGACAATTATATTGATACAATTTAGTATGATTAATTAATATTCTTAAAAAAAATAATATCAGGTAGCTAGATATATCTATCTAAATATATATCTATCTGATATTTAAAGTTGAATATATTTTCATAATTTAAGATAAAATAATAATTATGCTAATGTGAAAACTATGCAACACTTGACAGAAAAGTTTGATAGAGAGTCACATTTAATATCCTACATTACTCTTCAGGGATCCATCGATAGTCAATTAGATCTTATCAGTGTCCAAGGTGGACGTTTGTATTCCGAGAGAAAGCCCAGTTTGACAAGATCTCAGACAGATTCTAACATCACTTACATGAGCGACGAGATACCGGAAGCTCCGGGCTCCGCGTGTTACATCACTAAAGAAGGTGACCTTGATCTCCACATCGTCTTGAAGGTAACTATTCGTCATTGCACTTTCTTAATTTCACGTTAATTCGATCACATGTGCATCCGACTTTTTTCAGGCCGTACATTCTATCGCTTTACGAGATAACAGCTGTTGTACGCCGCGTGTCTGTGAGATTATCTTGAACCTAACGGAACTCCTGATGGATATGGGAGTGATGAAGTATTGTCTTCGTGAAGAAGCTACCGGCAGTAATGCAGGTATTTAACTATTTGTCATGCGCATGATTTTATTTTAATCTATTTGCTATCAAAAAATATTTTGCAACATAGTATTCTCTATATTTTGTTTGCTCGGACAATCCCTCTTCTCTGTGACCTCTATTTTGTCACTAGTTTGGAAAACTAAGTTACTTAATCATTATTTGAAAATACAAAAGACAGAGAGAGGGAGGGAGACAAACGGCTTATTCAATATGTTCGACCAATGCGTCGTTCTTTTCTTCGCGCAGGATCCGGTACTGGAATCGACAATAAATCGGAAACAGGAAAGAAACAGGATTCACCGACGGGATTAAATCAGCAGGAACGCAGGCACGACTCGAACGAGAAGGGCAAAGCTCATAATCTCCTCATGAATTGCGTGATTCGAGTATTGAAACACTTGGGCTGCCCGCATGGTTGCTTGGACGGCGTGCGCGGACCTCAGGCCGACATCTGTCGCTCTCAAGGTCAGACCATCCTGACCAAATTGCATCGTGCAAGCTCCCGTCAATTCTCGCGATTCCTGCGAACAATGATGCGCGAGCAACCGCTCGCAGAGATTCTGGACTTCTTCCATGCGTATGTTGGATATTGCGTCGATCCGAGCTCGCTGCTGTCACCTCTCAGTGAGTGAAAATCAATTCAAGATTCAGATCGCGAGATTCCCTAAAAAGCATGATCAATCCGTCACTATAAAGAAATGCATCGACTTTATTTAGATCAGTCCTAATTGTTTCCCTTTTTTTTGGATCATCAAGTACTAATTCTATTTATTTACGATCACAAGTACGGATCATTAATTCTAATCAGTAATCCTATTCCCTTGAACTAATCGTCATCATTTTCCTGAAAGTATTCTCGAAACTCGTTTCGCATCGTTTCTCTCACTTTCCGCAATTCTGTCTCAGATCAGAAACGTTTATCGGGAAAGTCGCCCGACTCGGTGTTCCAAAGCGGATACGCGACGAATTTCGGCGTCGGCATAATCGGTTCTGCCGCTAGCGGAACCGGAGTGGGCTCAAGCATCAGTGGTACCAGCGGGAACATCGGTGCGACGACGAGCGGCGTCGCGACGTCGTACAACAGCGGCGGTTACGGTTCGCGCGGTATCGAAGGCCAGATCATGTCCTGTATCTTCAAGGTTCTGGTCACGCGTCTCGTCGGTTTCTCGAAGCAGTTGAAAACGCAGGAGAACGTCAGCCTGTATTGCGATGTGCGGCAATTGATGACGTACGTGAAGGAGGCACATGGTAGCATTTTCCGGCGCGTTGCTCTCAGTGGTATCCTGGACTCGGCGGATCTACCGAACAAACGTTGTAACAGCAACGTGCAAACGACACGCGTCATAAGGTTCGTGGACGGACACAAGTGCATCTTAAATAATCCGTTAAGTATTCCGTGAAATCATAGTTTCATTCATGTCAGTTCACGCGTAGTTCGCTTGTGCGCCCAGAAGCGTCTGGATGCCTGTTAGGCATTCAGAGAGCGTTTGCTGCATCATTATGTATTATTTATTAATTTTGCAGGCATATTCATCAATCGGATTTAGAGGAGCACGCGGAACTCGGTGGAGATACGTGTTACACCGTTGACGACAGGGGCACGCGAAAGTTTCTGTTCAAGAAGAGAAGCACGTCGTTCACATGCACTGTAAGCGGAATGATGACACGTCTGAAATAAGTAATTGTTATATCGTATAGAAATAAGAGGATCGATCGCGCGTGCAGGCGGGATCGAATTTGCAGAGCTTACTCGAGACGGAGCTGAGCGAGGAGAACGTGAAACTGAGTCAAAGCCCGCTGGGAAATCTGCGCAAGAAGCACCACGTGCTGACGCCGAGGCAGAGCGAGCGTAATCTAGGCATCGGCGAACTGTCCATGGCGCCTGGCAAGATGCGGAAATCGACTCGGTTTCAGATAGGCGGCATCGGTGAGCAGGCAGGATTGAAGGAACTGCACGTATCATTTGCGACTCACCGCGAACGCACTGTGTATCATCAAATGTTTCCCGATGCGTTTCAGTCAATTGGTTCCGGAAGGATTACAGTCGCACCGATTCTACCGATAGCCATGAAAACAGCGAGTCGCCCACAGACGGCAGCTTTGTTAGGCAACACAGTTTCCATTACGGTCATCATCGCAGCGCATCGCGAACAAGCCGCGGGTAAGTCGTCTGTTTGCTCGTTATTGCTCGTTATTGCGTTAATCGGAAGTCTTGCTGTTTTGCAAGGGATGTATGATTCTCTTTCAGTGTCGGCTTGAGTCTGCAGAAAGCGAAACGTCGGATGGAGGATCAGCTGAATAAAATCGGTTTCGGTAAAAGCAAGAAGAAGGAGAGCATGGAGGAGGCGCCTGGAAGCTGTAAGAACAGATCTATTGCATCTCAGATATAATACACATTTTATGTTAAATATCTAATAATTATCTGTAGACAATGTTATTATTATTATTATTATTATTATTATTATTTCATATTATCAAACCTCTTTTTAATAGTTTTACGTATACTTTTGCCGTGTAAAATTCTTAATTAAATTATTATGTTCTTTATGATCAATGCAATCAATATTATTTAATTATTTTAATTGCGTCTCGTACCATCGCGATCGAAATCGCAAACAGGCGAGATTGTTTCCCGATCTTGAAAACCGAGTAGGATCGAGAGATAGAGATCGAGTTTGAGAGAGAGAGTTCTCGGCTCGTTATCGCGCGGTCAAAATCAATTATCGAGATCATGCTATCTGCATCGTTTTGGGCTTCACATTGTTTCTTTTTTCTCTCGGTAGTATCACTGGGAATGTCTTGCGGACACTTTCTCTTATAGGAAAGTATTATATGTCTGTATTATATGGTGCAAATTAAAATTATCGTGTAAATTACGCGGTTCGCTGCTAAATCGAAGAATACTCCGATTGCTAGTGATTCTATATCGGAGCATAAGTTTACGTTTATTAAATTTGATTAAATTCGACAGATTTCAACCGGCGCTATTCGTTGGGTCACTCTTTAATATATTTAATTAAATATATTTAATTGCATATTTTCAGTTAATTAAATACATTCGGTTGTGTATCTTCGAATTTTTAGACTTTAGTCGGAGAAATTCCACCGAGCTCGGCGAATCCTGCAGGGAATCTGAATTTGTCGTCCTGAAGGAGAGGAGGCTGGTACCTCGCACCGCGGTATTCGACGGAATGTTGCGGTTTTCTTTCTTATTGGAAACCTGTCAGCCAGGCTCCGTTCCCGATCCCCATCTAATGGCATCGCTCTTGGATCTCGTAATGATCATTTTAATGTAGTTTGCAAGTTTAATCTGATGTGTAAGATAATATACAGAGATATCTGGGCGATATGATTACAGCCGTACGCGCCGGTGATATCTCGTGCTTGTCTGATACTGGAATGCGCGCATTTGGTGCATCAATGTAACAAAGGCCATTGGCCGGCGTGGATGAAGCACAATTTTCCCATGTTTCGACCGTCGATGCCGATGAATACTCGAAATGCTTCCAGCGCACTCAGACGAGTTCATGTGTTACAACGAACCGCGGGGAAATTGTTTTACCAATGGGCAGAGGTACTTTCCGAATTTTTGATAGAAACTCCCTTCTTTGTTGAGCTTTCTACGCGCAATATGAAACTGTGTGATCGAAATAGGCCATAGGAACGCGGTTGGAAGAGTTCTTGGCTGAGGATAAGCAGAATATGGAGCAAATCGGCAACATAATGTTCGACGAGAGTAAACAAAGGGACCTGATTCTGGAAGACGAGGAGGAAGACTTTCTCGATGATGGTAGTATCTTTATAGTGAAATTGAAAAATCGCCATGCGCGATATCTGAATCTGATGCAATTAAAACTGAGTAATTTTTAGGTAGCATAAATAGCTATGGATCTCAATGTCCACACGCGTTGCGTCTCGTGGCTTGCATCTTGTTACTGGAGGTGACCGCCTTCTTGAGGGAGACATATCAGACTCTGCCAAAGTCCAGTAAACTCTTGACGAAGGAACGTCCACCGCCTTGGGAGAGGATGTACAGTCGAGAAGCTAACCGACGCTGGAGCGTAGCTTTGTCGTCTATGGGTCATTCGCAGGCGTCTGCACAGAGTCTTCAATCTATAGTCGGTGATCGCGAAGTGGTCGGTTAGTATAACCATATTTTGATGCATCATTAATAAAGAAATGTATGTATTATTAATCACTGCGTTATACTAATACCTGATTAATTAAAGTTAACTTCACAGCGGAACGAAAAATTAGTTTTGTTCTTTATGAGCCTGACAATGAGTCAGAAGGCAGCAGCAAATCAACGGTTACGATACAAGGCGAGGACATGCAGAACATTGAGAAGGAGAAGGCGAAGAGGGTGCAGACACCGAGCAGACCGTTTCTTCTTCGTCGCAGTACTGCCGGAACGACCGGTTCGTTCAAGAAGAGAAGCCTAAAGTTACGTCGCAATACCAAGGAAGGCAAAGACATAGAGACCGAAGCATGTAAGTAATGAAACAGCAATAACGTAATTATTCTTTCTACGATAACTTCCTGAAGGTCAACAAGTCGTATTGATAGATTATGTTTTAACATTCAAATATCTTAAACCTAGTTTACATTAATAGCATCGTAGTACTAATTTCAATTGAAATTGCGACAGCTGTGTGTTCGGTTAATGTTAATTAGTAACGGCGGTTCATCCGTAGACATGGTGAAGCGCGCAGATTCGATACAATCCAAGAGGAAAGTGAGCTCGCTTTCCGATAGGAGTGACACGTCCGAGCCCGGTGTTGGTGGCGAGGTTAGTGGCGAGGAATCGCCAGGTATCCTCAGCGACGATCAGCCACCGGAGAGTCCGAGCGACAGCAATGAAACCGACGAGACCAATAGGAATTTTCCATGGATGAAAGTGCTCGTACAATTCGCCAACTCCTTCAACTTCTATTGCTCTCATCAAACCTTCTGTCATCCATTCTGCCATCGACGGCAGATGCGTGCCAGTAGCAGATTGATCAAGTCTGTGAGAAAGATCTACGGCGAGAAATTTGGCATTTTGAACGGCACCGGATTGCTGGACGTAGACACTGATAAAAAGGAAGATGGCAAGAAGGACAAGCGCAGTCGCAAGGTATCCGATCAAACCAGTACACAAGTATCGCCTGTGCGAAGGAAGGACAGCGTGGGACGCAAATACAAGTAATTTCATTTATATCCAGAATTTTTCTAGACATCTTCGCTCATATTTTATTGAGAAATTATTAAGAGAAACGATATTAAGTAGGGAGTAATGATAATTAAATGATTAAAAATTCTCGATTGTGAAGAGTTTTTTTTTAAATTTTAATTATCGTTCGTTTATCTATCATTCAGGATAGAAAAGAGTCTGGATGGTTCGCAGTTCGGCCGATTAACCCAAAGGGATTCTTCGAAAGATCTAGCGGAACAAGACTCCGAGAGGGGAAAGGAATCCTCGAAGAAGTTCACAGAGAAGCATGACGATGAGGAAGATAAGGAACCGCCGCCTATCTTAAAATACATAAAGAATCAAGTAAAGAATTCTTTCCACGCGCCTCTGGCCACTTTGATCAAAGGAGCGGTCGTCATGACGGAAGATCTGTTTGTGGAAGTGCTGCCTGTCGCATGGGAGCTTCTGTTGGAGTCTAATCAAGAAGTCGCAGCGTCTGCCGCGGCTCTCTTTATAATATCGGCCGTACGAGCACCGAATCAGGCCAGTGATCTCATGCACAAGGGTCTTCAGCATAGCAACACTAGTATGCGCATTAATGCCATTCTGCGGTTTCAAGTTTTATGGAAGCTGCGCTACCAAGTATGGCCTCGAATGGAGGAGGCAGCTCATTTAACATTCAAAGTCCCACCGCCAGGAATAGAATTCACCCTGCCGTCGCCGAAAATTGGAATAGAATCTCTGCCGGTGGTCGATCCACCCTGGATGCCTCAGGTGAAGACAAAAGTAGAAGAGGTCACCATCAATCAGGAACGTCACGTGAGTGATCATCAAATGGGATATTCCGTATCTTTGTAATTTTCTTTCCAGATTAATATGTTAGATCCGTTGCGAATAGATCAATCTATAATTATGAATATGGGATTAATATAATTAAACTTATAACATCGGGATTTTTATCTTAGAGATCCTTAGTAACCGCGACTAAGACGCGGAAGAAGCAGCAGACTGAACTGATCAAGAAAGCTCTTCAGGCGCAAGACGACAAGAAACGGGAAGAAAGAGAAAATTTTCTAATCACAACGATACCAATCACCGTCCAAGCTGCTTACGAACCTAGTCCCGTGGGAGATGATCATGACGAAGGTAAATACGTTGTAATCTTGCCTATTTTTCTTTCGTGGATATTATCATTCGTTTTTAACGAAACTTTTTTTAATATAGCTAACGTAGGAGATGAGGATGCAGGTGAGGCTGTTCCAAGAAACACAGCGCATCATGGACAATCGGCTCTCTCGCTGTTTCCCTCATCGCTATGTTCAGCGATTGTTCAAATTATTAATCTCCTGGACGATCCAGCGGTCTCCGACGATGGGAATGCTGTTTACGAAGTGGCATATCAAGTATTAAGAAAATTAGTTTGTTATGATTCCATAGTTTGTTATATTTTATCATTTAACGTTGTTAATCCCTTCTGCCTCACAGGTGATCTGGAATTGTCTCGTAGAGGATAGCGCTTTGTTTCTGCGTTACGTATTGGAGCGTCTCACGAGAGAGAAGCAAGAGCTGATGTTTAAGATCTTAAGGCACCTTATCAGATTTGTACCGAAGCTGCCTCAGCAAGCTGCGTTCGCGTTGTATAATTATATTATCGGATACGTAATGTTTTACGTGCGTTCTCCGCACGAGGAGGGACAGAAATTAATTGGAACCGCGTTGTCTATCTTATGGATGGTAAGATAGACATCTCCTTCCACAATTTGCTTTGCAAATTCTTCATCCACCGACGTGGAACTCTCAGAGGATCTTTAACGATTTTCTTTACATCAGGTGGTGCACAGCGTGCACGGCATCATGTTTAAAGATCTAAAGCAAATCTTGCGGAAGGAACAATGCGATGCGTCTATCCTGCTCACGGCCAACGTTCCATCCGCGAAGAAGATCATCGTTCACGGTCCGCAAGATCCCGATGCCGGAGAGATACCGTCGCAGTTTCCCGTTCAGGAGGATACGCAATTCTGTCAAATACTCAGGGAATCATTGGACTTTTTCGGTATCGAGGAATCGAAACATCACGAGTACTTCTTGGTGGATTACAAAACGCGTTAGTTTCTTGCTTCTCGTGCGTTCATTGAGAAAAATTCTACAATCCCATTAATTTCTCATCGATTTCCAGATCAAATACACAATCCATCGTCCTACGTTAGAGACTACTATTTTTTCAAGAGATCGCAATTCCCTCAAATCGAACTCATTCACATGAAACCAGAGGATGCATTCAACGCGCTGCAGAGGCAGGAATTGGTGCACAAATTTGTAGAGATAGGCAAAGTGCTGCTGACCTGGGCAATTTTGAAGAATGTTGACATGGTGGTGCAAAGAGTCGTATTCCTTCACGAGGAGCTCATGAAGCTACCATCGTTCCCGCGAAAAGCGCTGGAAGCAGATTTAGATTTGTACAAAGGTGGCGAGATTGGAAGAGTGCGTATATCAAAATATTCTGATGTTCGGCTTTTATCCATGTTCATCCTTCCCTTTATGATCTCAATTAAAATTAACATGTATTTTAATAAAATAAATAAAATCACTCGATGGAAAGGTAGTCGAAGAGAAGCATCTCAATAACTTCTAGCTTGCCCAAGAGAGAGGATTTGAAAATTTTTTTTTCATTTTTGATGCGCTAGACGTGTATGAAAGATATATCATGAAAATAAAATATGTGCTAATCTTTGATAAAGAAGACTCAAAATTTCCTCTGCTTTTAGGAGCTTCTCGGATTGGATGTAATGCACAAGTTCATGTGGGTCAGGTTGATCGCACGTATGTTTGAGGCCATGGCCGGCAATTTTGCGTATTCCGGCGACATCCACCTCTTCTTGAACGTCTTGAACGGTGCTGTGATCCTCCATAGCGAAGATTCTTGCATTCTGCGTTATGTCGTGGCGACCTACATAAACGCGGCGCACAATTTCAAGAACATCTTCTCGACGAATGGTTATTTGCTGATTATGCCGACCTTACTGCAGTTGTACTCGACGCATCAAACGAACAAACTTGTCACGACTACCGTCGAGTACGCGGTTAAACAGTTTTACCTGATGAACCGTAAACCCTTCATTCTTCAGATGTTTGGCAGCGTGTCTACCATATTGGACACGGATATGAAAAGCGTGCACGGCGAGGCTCATAAGGTTTGCTTTCTTTATTGATAAATCACATATGCGCGATATTTGGATTTTATTTTACGATAATATATTTAAACGTTTCCCAAATCAACGCCACGCTTGATCTGTCAAGGTGCCCTCCACGTGTCTGTTTAATCTGCTGTTAAGTTTGGAAACTCCATCGCCGGATCCGCTTAATATAGGAGAACTAGTGAAAGAAGAGAAACCTTTGAAAGCGATAGACTTCTGTTATCACGACGAGGATGAAATGGTAGACGTGCTCGATTGCATATCCCTCTGCGTGATGGTGATCGCTTACGCACCCGACTCCATCAGAGGCCAACAGATGTTGGTGAGTGATCTCGCCAATTCGACATACCGCTAATTTCGTTTTATTTCGTATGAATCATATTCCCTTGCAGATCATACTGGAAGCGATACTACCATGTTACGTTCGGCAGATCCAGTTACCCACGTACAATAAGGAAGGCAAGACAGAAAAGGAGATAATAAATCAATTAGCCATTGCCGTGAAGACGTTAGTTAACAATTCCGAAGCGTTGACAAAGTGTGTATTGCATTCCTCGTGTACGATTCGTTTTCCGTGATTGTTTTGTTTTCTGTGCCGGATAAAGCATCTCTCGTTAATTCTTTCTAGGCTTTATAACGGCCCGCAGAAATCCAGTCCTGAACACAAGAGCTCCAGCCAAAAGAATTATGGCAAAGGTCCGTATTCACCAGGTTTCGATTTCGAAGAAGACGCGACTAAGTACATGGAGCATACGAAGATTCGACATTTCTACGATCGAGATAACGAAGATGCCGAGAACATTCATCAGAATGAATTCAGAAGACCGCGCGATACCTTATTAAATATGGTTGGGGATTTTGTGGTTCGTTGTTCTGCTCGTTTGATAGAACTCAACCGAAAGTCTCAGGATGGAAAGAACATTGAGCTGTTGGATTCAAAGTGCCACGTGGTAAGTCATATTACATTTGACTTTCATAGTTCATATTTGAACTAGCTTTGCTATGCATATTTGATGATAAATTGATTCAATTACAATAATCATCTCTCTTTATAATTCAAATTCGAGTTCTTTCGTGATCGATATTACGGATAACTTTATGCAGATTAAATATCTTGAAATATTTTTTGTATGCAATAATGATACGTTTAACAATATTTCTAACATTTACGTAACTTTTATTTTAATAAAACTACTTAGAACTTCAACTATCTTCGCAATCTGGCATCTGAGGCAAATTAATCTTGAATAACGATGTATTAACTAGGACAATTAAGACTACTACTGAGACAATTCATTCTTGTGCGTGTGATGTGTGCGGAAGTTCTGATAACAACAATTTCTGGAAGTAGTAACTGCAAATTAACTTTTTGTAGCGGCTAGCCGACATCGCTCATAGTCTCTTGAAGATCTCGCCATATGATCCGATCACCATGGCCTGCCGAGGACTCAGAAGATACATGAACGACATCCTTCCTTCGACTGAATGGGCGGCTGATGATATGCGGCCGTCGTTGACACTCATTCTCAGGAGATTGGACAAGACTTTCACCAAGATACACAAGAAAGCATCCATCAGAAGAAATACTGATTGGGCTGCAGCCAGCGATCTGTTGAAAGGGGTTTACGAGACTCTCTTGAAATGCCCGTACATCGCGCACTTTCAATTCCTCAAGACGTTGTTGAATACTTGCCAGGTAGAAATTATGGAATATCCTCTCGTTTACTTTTTTTCTTTAAATTTAAACACGTCTATTTTAGCTGTAAATGAAAATGAAAATTTTATGATTCTAATACTCGGCTATATGACTGGATTTCATGAGCTCCATCCATGACCAATGACGATTTTAATTCGTAAATGGAAATTACTTTATTATATAATCGTGTGTATATTCATACAGATATTAAACTAGAGAAGAATATATCATTCGTAATATAACATATATGCAAGAAACAGAATTAATATATCACATATCAGAATCGACATTAATTAGGCATCTTAAATGATTGTCTGAACGATTGAGTTAATGATTGCTTCTTCTTAGGCTTTGATCGTTGGTGACACGCCGGATGATGTAACTTCGGCCTCCGCGGCTGCTCTAATGAGCAAAATTCCGCCGCCTCACTTCTGCTCGACGGTGCTACGTTTAATCGCTTTGCACATGATATCTCTCGGCGAGGGATATGCCTTGGAAAATGTCCTCGGCGGTTCTCATAGTCTGTTCGCTACCCAGACTCGCGCGGAGAACATGTTGTTGAATTTGCTGATACCGTTATTTCTGCGCGTCGGAACGGGCAGGAAAGGTAAAAGCGTGGTGCAGGAGGGAGAGATGGCAGACGATTGATGTTACTCTCTCATGCGTTGCTCTGTCACTTCAGATGTGCCGAAACTCAGGCAATCAGACATCAGTTTCGCTCTTACCGTCGTATTGGACACGCTTTGGCCGCCGGGAGCCGCAAAAGCGATACCATTAACGATGCAGAAACCACCGACGGATATGAGAGCCGGAAGTCTAACATTCGCCGCGAGAGATCCGAAAACTCTGACGAAGACGTCATTGACACTATATCAAGTAGCATTTTTAGGTAAGATTTATTTATACATATGCAAAAGTACGCACTAATGCTAGAAATGAGCATACTAATACGGCTTTTATTAATGAAGAAATGAATCGTAAACCATAAAATTACCGTTTTCGATCATTCCACTAACGTGTTCTCTCTCACGCTCGATACAGCTCGATATACCTGTTTCAGCGCTCAAAATAATGACGGTATGTTTCGAAACTGAACTGCGCATGGAATGGCCGAAGATCTTGCGAACGATGCGTCTGCTGAACAAGCGCAACGAGGCTTCCATATACCTCTGGAATTTCTTGGAGTTTGTGGTGACACACCGTACGGCCTTGTACATTCAGATGCTCCCGTTCATTATTTATAAGATTGGACAAGCGCCGATATCCGAGCACGAACGAAACATGCATAGCATCATACGCGAGAAAATCAACGGCAGTAGCACGACCGTGCCCAAATCTCGTGGAGCGTTGCTGATGGATCTCATCCATGAGCTGAAGAACTTGAAGGAGGAAATTGAGAATCGAAGATTCGGTTAGTCTCCGCTGATCGAACGCGAAACACGTTAACCAGATACCCATATGTCAACACTTTTACCCATATCAATCACTTTTTATCAATCATGATTTCTCGCTCGCACGTTCCTCTATTTAATGTCATTAATATTCTTATCCGTAAAATAATCGCGTCATTTGAATCACTAATCAAGAACGACATTAATCCGCTATCTCGCAATTACAATGAGCAGACGAAATGCAACCGGAGCCCAAGAGGAGCGTGGTAGATATGCATCCGATATCCGAGGGCCAGTCGCGTACTCAGAGACCGTCCTTGCTGATGGATCTCCTGACCGGCGATCTAGGATCCAGAGCTCACATTAATCGCACACCAGCCGAGACGCCGGTGTCTCATTCCACAGCAACTCAATCGCAGCTTCATGCGACTCATCAGTCCAACATGAATAATGCTGTTAAAACGACGCAGCCCAGCCAACAAACAGCACCGCCAAATGGTACTCGCACTATTAGCGACATGTTGCTTCTTTATTTCTCTGTCTTTTGTTGATCAAAACACGCGATGCATATGTCAACGTCGTTTCTCGCTCTTCTGTTAACTTGGATTTATTAATTTCACATCCATCGACACCGTCTTATCTTTACGTTTTGTGTTAAAATTTCCAGTATCAATCCTATTAACGTCGATCGTTGGCGTCTGTTTTTATTAGTGCGCGCTCCTGTTTGTTCCTCAGGAATCTCAAAAGTGTTCCATCTCTGATTTGCAGGGTCCGTATCAAGCGTGAGCGCGGGATCCTCTACACTGAGGGAAGCGGACGACACGTTCACCGGAGAGACCTGCATTGATCAGCAGCCGCCGCTGACGTCGACAGGTATTCCATTCTTCTAGAGAAACCCTTAAGAGGATACTCCGTACTGTCGGTTACGATCGATGCGACCGCAAGCCTCTCGCATACGTTTCATCGTTGTCGTATGCGCAGTCAGTGCGTAATCGTTGATCGCTACCACAGTTGGATCGAGCCATTGTCTATAGATCAACTGCCAATAGTCTCTCTTAATGAGCGCGTGTTCTCCTTCGCGCTCATACTATCTACGCGCGATTCTTGCGCAATGGCGCATCGTCTTCACTTCATTCCCCCTTTGCAGCGAGGCTTGCAACTTGAAGAAGTTGCAGCGCGCGCTACCGTTTCGTTTTGCGGACGAGAGTTCCCTTTCGCACGCCGCCTCGACAAACGGGAAACATTTCCTCGATTAATATCGCATGTTGAGGCAGCGTTTTAAGGCATAAGTCGTTCACGCCTCCCTCGCTGGACGTACGATTGACATATTGATCATTACGTTGCTTCCATTGCTAGCTAGGGAACGGAGGTAAGCGGACCGATTCTACAACTCAATCAATTCTCACACGATCTATGATATATATACATATACATATATATATATATATATATATATATATATATATATATATCCTGCTGGTGTACGCCCCTGTCACGCTTATCACCCTTTCCGTAATTTTGATCGTACCTCGATCGTTCTTTCCTCTTTCTTTCGTCCACGTCTCAGTCTTCGTTCACTTCTCTTCTTGCCTTCTCAATCCAGTTTTGGGAATCGTGAAACGAGATTGAAGGAACTTGGATTATTCCGTTTATCTATCTTGGCATGATGGGAGAATGTCTCCACGTGATATATAAAATGTCGAGCTCTCGAGCTCAAGGGATTGTACAGTGCGCGATCTCGTTTCGCGGTGCTTTTTCTTAAAACACTGATATTTATTATTGTCCTTATATTACGTCTTATACGCAGAACCATAAGGAACTTATTATATAGCAGTATTTAGACAATGGTAATGTCCAACAGTTGGTATCCTACTGATCGTTGCGTAGCTATTCTCTACTGCGTATTGCTTCGATGTTCTGTTGCTTCCTCCTCTACTCGAGAGCACGAGATTAACTGTCATTGAGTGTTTTCGCAGTTAGCAGCATCAGTGTAAAGAGTTCCGTATTGGCAGTCATACAGTTCCGGCGGTCTTCGTAACGCGACGACACCATTCGACGTTGACTTCGTGTGGATTCTTTATCGTTGATTGCGGACATCAGCGAACTTCGTCTTGATTTCTTGCTTTCAGATCCTTCGCTACTGCTTGTTCTAGCAATACTTTCTGTAATACAGTGTACACGAATATATGCTAAGATATTCTTCCCGATCGAAGCAACATCGTACAGATACCTAGAGAAATCCACTACGTCGTGCATATCAACGCGTTAACAACATTCGCATAATTTCCCGTCTGCTCTCATTCTCGGCTATCTGTCTCTCATTGAATTCTTGTCGAACTTGCCGATAATTACGTTTGCTGAAGAATCGCAAGCATGCGATATCATTTCCGAGCTCGTTACAACTTTAAAGTGTCGGAAGGTACCCGCGAAATTCCGTAAATTACTTATGAGTCTTTCGATTATAGCTTTGGTCAGTTTCGCTTTGAAACTCGGAATCATCGAGACATTACGCTTTATTACATCACGTCTACATGAAATCAAGCGACGCTTCTGAGACTTTTGAGATCCGAAAGCGTTCAGTAGCGTCAGCACGATGTGCAATCGTGAGCAGCATATCTATCGGCGTGATTATTATTATATCATGGTCTTACTTGTCTGTTATCCTTCCTCTTCATATTAGATGTTCGATGTGGCATGTTTCAGATAGATCCCAACCATCTTCTGCTAGAGATGAACGTAACCATATTAAGCTTCATCCTATCTTACCTCACCAAAAGACGCCAAAGCTGCGCTTTGTCTCTTCCGTAGAGTTTAGAAACTCATCAGGTAAATTCCCAGTCCCCTCTTTCTCTCTCTCTCTCTCTCTCTCTCTTTCTCTCTTTAATTTAGCTTATACTCGACGTACTTATTGACAAGTTCCTCGTGAGATACCATCTCTCTCTTCTCTGACATCGTAATAGTATTTAATATCTCTGCAAAAGCCAGCTAATGTTTCTGCAAAGATAGGTGATCCTTTTTTCTTTCAAAGAGATTTACGGGAATCCAATGATGAAATTTTTAGTTCTCGATCTAAAAAAATCGAGAAGTCTCGGATTAAATTCAACGTTTGGTTTCGAAGACATAATTTGGAATTTATTATATATCTCTTACTTTCATTAATTCAAAAAACTTCCATTAATTCTTCTAGTCTCACCTATACCTTGCAGTTAACTGAAGAATGCACTTGATACTATATCATCATCTAATAGTTATATCAATAATCACACGTAAATAGTTTCAAATAGGAATTTAAAGAAAAATGCGAGATTGTAGAAAATGTTTTCTATTTCCTTCTATTCTTTTATTTCCCTATTTATTTTGTGTATTTGCACATCACAGCAGCACATCAGTCCCGCTAATATTATCAGCTATAAATATCTAGAAATTAAAAAAAATCTCTCATGTAGTTTAGACATTCCGTAAATTTAGTTCTATCGCATGAAGTAAAACTATAATAATGAATATTTCCTTATTATTATTTATTATATGTTATATGCTTCTTATTCCTCATACTTTAATTACATAATTACATATAAATTACATATACGATACATTTTAAGCAATTTATTCAAAAGAGGCAGACAGTAATTCATCCAATCATATTTCTTCTGCTATAACGATAATGTTAGGAATCTAGTACATAAAAAGTATGCATGATTGCAATACGTATGTCATAAATCAACCAAACTATCATTTCGATATTAATATTTGTACAATAGAAGAAAAATAGGAGTTAATATCTACTCTAAGTAATCTAAAAAAAAAAGAGCCAGATATTACACAATAAACTACTTCTACGATACTTAATTCCGTGAATTTGCAAAGTGCCTCCTATTCTTCCTGCATAAGAATCCGTTGTCGCGGAAGTAATACATACATATACGAAAGAACAATCGATTCTCGCTGTTTTGCGATTTCTTCTTATATTAGCCCTTTCGCTCCATATAAAAAAACAAATAGGTGCTCGGAAAATTGCCGTTTACGGAGGACGTACGATAACGCGCATTCATGCATTATCAATCGAGTAACATTGGATGTGTCAGATAATTTATTATCATGAGGTAATTTATTATCAAAACAAGATGTTTTTTCTTTCAAAAGAGTGCGATGCCCTCATCGTATGCACTCTGTATATTGCGTCGATTCGTCAAGAATACGCTTCGTCCATAATGATCGCATTTTATTACGAACGTGCCGCAGCGAAAGAGTTAATACTTCTATTACGTAAAAGGATATCGGCAGTCTGCGTTGTGCTTTGCGTGTTTCGCTCGTGAATATAAACCTGCATGCCTATAAAGGACACACGTAACACTTTGTGTAGTAATCTTTATGTATCCTGATTTTCATTGTTCGATGAGTATTACATCACGCAGTATAGAGAATTATTAATATCAATATTCTCAATAGAGAATATCAATTTTCTCATCGTTGCATCAATTTTTATAAGACAGTAATAATGTTCGATCAATATTGCTTTCTTGATATATCTCTGTGTGGTCTCAGGTCTTGGATATATCTCCATTTCCATAAATGTACTCCTTGTAGTCATTAAATGCGAATGTCTTGTCTGAAAAGAAGAAAGGAATAATCGAACTCTTCTTCGGTTATCTAAAGAGGGAATGAACATAGCTTTCTGTTTCCTTGCGTGAGATTGTGATTGAGGGAGTGTCTCTTAAACGTCTGTTCATATTCAAAAGTAGCACATAAAGTATACTTATGTCTTTAAAGTAAGAGCTTATGTTTACTAGATGTAGTGCCGTGTTCCATCAAGCACAGGACGCGGGTGTAAAATACTTGCTGCGTACTTCGGGAGTAATCTCCAACCGTGTACACTTTGAAAGAGGAGCATGAGTAGATTGGACCGTAGAGTAGAATCCGCGATAAGACGGTAGACGCGACATGATCGTCGACTGTCTCGCCAGGGGAGACTGTGACGAGTCAACTAAGTCCAAGCAGTCCAATTGAGGATAGTTCCGGAGAATTACGTACCGACAGGCCTCGCTTACAACGCTCTATGGGCCAAAGCAAGAAGACCTTCCGGTTAAGAAAGAGTCGAAAGACACACATTGAGGTGAAATTTCTATGTATTTCATAGCATGTATGATTATCAATTAGCCGCGTAGAACAACGCGAATTTGGCAACAGAATTGGAGGAAACGGAATAATTCGACGAGAAAATTGTGTCGTAATACGTGTTTCATGAACGCATCGTGTTGTTATAATCATAAAACCATTTACAATATGTTATAAGATTTATCATTTATATCGTTTATTCACCTTTACGCGAAAGACTTCGCGATTAATTGTAGATTGTACATTGTACCATTCTTTTGTAATACAATCGCGATTTAATCGATTATTTATAACGAGAGATCTTCTATTATAGATGACTCAAACGAAGTTGGAGCAGCCGGACGTGACGCCTGAGCAACAAGCGATCAGCCAAGCAAAATCATCGGTGCAAACGTCGTCAGTGTCAGCCGTAAATCCACCATTATCTAACATCCCTTCCGACTCCTCGTCCATTCGTTCCAGACGAAATCTGTCCCTTCGCAAATCCGACGATGAGAAAAATATCAATACGCTGGCCGATCAGCAGCAGTTCCATGGGGCGGCGTATCAGCATCATCACTGTCACTACTACCATCATCATCTGTATCCTCAGATGTCGGACGTGTCTTGGGACGAAGACACGTCTAGCACTTCCGGATACCGTGAGTCGTACAGCATGCAGCTCGTGTCTCTAAACGGCACCAATGCGCGCTCGGCACCGCCCTTGGCGTCGCCGGATCTCAACGATATGCCGTCCACGAGCAGCACGACGACCAATTACATAGCCTTCGACGGCAGCTCTCCCGATTGTTCGATGAACAGTAGCGGGGGTGAGAAAACGGCGCTTCTGACATCCAACCACAAAACGACTTCTCAGCATTCCTTACTGATGGTCTTCCCGAACCAGGACGAAGACACGTTAATATAAAACGCAGGATAGCTTGATATTTTGATCAACACGATCGAGACTGATAATTAAACAGCATCAGGATCAAGAGCTTTAGGATAACGAGATAATGTTTTGACATTGGATATTGATAGATGGAGAACCGTAATTTATCTGTTATCTTTTGACTCTTATAACTAATGGAACGTGTACGTTTCATCGCGAGTCGACGTCAAGGATGTTTTTATATCGATATGATTTATTTATTTCGCTTCACCGCAAATTACGACCCACGTATGTCCCGATAGCGAAACGCGCGTGTTAGTGGGACGTACGTGTCCCACTAATCCGTTGATTTTAGAATTCTTGTGAGACAATAGCTACATTTTGAATAAGTAATTTTTTAATGAAACCGTTGCGCAAGAGAGTTGTCAAGAGGAGAAAGTCAGATCGAGGTAGCTCGTAAAACCTTGTTCGTTGAATTACTTGCATTTCTATACTTGCTTTTGAGGAGCTTGGACTAGATATTATCGTAGGCCTAATCGTTTACATGTTGCCAATGTGTATATAAGTACATTTGAAATAAAGACGAACACACACAAGGACACCGTTTATGTCGGCATTGATTAATATCGATTAAACATTATGAAATTTGCCTTCTATGAAGCACCCAAGTCGGAGTAATTGTGTCGAGGCAGATCAACGCTGATGTCTGCCAAAACGAAAGCCACTGCCGCGAATATGGCTGTGTTCATATCCAGCGCTCTGGGATTCTCCACCAGCATGGTGTCTGCGTTCGTATGATGATAATAAAAATACTTCTCATTCCTCGTCCAGAGGCTGCCTCCCGGTACGCCAGCTTCTATCCAGGACTGTATGTCGGGACCCTGACAAGGACTTGTCAGTTGCATGTTGCCCAGCGGAGTTAACAACCTGAAACGCGCGGAAATGAATTTCGCGAATCTCTTTCGTGGAGTGTTCGACGTCGTCCTATCATTCGGCAGAGTTTAGACGTTATTTTCAGAAATAAACAATTCAACAACCGAACATAAAGGAAATTAGATCGTTTATAGCAAAAAAAAATGCGATTAACAAAGCGGACACGGCAATGACGACGGGAAACTGACCGCATTATTCTCTCGAGTATACAGTGAACCAACTCATCTCCAGTAACTTCAAGGCCTAGAGGCATGAACGTGCCAAGATCGGATTCTATCACGAACTGCAGATTGTCATTGTTCGCCGCGTGCTTTTGTATGTAGTGACGAGCTCCAATTATGCCGAGTTCTTCGGAGGTCCACATTATCATTCTACAATTCAATAACATAACGTATAATTGAATCGATGTAACAAACATATCTAAACAATTTTCAAGTGAACATGCACAAAGGTGCATATTCTCTCAAAGTGACTCGCAAGCGCTTCGAGCTACCTTATCGTCCGGTGGGACCGAAGCTCGAGTTGCTTAAGCAACTTCAACGCGTTCCAGGATATGAAGGCACCACCCCCGTCGTCCATCGCGCCTTGTCCGACGTCCCAGCTATCTATGTGTCCAGAAACGACAACTGTTTTCTCAGGCTGACTGAATCCGGTGATGTCCGCTATGACGTTCCGCGATTTCGTGTCGGGATACCTTGCCGCATCCATCTTCAAATTGATTTGTATCGTCTCTCCTGTAGGATTGACGGCATCCATTATTTATTGCCGGCCAAAGCGGCGGGGATGTTTCTGCCTGACCTCGATCCGCCATCCTGCGTAGAAGAGTCGCGTCTTCGACGGTGATGCAGGCAGCTGGGATTTTGGTGACGTTCTTCCCGTAAGTCATCATGCCAGTGTGCGGGGTGTACAGCGAGAATGGCGTAACCGATCTGATCAGGGTGGCCACTGCCCCCAATTCCGCCGCCCTCGTGGCACCCGCGCTTCTGTACTGTACCGTCTCCCCGTACGATACGAATTTCTGATTGTACACGACGATCTTCCCCGGAATCTGTGTTCAAACGTTGCAGTTACGGAAAGAGAAAGAGGCGCTTGGGCAAGCTTCGTCAAATTCACCTCGTTCGCCCTCCTCCTAAGCTCCGCGAAGCTGTTCACCACAACGGCGGTAGCAGTTATGCCCTCCTTCGGCGTGCCGACGCTATAACCCAATCCCAATAACGCCAGATCCTTCTGTCGCGGTTGCAGCAGAGTCGCGGATTCTGATCCTCTGTGGATTTATCAAGATAAGATCGATGCGAGAACAACACGAAGGTATTTTGCGGCTCCCTACTCTCCACCGCGTCTTCGATTAATGTCTGATCTCTCAAGAGTTCGTTTACGATTCGTTTAGAGAACTTTGTAATACGTATATTTGCGATGCTTGGAATCGACATCCAAGTCTCGCAAGGTTCTAATATTCTCGATCCTCGACATTTCTTTGAACGTCCAGTTTCAATGAATGACAGTACCTGACCCAACGTGGCACAGTGACCGTTTCGCCATGAACATTGTCCAAGTCCAGGCTGGCGGATTTGTTTAGCACGTAATCGATAGAATCCTCGAGAACCTGCGTACCGGTGAATCTCGGACCGAACTTATCAACGAACGCCGCCAGATCTTGCCACGTGATCCCTGTGAAGGAACCCTCCATAGTTTCGTTGATTATTCTCTGGACTATCGGTGCGTAGGAGTCTATCTCTTCGATTAAGGATTCCGACAGTTGACAAACATTTTGTTTAGCCACGATACGCTTTGTCATCGCTATCGGTCGGACATAAAGCAGCCACACCAAGATAAGGCTTTTCATCGTATACCACATTATCGCTGAACGCCTCCTATGAATATTACATTATAAAACGGTGAATGAGATAATGCCAAAAGATTAAAGAATTGCAACGCTAATTCACGTCAATGATTGATTGCACAGTAAGGAGAACGGCAAGCGCAATTGTATTAATAAAGCACAATATCGATAATACAAAAAAGTTTGTCAAGTCTTGCTCAATAATTCAATATACACGGATTACGTTCGCTACGAAATCAAACTATGTGCGCGCAAGAAAAAATAAGACATGACAAATGAATAGTACGAATATCTTTAGCATGTAATATGTTAATTATATATATGCAAATCATATTTGATCAGTTCGGTAAACACAAGTTTTAAGAATAAATTTCGTTCGTTGTGAATGTAAATATAAATTATGGTAACGGATTAACACGACATATTCTACGATCTTGAGATATATTCCCTTTTTTTAAATAACCTCAATGTTGCATCTTTAGGTGAAATATATGTCGCGTGTCGTATTTGCTAAGCTGGAATTACAAAGAGGGTCCCTCAATATCGCATTTCTATAAATTACGTTTTTAAAAATTAACACGCGCAAAGTTAAATTCCGCGTTTCAGAATATCGCGCCCCCAATATTTCTATTCGCGTCGTAAATGATTGCAAAACGAAGGAAGCAGCTCCTTGAAAATACAATATGTTACACGTATGTAATATACAAATTATATGTAAATGCATTTAAGATATAAAATGAACATTAAAATCGA
Organism: Eciton burchellii; assembly: GCA_020341155.1. Lineage (NCBI taxonomy): Eukaryota > Metazoa > Arthropoda > Insecta > Hymenoptera > Formicidae > Eciton > Eciton burchellii. The sequence continues at coordinate 1,596,174 of JAHMML010000012.1, read as the reverse complement.
GAAGAAACAGAACGCAATGTCTGCACGCGTCTATAACGATTGATACTTATCCAGATTATTTACTAAGTTTTGTTGCAACATTGAGTGCAACTGTTTGACATATAATTCTTAAAATATATCCTCACCGTGACGATGCCGGGTCGATAACGTGTCACTCGAAGTATATTGCTACAGTATATTGATGTCACACAGCTAACAAAATGTTTCAGAGGAAGAACCGTCCATTCGTGTCGCAGTAGAAATACTGGCGGACTGCTGGACGAAATCTCGAAAGATCGGAAGTGACATAGAATGAATACTCGGTAAGGCAGAGCGCGCGATTATCGTCCACTTTGCAGAAATTGCAGTCCCTGAAGAACAAGCTACACGAATACGGACGCACGAGTATGGTCCAGTATGGTCCAGTATAGCCCAATACGGCCAAGTATGGCTCAGTATCGCTAAATATATGGCTGAATAAGAGCAAGTATGATCCAGTATGGTCAAGTATGATCCTGCATGGCTCAATATGGCCAAGTATGGTCAAGTATGGCCCGGTATGGCCGATTATAGGGAAGTGTGAGCCAATATGTCCCAATATAGCCCAGAATGAGCCAAGTATAGACAAGTATGGCGTAGTATGATCAAGTATGGTCAAATATATGCAGTATAGGATGTGTGGCAGAGTATAGTCCTGTAGTGTGTTCCAGTACGGCCACGTATCGCCCACGTATAGTGTGATCAATTATGGCTAAGTTTGGCCAGATACGGCCTAGTATGGCCGAGTATGGAGCAGTATGGCGAATTATGGCCAAGTGTGGCCGAGTATAGCCAGGTATTGTTAAGAATGATCAAGTATGGGCCAGTATGGTCAAGTATGGACATGTATGTCCAAGTACGACCTAGTATGGGCGCGTATGGCCGACTTAGGCCGAGTATAGGTGAGTATGGCACGATATGGACAAGTTACATTAAATGTTTTAGCAATTTATGCACATACATCCCTTAATTTCGTAATATCCTTTAACGGTATGCCATTCTTTAGAGCTAAAAATAAGCAAGGAAATTGTTTTGGAGATAATTACAATTATGCTGGCGAAACAAACGGACTAATTATAAGCGTACATCGCGTACGCTTGGATCATACCGCTTGTGTAGCGCGGATTCGAGCTTCGCGGGGATTTAGCGGCGTGTTACTTAGATCGAAATATTCAACTTTTAACGCGTTCGGGATTTCATAGAATTTCTTTATGATTGCTTCAATTTGCCATTCAATTTGTCCATTTGAAGATATACAAATCCATTCACTGTTGGTATACCGGCTTGATCAAAACCTTCAAGCTGTTATCTTCAGTCAACGCATCAGGCCCGATCGTTGATGATGCTTCTCTGCTTTCCAGGATGCTCACGAAATTCGAGGTATCGACCATAGATATCCACGAACTTGTTGGTAGTTCCGCGACATCGTCGTGACGTCTCTCACGTGTTGCATCGTAGTGTCGCAACGCCGTAGCAACGAGATCTCGAAGCGCTGTACTGTGCCGTCACGCGAAGCATAAGCAGGACTTTTGCGGCCTTTTATTGCCGAGCAAATATACGCGCGCATATCTAGATATCGAGAGCGATGTCGAACAAAGAGGATCAATATGATGGCATGCTACTGGCGTTGGCGCAGCAACACGAAGGCGGTGTTCAAGATGTGAGTCAGGTTTCTTGCCGATTAAGGTTAAGTGACACGGATTATGTTTTGCCGGTTTCCCAGGACATACGGATATTATGCTTTTCTTTTCCAGTTATTGGACACCATCTTCAGCTTCCTGGCGAGGAAAACGGACTTTTACACCGGCGGCGGCGAGGGGGCAGCCGAAAAGGTAATTTCATAACGGTTATGTTATCATAGTTGTCTTGAAGGTTCTACGTTATTCTGTTACAATCTGTCGCGGATTTGTAGCTTCTTATGAGCAAGTTCAGAAAGCATAAGACCAACGCCTTAGCCAAAGCTGTGTCTGATAAAGTGGAAAGAGCCGAGCAAGAGAAACGACGCAAGGAGAAACTTGAGAAGAAGAAAAAGGAGGAACAGGTCGAGGATGCGAAGATAGATAATGATTCTAAAATAGTGGAGTTGACTGATGAACAGGCTGTTAAGTTGCAAGAGGAAATAGACAGCAAGGTATTTTATACTCTGTCACGTATCGTTTTAATGTTTCTTAACCCATAAGTCATTTACTATGAATTTACAGCCAATTCTCTCCGTATAATATAGGAAACACGTTTTGTATTTCATAAGTCCGCGTAATGCAAATCACATACATTGTACACGCACGTAAATGTATGCAAATGTTTATAGATCTTATAGTTTTTATACATGCACAAATATACAGAGTATCAGTTGTACTTTGTTAAACTCACGCGTTAGAGAAATTTGATTTATCACATCGTATGAACATTATCGTGATTTTTCCATTACTGCATGCGTTGTGTCGCGACATCATGTTATATGGAGATTTACTGTATAATAATGTTAACATATTCGCTATTATGTAGTACATACTAGTGATTGCATCATATATCGATATTCTGTAACAGATCAATGATATATATATGACAGCGATTATTTCATTTTCATAGAGAAAAATGAAGTCTGTCTTATCAGTGTCAAAAAGAATGTGATTTATGATGGAGTTTTCTTTCATCCGAAGGTGATAGCGAATGTGTTAATCGAAACGCATGCTTTCGATAAGTTTAATGAATTATAACATTAATGAACAATTTTCACTGTAAAGAAATTAAAAAAGGAGACGGCCGTGGCGGGACCTAGCGGTGATAACGATAATGATTCCAAAGAAATTAACGTTGAGGAGGAGGAGGAAGAAGATGAGAAAGAGAAAAACAAGCTGAAGCCTAACAGTGGTAATGGTGCAGACATGCCGAATTATAGATGGACACAGACACTCGGAGAAGTGGAGGTAAGTGTTACCGGTTTAGTCATATTATATTTTGCGTGCGAGCAATCATACAGAACACGGCGCCAGAACGTTTTCCTTCACATCCGAGAACACAGCGGAAAAGTATCTTTAAACGCTTATCTCTTGCCTTTCTCTGCAAGTAGAGGATAACTTAGCATTATTGTATTTATTCTGATGATAATTCTCGAATCGTGATATCGCAATATGCTGAATAGCAAAACGAAACAAATGAATTGAGATACCTACCACATTCAGCTCGTCATTTTGCGATACCTGCTCAAATATCAATACAGGCAGAGGTCAGGTATAAATGAAACAAGGTGTAATATGTTTGACAGTTTCTTGTTGAATCGACGATTAATTAATACGCAAGTAATATCACAGACGCGAAAAGCGATCGACGCGACCGCCCCTCAATGCTTTCCCACTTACGTTTGTCCCTGGGACAATGTCCCGATGTTTTGATGGAGGCAATTTGTTAGTAAGGATTAAATTATAGGCTCCAAGTGAATATTGATACACTATTTTGGTCCCGTTTCGTCGATTGCTTTGAACTGTCCGTCGGCTCGTCCATTCGTTACTCGTCGAAAAGAAATCAGATTCGCAATCCTGTGTGTTGGACGATCTGGATCAGTGATATTTCAGTGATCTCTTCCATCGTGCGCTCCTTCTCTTCTCGGTCGTTGGCTCGTGATAATGTCGGCGCGATTTACAGCGAACGATAAATCGGTCGAGAGCCGAAGACGAGGAGCGTCGCTACGCCGAAAGTACGTTTCATTTGGAGCAATCGCGTACCACATCGTGTATCACTGTCGTCCGTAATCCCTTACCGCATATGTCTTCTCCGAGAAGGATACGCGGCGCGCAGAAAGATGTCATAATCGCGCGTACGAAACGCGCGGTGAAGAAATTTCAGAGAAAGTCGCTCGCGTTCTACATGACACGCGCTACGCGGTAAGGGGCTAATTAACATAAAATATTACAATATTCGCCGGATCGTGTCACCCAGCACGATCCGGCGAATCCGTTAGTTCCAGCATAAATATACAAGGCTATCCCATCGCGAGGATCTCGTTAATCCCTTGACAGTACGTCGCTCATTACACAAATGTAATTACTGATTTTTCACGTACCACACTTCTATCGTCGGTGCAATACAGCATTATTATAACTTATAACACTAACCATCGCCAACCGTTCGCCAACCGTTCGCCGATCGGAAGCGATCTTAACGGCCGTTATTGACGCGAATGTACATATACATATAAATACGAGTTACTCGAATTAATATCGTGACTGGATTGTGCGCGTTAACTCGCTCGCTTCCATGCACATCTCTCTCTCTCTCTCTCTCTTTCCTCCCTCTCCCTCTCTCTCTTGTTTCTATACAAATCATTTTCAAATTCCGTCTCATGCCGTCTGCCGTTGCTCGTCTCCATCGTGACAACGATCGTCGTTCACGGTCACGTGTCGTTGCCGCTTTTTTCCAGCCGTCACCCTCGGCCTAATTGTACTTGTCGCGAGCCCTCACTGCAATCAGAGGTAAACAGAGGTGAAGTGGTTTTGCGGATAGTGAATCCGCGGAGATCGCGCGCGCTATGTTGAAACACCGATGTGGCAATAGCTGGTGGCGGAGTGGCCGCTGATGCTGCGGATACTCACTTTCCATATAAAGGATCCCGGCGAGCAGACCGACCATGAACAGAAAGCTCATGGTGCACACGAGCACGGTGAGCTGATTCCGCGCGCACCAGGACTTCCTATAAACAGTGGTCGGTCTGCCGAGGCCGTTCACGACCGTGAAGTGGGTGCTGCTGGCCACCGAAGCGGTGTCCATCTGCTTCGGCACTGTCACCGTGGGCGGGTGTATAGCGGCGAGATTCGCTAGATTCGCAGCTGTGAGCAGCAGTGTTCCCGATGCGGCGCTCTGTAAAGCGAACATTCATGATTTCGATCCGTTACGATCCGTGAGATTCGGCTCGTCTCTGTGGATCCCTGGATCCGCGTGGATCTTTGTTTTCTTCCATCAGTTCCATCGCGCTCACGAAAGCATAGAGACACTTGCCGGGGACACGGAATAAGAAGCTGGACTTATCTCACGTGTCTCACGAGCTGCGTGTACGGCTTTTAATTCGAAATTCAGATTTTACGATAGTATAACTCAGGTGCCGTTCGTGGAATTTTATCGTCGGCATCTGTCAAATCTGCGTAATTACGTTTGTGGAATTTACAGTGAAGGGACTCGCTGAGATCTGCGCGGGGAAATCTCAAGCCTAGATCGGACCTACCCGGTCTTCTAATTAACATCTGACATTTAATTTCAATTTAAAATCTTCGCTATTCTTGTAATCCCGCAAACCACGACAACCACGCGGCGAGGAGGCGACATTTACGTGTGTACTAGCGGTGGATCCTTGAGACGACGTCGACCCCCTCGAAGGGGAGTTCGGGTGCAGGTGATGAGCCCAGCTTCCATTCTCGCTGTCCCTCTCGCTGCGTCCGACCAAGGACGGCCTTGGGATGTGCCAGGAAAGCGGGCTGGCGGCAGCTACCGTGGCCGTTGTTGTGGCCATCGTCCCCGTCGTCTCGATCTGAAAGCAACATATAAATCGACATGAAGCTTCGATTGCGTAACCGATAATGCCGTGCCGATTGCACTTCTCTACTCTCTCGTGCCCGCATGTCCTCCGCTTGCCGGCGCGTTTATCTGTCGCCTGGAGAACATTACCTACTCTACATACAGCTACACACGAGGTGCGCGAGTGCATTAAGCGCGCACTTAAATGCCAGAGTTTTTACACGACGATGAAATTTAACAGCTTGCTCGATGATCGTTTTATTGCATCGGCGCTTTTCAATTCTACGTACATAGATTCCGATCCATCAGAGAGAAGAAGAGAGGAAGAGAGAAGGAATATAATCGGCGTGTATCGCGCGTGGGATCGCGATTTTGACCATTTTCGACGTCATATTGGAATTGGCCTTCCATGCTCATGTCTTCTCTCTTGCTTTTCCCCTTTTCTTTTTCTTTTTTTTCTTTTTTCCCTACGTACAAATATCCTTTTGTGTCTTTGCTATTTGCCGCTCGGGCCGGCAACAGCCGACGTCGACTTGTCGTTTCGGCGCGGTCCACGTCGCTCTAAACGACGAATTGTCGTAATTAGTTTTCGTCCTAACGTGTGCGCGGATATTCGCACCTTCACCGACAGCTGCACTGACAGCCGGAGCTGTCAAGCTTAAAAAAAAAAAAAAGAAAAAAATCGCATTTGAACGGCAACATTTAACTGTGCTTCGTTCGGTGAAGCAGCTTTCGATCAACTCGGAGTTCCGCAGTACGTTCATAACATCAGCCACGCATCTAGGGACCACCACACAGGGAATGCACAATATCTATGTTACCATGAAACGATATAAGAAAGTCAGTGTGCAGTGTACAATCCGCGACGTGTTTCCATCGCTCGGTGATGCTTGATTCACTCAGCTTCAGCGGGGAATCCGTTTCCTTTACGGAACAGCGTTCCGAGGATCCGCGCGACGCGTCAAGCCTGTCGCCAATCGTCCTCTGCTCCCATCCGCCCTCTCCTCCCCTCCCCCCTGCCCGCTCTCTTCCCGCGGGAGGAAGGATTGACGAGAATTTGGGCTCCCGGAGGCGTGGGGCCGCTCGACATTCCGGTTTGATCGTTGCACAACGAGCGGAGCTGCGCTCTCGAATTTCGCGCCGCCTCTCCGCGTATGCTTGGTTGCCATCTGTCCGGCGCGAGCGTAAGGGACGAAGCGCCCTTCTCCTCCGCCGTACTTGTCAGGGCCGCGCAGCGGGCATTTCCGCGACTTTGCGCGCGCGCCGATCGCATGCCGGTTAATTGGAGATTTTCGCACGTAAATCAGGTGCGTTCCGTGCCGGCGTGGCCTACCTTCGCGGCTTACGGGCGCCGCCCAAGGACCGCCGCGAGATTGGCTTCTTTCTCGTTCTCGGGTCGTCGGTTTCTCGAGCGCGGATCGCGATCCGCGAACGGTGACTAATGGAACATCGCGTTCGTTCTCCAGCGAACAAAGAAGACTTGTTCGCTGATCGAATCGCTTGGGCCAATCAATGGACAGATGGATACATTTGACTGCTACGGTTCATGGCTACGGTTGATTATGGTCACCGCGAAGAAATGCTTGTCTCGTCTTTAGAAACGCTGTGCGAGAGATTCGCTTGCGAAGGATTTTCTTAACGATCCATTTGTCGCGCTTCTTTTCGTCTTCATACGGCCATCTATGAAATTCACTTTACGCGGCTTGATAATCCCGGCTTTAATCACGAGTTATTTTTCATCGATGAAATTTGAATCATTGCTCGCCATTATCCGCCAACGTAACTGATTACGTCAAATTTACGCGGTACACGAGAGCGAGACGCGCTTAAACGATTTCTTGCCTGTTGAAAGATCACAGGCAGGAATGATGATCTCGATTCACGTTTTGGATACAATCGAAAAAAGATAAAAGAATGGAACTTGACTTTCGAACGAGACGACGCTGAATATCGCTGAGCGGATAAGTGTAGCTAGCGCGAGCGTTCGTGGAAGGAGAGCACTCGCGAAAATGTCGAAGCGGGAGCTTCATGACGAAATCACAGTCATGACGGTGACAGGTATATTTCTTCGCGAGCCGATACCTCTTGAAAAATCCTCATCGTCGCGCGAGAGCGAAGGATGACGGGAGAAACAGTCGAGCGAGAAAGCGAGACGGAGAGAGAAAGAGAGAGATAGGGAGAATGGCGAGGCTCACGGTAAGGAGTCGTTAGGAATTTTTCTGGAACTCAATACACCGGTCAGCCTCGAAGCGCCGCACCTGTGCCGGGCCCACGTAACGTGACACCCTGAAACGGATTTTGAACTCGCGCGCACAAGACGGAGGTGCCAAAGACGTGTCGGGGAGTTTTTCTTTTTCTTCTCTCTCTCTCTCTCTCTCTCTCTCTCTCTCTCTCTCTCTCTCTCYCTCTCTCTCTCTCTCTCTCCCTCTCTCTCTTGAGAAAGCAGATTGCAAAGCAGCAGCAATTACTCGTGGAAATCTATTATTATCGAAATGAACCAAGGACACGAGTCGGGTGCACACCTCTCTCTCTCTCTCTCTCTCTCTCTCTCTCTCTCTCTCTCTCTCTCTCGCTCACGCGCGCGCGCGCGCTCGCTCTCTTTCGCTTTCGGCGAGAGTACATTCGGCATAAAAAAGATCGCCGTGTCTACATCGCGGAAGAGATTTTAAAGGGCATGGGGGGAAGGGTTGCGCTCTGTCCTTTATTATTATTATTATTGACAAGTCAGCGAGGGACGCGTCGACGCGGATTCGTACGTTAACACTCGAGAGATAAAGAGAGAAAGAGAGAGAGAGAGAGAGAGAGAGAGAGAGAGAGAGAGAGAGAGAGAGAGAGAGAGAGAGAGAGACAGAGGGGGAGAGGAGCGCGCTACGCTAAATCGTTTTTTCCTGCTGTCGACGGTCGACGGTAAGAGTAATACGCGCGCACGCGGAGAGATTTCGTCCGGAATGTCCTTGGTGTCCGCATGATTAAGGTAGAGCATTAAGCCCGATATTGGCGCATGTGTCGGGCATTATGAAAATGCGCGCGGCATGCGCGATGCGCCATTAATCGCGGCGCCGATCCCTTAAAGCGACGCTATCCCTCATTTCCGCCGGATAATTACGCGCGAGCCGCTTCCAGCGGTCTGTTAAAAGCGCTCGTACTGACCGAATGAAGCCGCGCTGTCGCCAAGTTGCGGGCGACAGCAGCAAAGGCCCAGAAAAGAGCGAGAGAGATGCCGCCCTCCGCCGATCGTCGAGATTATCGTGCGAAGCGTAACGAGAAGACGGTTAATCGGCGCGCATAATCGCACTGGCGCGCAAACGTTTAATAACGGCGGTTAACATCAGTGCGGCATATGCCACGCGGTCGTAATCGTCGTTATTGCCCGTCCCTAATGCAAACGGCCTCGTTAAAAAGTCGGCGTTCGGCGTGCGTTAACACCGTTAACTCGCCGGCATGGCCGGCGTAATTGCGCGGAACGTATAAAAAAGCGTGCATAACGAACGTCGCGCGCCTCTTCTTTTTCTCCTCTCCCTCTCTCTTTCGTCCATTGATCACGGATCCATGAATAACCGTTGACATTTCACCGCGAGTCTCCGTCCCTATCGGCGCTCCTCTTCCTCCCGCCTTACGTAAAGAAGCCGACAGCGCGCGACGTGGGAATTTAACACGTTGCCGCGCGAGGTCGACTCATTAATCGACAGGTTCGATATCGATATCGATATCGAGGTGTCGCGCGTGAGCGTCAGCTGGTAGCCGCCAGCTCGCAGCCGCGGGCGAATAATCGCGCGGCAGTTCCTCGTTATCGATGACTGCCGGTAGTCCATTTGGCGCGTAAGCGAGCGTCATCTCGTCCGATCCGCGGACGCTAATGAGCGTAAAAAGGTATCTGTTACAAGGTGGCGATAACAGACCCTGCCGTGTGCCGGGAACCTTGTGCATCCTGCAAACGGATCGCGCGTCGATCGGTGGATTCGCGGAAGCGGATCGGCTTCTCGCGCTCGCCTCGCGGCTGCAATTTTTGCCGGCTTAGTCCATAAGGCGCGCACACTTACATGCCTAGTATTATTGTTGTTGTTATTATTATTCGTGTGCATAATTGCACGTGCGTTTTGCTCGCGAAACACCGTGCGGTGAACCACCTCGTAAAGCCGGTCGTGCTTTCCATCGCGCGGAAAATAAATCATAAAATACGTCCTCAAGTAAAAGGTGAAGGATCGATAAATCTTGCTTAAGATAGGTTGAAAACACAATTGGCCAATCGCAAGACCGCGCGCGATTTTTTTCACGGCGATGACGCGTGAATAAGTATCGCTCTCGGATAATTTTCTGCATGCGTAGAAATGCTTGAGCGGGCTGTTATCTTCGGATGCGACTCCATCGAGTCTATTGTTTTAATTTCTTCGTCTTGCCTCGTGCAACTTTCGATGCCAACGAGGTTACCTATGACCCGAACGATTCGAGATCGAAGGAATTTTAACGGTTTATCGAGTGTGCCGTTGGCCGGGAATGAGCGAGCCGCAATTTCAATAAAATATAACTGGACATCCGGAGTAATACAAAGATAGATACACGTGTGACGTAAACGTTTACGATAATCGTGCATATCCGCGATGCCGATATCTGTTTAATACGACGTGCCCTTTTTTATAACAGATTTTTAACTGAAGCGATATCGGCCATGAATAAATCGTCTGACAGGATAAAGTGATTCGATATGCGATTAAACTCCCTCCGCGTTTACGGTTGCATTAATACGCTCCGTTACATATTACTTGTCAGGTATGAGTGAGAGATTATCAGCATGGTCAATTTCATTCTTTGTGATCGCTACTTTTCTTACACGGCATCATTCAAGGATACGTTCAATAGCGAGCAAGATGCATTTTATCACGGATCTATCGCACCGCCACGCGCTATTCAGCTGACATAATGCCTTCATTAAACCGCCGTCAGCTAATAATCAGAATGTCGCCGCATCAAAGGTGCTCCATGCGAAGGCGATTAAAGCAATACGATCTCGATTCTTGCCTGTTCCGTCTGCACAGCGTTATCTGAAGCTCGACTGAGAACGGTATGCGTGTTCAGCTCAGAGATCGATCGTTTTCATTTGGAGCAGCATCGCGTGCAAACGAATTACGCGGGAAATCAACCGAGAAGTCCGATGGTAGCTTTATCGAGTTCAAGAAACTCAACGGACATTTAACACAGCGTCGTATACCGGCGTAGGCTTTTCAAGATGCGCAAAGAAGCGCTCTTCAGTACCTCCTGCGCAATTTATCATGCATTTTGCAACATCGGCCGGCGATGGAGGATTTACGATCGTCCTCGCGAACGAACTTTGCCGATTTCATGCAGGCTGTTTCTTGCTTGCATCGATCGCAGAAGATCATCGTTCGACGAGGCTGTTGTTGGCCTCGAATCCTCGATTGTTCAACATACCATGGATGCGGGTTGCCACGTTACGCGCGCGATTACGATTATCTCTCGCGTCGATAGTAATTAACAATCAGCATCGATGATCCGCCCGGCGAAACCCCGGCTGGGAATGCCAAGGGATCAAGACTCGCGAATAATGGATTTCCCCGGAGGCAGGAAAATCACTTTCATCTCTTCTTCTTTCACCGATACGTTGAGGCATCGCGCGGCACGCACGCATGCGTATGGGAACACGAATGAGTTCAGTTCTTCGGGTTTGCGGGACCGAAGAACAAAGACTTATTTTCGTCGACGGTCCTCGCGGCTTATCAGATGGAATCACGCGTTCGTTGCAAAATCTCATTGTGCAATCGCGGAGCGAAATGCTACTTGACTCTTGTAATGCTCTATTTCTCTCGAGCTCTCTCAAGAGCTGTTCCGAGCAGCGGTCTTTGAAGACTCCGACCGCTAATTGATACGCACGTCATATCTCTTTATTAACGTGCGACTGATTTAATCGGGGATGTAAAGCACCAATTTCACGCGTTCACGTTTTCCAGCCTCGAATTAGCGCTCGCTCGAGCGTAATGTCAATACCTTGCCACGTACATTGACAGAGTATAATTTATTAATTGCGGCACGCTCATTACGGCCGGTAATGCCACGTCGAGATCTCATTTCCGAGGACGCGTATCGGCAAAGAAACGCGAGAAGCATAATGTAGATCGATTTTGCCCACCTGTCCTTACCGCCTTCCTTTTTCCGCGTCTCGTATCTCGAATGGCCGATCGCGAGGTCGACCTGATTGCCAATTAGTAGATACCAGATCGATTTACGAGAAAAAAAAGACCCCTGCGGCCGGCGTGTGCGGCGAGGGACGGGGAGGGGGAGGAGCGCTTGAGCGATGATTCCGAGCGCGAGGTATGCGGCGAGTCCTCATTGCTAATTTTCCCTCATTATTACGAACGCCTCTGCAGCCATTAAAGCCATCGCGATCATTTATCAGCTTGGAATTCGATCCATTGATATCGACGCTCGATTGATTCCTCGACGGGTCGAGTGCTCCTGGAATCTTTTCATGTTTCCGCGTATCGCCGTAGAAATCAAAGAAAACGGCACAAGAAAGAACGGCCGAGGAAACGCATCCAACGTATACGCCGGTTTTCTCCCGAGAATACCTCGAGGAAGAGAAAGAGAAAGAGAGAGAGGGGGACGGTTAAATGTTTAACGCAAGCAATTGTCACGGCGAGATGAAAGTCGTCGCGTATTCCGCGGATACGTATTCCGGTTCTCGACGAGTGCTCGACAAGAATAGGAAGAGAATCATTTCCTGAAGCGGACAGCGCGTATTTGCGCGTCAGTCAGGCGCAAACCATACGCAAACCATGTGGTCTCGACGATTTTCACCGGCCTGTTCTTCCTACCATAACTCATTTTCTCGGACCATAGCGGTCCCGTTGCTGTAACGACGTTACAGCTGGCGCGACATAAGAATTACGCGACTTCCTTATAACAATTCCACGGGACGCGTCGTGGACTTCTAACGTTTCACCGCAGCGCTGCTGAACGCACGTCAACTAAAATCAGGTAGATTATAAATCGAACAATCGTTGCGAAGTTGTTTATAATTACGCAAGCAACTAGCATGCCTACGTTCTCCTTCTGTCGCGAAGATCGACGTTCTTCTTTCCGTTGAATGTTTCGATCGCGAGCATGAGAATCCCTCGACGTTCCTGACGCGTCTTTTATAGATGCGTCATGAACGGTGTACCGTCATCTCCGTTCGTAATTTAATTATCGATCCGTGATCGACAGCTGGCTTAGACCGAATAATCATCTCTTCCCTTCGTTGTCCACGCTGACATAACCGGCGCTTCGTTTATCTTCGTTAGTTTCTATTTAGGCCTTTGGCATGATTCGTGACGATTTATCAAGCGAAAATAGATGACTCGGCGTACGAGTTAATTTCACGTGCCGAATATGCGAAATTGCGCGCTCATAATTCACAAGATCCTCGACACCTTTACGGGCATTCTCAGCTAATTCACGCGAATTTGGCAATTTTTCGCTCATCCGGCCTTGATGCGAGACCTATTCGCGTGAACAGGAAGAAGCAACTAATCGATTATGTACGAACGCCGTTTCTTTCCTCACCGAACGCAATATTAATACTTTCATGGCGGCCGTGACGCTCACAAATCCCGGCAACTTTCTTTTTCCGTGCTTTAATCACGGAGATTCGACAGCGTGACACAAGATGTATGTAGGTACCTTTGAGCGGCACTTGACGCGCCTGGCCTCTCTCTCTCTCTCTCTCTTCCTTCATACTTTCGACCACTTTCTTTCCTCGCCCAAGGGCAATTGCGAAGTCTCGTCGTTCATTTGAGTAATCAGTGGGTAATTCCGCTACGGCGATTAGTCGGTCGTATTGTCAAGCCTTGGATGTTGAATGTCGATCGATGGATGGAGCGGTTTGTTCGAGTCTCGCGGAACTCGCATTGCTATCAGAAACCACGTTGCTCTGCATGGTGTGCGGGCGATCGTCGCAAGATTCGGCATCCTCACGGCCGCTTTCTTCCTCTCCCGCGCAATTTTACGCACGGTCACGGTTGACGAGGAGTGTCGTAAGAGCGGTCTTCCGCCTTACGGGCGAGGCTGCTTGTTAAAGCCGGCGACGAGGCAGCTAGCCGCGAAACGGTGCTCCAAGGCGCGCTCGTAATCGTAATCGGTGCCGCGTCACGGCGGCATCATCGCTATAAAATGTCACACGTACATTCCAACGGGTTCGAAACTCGTCTGCGGATAATCACCGTGCCTTGGACCTTCTCTAGGTCGTCGCGGACTCTGCTCGGCGCCGGATCGATTTGCATTTACAACGTAAATAAAGAGCCCGTCAGGACGGCGCTCCGTACATTGCGAAATCGCCGCCGGTTACGTCCGACTCGCGTGCCAAAGGACGTCGGAGCCCGCAGCCTTCTCCCCTCTCCCCCTTGCCCCTCATTTTCGTTCTCGTTCTCGGGGTCTAATTTCGGCCGGGCTGGCCGAATCCGAGTTCCCGAAGTCGATCGACCGTGTCACAATCCGTCAGGGTCCTTATGCAGCTGACGCGTGCAGAAATATCGTAATCGTTCTCTCCGGAGAACGTCCGATTCGTCCAATCGTGGAGGCCGTCCGTCCTAGAGTCCAATCGTGCGATCGCTCGTTTATCGAGACAAAGGACATTTTTGAAAGTGCGACCTAGCAGAAGATTGTCCGATGTCGAAACCCGCGATTCGCCTCGTGATCCTGCGTGACGATCGATCTCCGAACGGGGAAGCGTTAAGTGCCAGTGCAAACATTCAGCTGCATAAAATGTGCACTGCGTTTGAGACAGTCGAGCACTGCTCGTTTTCGCTGATTTTTGCCCGTTTTCTTTCATATACATCGGGGTTCCAGATTCTTTCAAGCGCCTTTCAAAGAAGAAGGAGATCTCTGCGAGTCGCGATACTCGGAAGGTTCCAAATGTCGGAAGAAAGCTTTGGTACACATCTTGCGCGATCACGCAACCTTAACGAAATGTTTTCTCAAGGAATTCGGTAAGCCGGCGGTTATATAATTGCAGCGCGCTGTAACGTTTAGCGTTTCTCGATGTGATAACATCACTTAGTCACCGACCTCGTCTCTTCTTCTTTTTTTTTTTTTTTTTTTTTTCCTCGTCAAACGCACGACCGCCTCGCCGAGTCGGAATCGAAATTGTCGCCCCAAGTGCCGCGGTCCGCATGCAACTTGTAAACGGACCGTAAATTGCAAATAAAAGCTTTTAAAGCCCCGTGATATAGAGCAGTTTGCATCATGCAAGCCATTACATAAGTGATATACAAATGGTGCACACTCGATGGCGGATAAAGCGGACGGAAACGACCGCGGATCGAGAGTCTTAGCGAATATATGTACACATTATCGGAATTGTACCGAATCCCGCATGTTAAAAAGTAACTTTCTGTGTATGATGTTATTCACTTATCGAGCTTGCCGTGCTGTATTCTTATCGTATAAATGCCGAAGGGAGTCGACCGAGTTATTCGTTCATCGGCAAACCGGTTGTCGGACGAATTTCAAAACGAAGAAAGAGACGAGGCTGCTTGTAAATGTAAAGCTTAATTTGCTTTTTGCGGATAAAGCAACAACGCGATGTCGGTAATGCTCGAACCCATTTAACCGATTTCTAATGTAACCCAAATGGTCGCGGTCTTATGAAAGCTGTTGTATGATTTTTCTTGACTTGGGCGACGTTGCATACCGGTGATCGTGAATGCAGATTGCTTTCAAGATTAGCAGATAATGATTAGTTGTGTCTTATTGAGATTACTTGCGTTCGAAACAGGATACCGTCAGCGGAGTATTGTCTCGATCCCATTTATTTTCCATTCTTCAACAGGATTTTCAAAACTACATTCCTTCACACGGTTGCGAACAAGTCTTATGACTTTTGGGGTTTCCCAGAATATTTTTATATAAAAGACAAAAACAGAAATGCATATATATGTATATATATATATATATATATATCCACATACATATCTGTACGTATATGTGTGTGTTTATTACGTTGATGTCAATCTGCGGATAAAAAATTATTTCCCAGAATCGAAGGATCCTGTTTCTGGGTAAAGTCGCCTCTAAAATGCATCGCGATTTACACATTTGTTCGATCTATAATCTACGCGCGATTCGGGATTACGTGTTCCGCGGATAATCGAGAAAAGAAAAGAGAACTCTTTCGCATAAAGTCGAATGTCGGAAGGACTGAAGCCGGATTCATCCTTCTTGTTTATCTCAAGCGGCTGTCCGCGTTAATGCGGGACTAGCTGCATGTTGCAGTCGGTCGAATAATCCTGTTGCAAGATGCATGAGCAGAGGATCCGCGAGGCGGATCGTCGCGCTAGACACGAACGCGCGGAAAGTGAAATCCTCTATACATCACGTTCCCTCAATGCGAGGTTGAGATAATAAACTGGTCAACGATTTCAGAGCCTTTGACGCGAACCGTTTTGTGCCCTAAAATGCCTGCTTTGTTCATAACGAGCAACGCGAAAGGAAAATATTCTTCAACATCTGACGGGTTGCATCTGATGTCTCTCATGTGGAGTGAACTTTCAAAGGATCGGCTTCTGCCATGATCTAGCGAGGCTAATCTCACTCCAGATGAGTGAGTGCATTTGGTTTCCGTGATTGTCGATGTGCTCCTCGTCGAATTACCTGATCGAATTACTCAATCGCTCTAAATGCAGAATTCTATCGCGCGCCGAGCGCTGCGGCAAAGCTCGATAAAGGAATTGACGGTTATTTCGGTCGATTCGCGCTCGAAGGTTGCTTTTAACACGCTAAGCGCCAAGGAGGACGCTCATCTCTGACATAATGCTGCACTTTGCATGCTAAGCAAGGTGCGAGGCTCGTACGCCGCCAATCACGCGTACACGGCTAATTTGTATCGTGCGGCGAGCAGTCGCTCGGCTGAACATTGTTGTTTCCGTTCGCCGATCGCGAACGACACGTCACGGCAGGCATCTCTCGTCGTCAGTCCAGCCGTTGCTGTTCCCCTCTCACACAATGACGTTAAGTGGCAACGTTAACGTTTACTCTCCGAGGCACTTCGCAGCCACTTGTGCAGGCCCGCCGAGGCGTGCCGAGAAGCAAAAAGAAGCGAGATCACACCTGGCATGACTAGCCGTTCGGCAAACGACACTCGTTTTATGCGTGCATGCCGTTTGCCTTCTCGACGCTTGCGATGCGCACAATAAAGTCAGAGTTAAGGTGTTTTATACGCGCTATAAATAGCCGAGCCACAGAGGACGAGATCGGCCACGATAAGGGACGGCTGTGCGAACTTTCGATCCTTCATCGAGTCATTGCGCTGTCATGTAAATGATCGATGCCGCGACCTTCTAATTCGATTGGCAATCGTGCCTTATCTTTTCTGATCGGCATTGCAGTCATCGTCACCGAGATACCGTGGCGGAATAGGTGTAGGCACGTCTGTTAAGGCTCGATCGTTATCTGCCTATCATTCCGAGGCTTCGTTTTGTTTACTCATCGGCGAGTTTACTCATTCTGCCGTTTTAAAAATGTTTAGCGCCGTGCCGATTGTGCCTGCCGTAAATTACGCATGCACGATGCAGAAAACGGTGGTCGGGGCCATAAATCAGCCGCGTTCTACGGTTAATTTTCGTTCCTCATTGTGACGGCAGAAATTTAAAGTTCAAGTGTGGGACGAGATGGGCCGGCACGAGGCATAAATTGAGATTTTAAAAGAAAAAGGAACGAGCACACGGGCAAAATGTCCGGGGAAATAAAATTTATGGCAGTCGCTCGGATTGCGGAGACGTCAAACTTTTATCTCTCCGCGGCATTTCGAAAAATCTTGCTCTGCTCGCAGTAAAAGGAGCCAGCTGCAGGGCTCAAAGGGCGCGCCATTAGAGCCTCGGGAGGCATTAACATCCTCGCCGATCGTAAATTAGGATCTCCCCGTGAACGAGGGAATTTCTGCATCGGGAAAACCCCGTGCATCGTGCATTTGTAGCTAGCTACTCGCACCGTTGTCGGTGCGCGCGCGCGCGCGCGCGCGTAAAACGCGAAGACAACGATCGCGGAATTCGCGCATAAGATGATCAACGGCTCTCATGCTTGGCTGCGTTCGGCATCTCTCATTCGACTGGCGCCGAAGCATCGGCTGGAAGTATCGTTCTCTCGCAGGCAACTGCACTTTGTTCCTTCGACCTGAGGGTCGAGTCATTACGGGGTTAACGCACAGCCGTAAAGTTCGTAAAGCAGACGTGCACGACGCGGGATACGAGCGAGGCGCAAGCAAATAATGCAACCTGCGCGGAAGATGAGGAAGACAATCTAAATCGATAATCGCATTCGTCAAGTGAGAAGTTCCCCGGAAAATCGTTCATCGCTTTGCGTTTTTTCCGGTCGCGCGACGAGGCCGATTTGTGATCACGCTGACAGCGTGAAAGTTACGAGTATCGGCAGTGCATGTATACATGTAAGTGAAACCGAATCTTTTTACCATGAATAAATCAACGAGCCGTGTGCTCCGCAGCACGTTGCAGCACGTTGGGCTCCGGTAAAAGTCTCGTCATTATGCGCCCGCGCCCGCGCGCGACGTTATTGTAATTAAGTGGCGCGCGTTAAGCGCAAGCGGCGTCAGATAGACCTACCGTAACGGAGTCGTGCCGCTTACTATCGCTTCCAGTTATGGAGCAGCGCGCACTGCGCGACCTGCCGAACATAAAACGAGAATATAAAACAGGTACGATACCTGGGGCGATATCGTTTTCGATATCGAAAATGATATCGCCGCGCGCCGGAACGACCTGCGAGAACCGGAATGAGAATCGGCGCGAATCGTCCTAAAAAAAGAACCACGATCGCAGCGTGGATCGATCTCGATCTGCTTGTTCTCTCTTTCTATTCTCCCTCTCGGACGCGAGGTATTTCCGTATCGGAGAAATTGTGTAATTGCGCGTGACGCGGGATTTTCGCGTTTTCCTTCGCCGACGTCGAGCGTGTCTTCCGTTCCGGAGCGACGCGAGCGTTCTCACGAATGATAATTAGTATATAGTTAACGCGGGGTATCAAGCTCGCTCGCTCGCAATTTTATCCCTCCTGTCGCCGATTATTTTTCGCGCGCCCGCGCGCGCGCGTGTATATGGGAACAATATTATCCTTCGTTTCCCAACCGGTGGCGCGTTTTCGCATTACATAAAACTCCCAACGGGTGCTCGTTAAGCGGTCGCCGAGTGAGTGTTACGATATTACAGTCGTAAACGTTGCCCGTGAACCTAACGCATTCGACAACTTCTACCAGAATCGCCTCGATCGCCGAGACACGCCGCGCGTGCCGCTGCGCGAGGCGCGCGAACTCGTACGTTGAACCTGTTTGCTCCTCTCCGGCCGCGATTATTCTCACAAAGGAAATTCTCACAATGTGTCCCGCGAGCTCACGTAGCTGCCGCCATAAATCGTCCGGCTGAAAATAGATCTAACGCGTCGACACGCGGAAGTCGCCCGTATATGGAAGGCGCGTCGCCGAATGATAGAGCCGAGCCGTGGGCTTTGTCAAATATAAATGTCCACCGTAAGATTTAAGCCATCCGTCGCGTAACACATTAGCTCCATTGATCGTCTGCCGCAATTACGCTCGCGCGCTCCTTTGTGCCGCCGCGCGTTTCCCGCCCGATCGCGGCGGCGGCGGAGCGTTTGTCGCGCAACCGTGAAAGTGCCCGCGAGGTTGGGAGTCCCGTGTCGGAGATCGGAGATCGGAACGGAGATGAGCAGCGGCAGCAGCCGTCTGAATTGCGGAAGAAACGATGAAATAGAAAGCCGACGACCGACAAAAAGCGGGGAGGAGGACGGGAGAAGCAGAGGGAGAGCTTCACTGCACATGCGCAATTTCCGCGTGATGCGGTCCTCCGCGGAAGGCTCTTCGCGCCTTCGCGAGATAAGGCGTTGCTACCTCATCGGGCGTTATCAGCGGACTTACGTCTCTAACGAAATCCTCGCGGCTGACGCTGGATGCCTCCTCGACCTTGATACGAATCGCCGACATGCCACGAGGC
Source organism: Eciton burchellii (assembly GCA_020341155.1). Lineage (NCBI taxonomy): Eukaryota > Metazoa > Arthropoda > Insecta > Hymenoptera > Formicidae > Eciton > Eciton burchellii. Next base: position 1,576,645 of record JAHMML010000012.1, on the reverse strand, counting down.
GTCGATCCCCCGCGAAACCACCCCGACAGAGCACTCTCCTCCGGATTGTCAGCGGCGGTCAATGATGCCTCCTGTATCCTCATCGGGAGCAATCCGGGAGCTACTTCTGGTCGAGGTACCCTCGTGATACTCTTCTCGTATTAATTCGCGGATTCCACAAGAAAGCCACTTGGTCGGTCACCCCTGAGGAACGAAACCGGTCGGATTTCTCCCGTGGGTGCTCCGTGCGCGGCTATCGCCGTCTAACTCGAGATTCTCGCCCTTTCTCGCAGGAGAGAAAGGGCACGCTGCGAAGCGCGCGTGTCCTCAACGATGGAGCTCAACGTCCTCTCTCTGTCTCCCTCAGCGGAGCAGGACGTGCCTCTCGTCGTCTCACGTTCTCTGTCTTCTTCCCTTTGGACTCCCTGCCTGCACGCGCTCCGCCCGACGAATCCGCTTACGACCTCCGCGCGAAAATCCTGCACGGAATCACCACCGATGAACCGACCAGGTGATGCGGTCACTGTCTCATACGCTCGCGCGCTCCGCGTCTGTCTGCGCGTCCACGCTTGCTGTAAAAGAGGAGTACCGCACGCCGAGTATCGTGATCGTCTCTCTCGCATAAATGCGACTAGAGCCGCCGCCGCATCTGGCCTTTGGACTGGCTGGCAGCAGTCCACCGGATCGGTTTTATACCTTCGCATCTCCCACTCTCGGCGGACGTGCGAGCGCGCTCGTGCTCGCTCGCTCGCTCGCCCGCTCGTTCGCTGTGCGGCATGTCGATTCTGCACACCGGCAATTTCACCATGGCCGGGAGGATCGATCTTTTTTTCTTCCTCTCCGGACATACGTTCATACGTGCGGACGACGCATCTCCTCTGCACGTCGCCCGATGCCAGTGGTCCAGAGGATGCTGCGTCCGAACGGGCGCGCTTCTCGGACTGCTCCCAGGCGCAAGGACGAACGGAAGGTCGAGAGAAGGGACCATCCGCTCGTGTCAATCTCCGGTTCGCGGATATACCGCGGATGGACCGCTCGAATCGATCGATCGATCGATCGATCGCGCTTCTGCCTGCCCGCAGGGCGCTTCCGACATCGAGGAAGCGCGCGCACCTTGCCGCAGCATGGGATCTTCTTGTTGCCGAACGTGGACGAGGAAAGGTATGCTCGTCTTATCTCCATTTCCGACCATGATTTTAATGACATGAAACAGCCGCAGATCGCGCGCCGCTTTACTCTTCTTCTCGCCGAGAAGAACGAGACGTTACGACGCTTGTTACGTCGAGCATTGAATGCATACGGACGCATTGCCGTAACTCGATCGACTTTTCATCGATGCGATGCATAGCGATAATCTCGATCGACTTCCGTGCTCGCTCGCTCTTAGAGAAGCTATGAAATCCTTGGTGGGAGAAATCCGGCCGCGCTGAAGCACGACCTCACATTATCGTTAAATTAAACATTCACTCTTGCTGTCACGAAGTATCCGTCCCCTGCCTGAGCATGTAATGAAGTGTCCGCCTTTTTACTCCTGCAGCCAGGTATTCGTAATCTCGTAACTCTCGTATGTCCTTCGGCTGCTGTTTGCCGATCGTAAGCGTGATCAACGACCGGAAGAGGGTTCGCCTTATCGCGCTTGTCTTATTTTTATGACGATCTGCGGGACCTCTTCCGTTTCCCGTTGCGCGCATCACGCGCGAGTACACACGTGCGATTCTCTATCGCGCGGCAGACAACACGTGTACGAAACGAGGACGGAGATATTCCTGCTGCAAATTCGTTCCCGGTGCAGTTGCGCGCGTGAGGAGAGAACTTAGTCCATGAACGAAGCCATAAAACGTTCGTCGTTTTTGTCTTCTTTCCGCGGTGCGATTGAAAAAGACACTCGCGGCGTCCTTTGCATCCTCGCGTCTCGGCGCGCGGAGCGGCTTTTTATTCGCGCACCGTACGGGCGAAGATAATTGCGCTCCGCTTTAAATGATAATGGAGGAGCTGCGAGGACTGCCGCGCAGTTTCTCTCCGATCGGGCTCGAAAGAGCGAGAATAGCTGACCGTGTAACATCTTGTAACGCGATTATCACGTGACGGGCGAAAATTCTCACCACGTGGGCGGTTTCGCGGTTCCGCCATGTCGGTCGAGTTCGAGTCTCGCAAGATTCGAAGCGCGGAATCACGCAAATTTTTTACAAGGCGATCGGCGATCCTTGAGCCAGAATCGATCTGGGATCTCGGAAGTTACGCTGGGATCGGCGACGCGATTCGACGGCTGATACGTTACTTTTGACTGGCCGACTCACGAAAGTCGCTGTAATATCGCGATCCTTGCGCAATGTTTGTCATCCGGAATACCGCCGTCCGTTTGGTAACCTTGAATCTCCAGCGGGCAAAGGTGGCCGTTCATCGGTGCCTAGCTGATTCACGTGCTGAAAAATCCACTGTGCTGAAATCGATTCCGGGAGAGGTTCGCGATCGGATGGATTGAATCACTCGTCGCGAATGGCAAATCAGGCCCAATTATCTTGCTCAGCTTCCGCGCGAGTCGAGCACGTGGCCCAGAAGTCGCCTAGTACTCCGCATCAGCCAAGGACCAGCCTGGCCAGCTTCCTTCCTCTCCTGATTCCTTTCCCGCCCAGTCCGCGAGAGAGATCTACGAGGTCGTGATCTCGCGGAGCGATCTCGATCGTCGGAGTCAAGTGCACCGTCCCTCCTCGGCCCGATCTCCGGTCGCCCCAAGGCGAGAAGTTACGTGGCTTTTGTGAGCCGCTCTCGGGCCCGATCTCTCGCAGCATCACGGACATCTCGCGAAACTCTCGCGGCGCGCGGCTGCTGTCGCAGACACGCGTTAGATCTCCGCGATCTGCGATGAATTTCCGGATTATCACTTTTCTTTTTGCAATAAAGAGAAACGCCGCGGCGGATGTTCTCCGATTGTTGGGCAAAAACGGACGCGAATCACCGGACTGTGTATTAAGAATGAGACCGGAGTCGCTGATAAGACGTTGATTAAGCGGAATCACCTTGAGTCACCTTCTTGCGGATATTTACGGCCGCCGATTTTCTATCTCGGATACGCTCCAACGCGGTTTCTAACGAAATCGTAGCGCTCAGCCGCGCGGCAAACTTGGCGCATCGTTACATGCCTCGTAATTCCCAATTGTTCTCCGCAGCGCGAGCGATACTTAATGCCTCGAGAAGTATCGCGTTAGAAATCGCGTCCTTAAGCAGCCAAAGACGCCGCGTATGAAAGGGAGCGCGGCCAAGCAAGGGCAATCCATACACTTGTGATTATGCTCGCCGTGCAATTAGTCATCTCGGCAACGGTCCGCTACTTATTTTCTTAAATATACACCAGCGAGCACGGAGCATCGTGCGCCGTGCGATGTTAACGAAGCAGGCGCTCGCGTACAAGCCGTTTAAAGTTATTAGCCGCGTTTCGCAAACGGACGATTAATCGTCACCGGGCGAGCCACGAGAGCATCGCTGCTAGCTCGTCGTCGTTGGAAAGAAAAAGTCAGGAAAACAGACGGATGCGAGTCCTCGCGTGCAATCTGCACGCTTTCCATTAACGGCGATCGCGCCTCGATTGAAATTTAAATGCGATCGCGCGGCGCACCTACGCTTTTGTGTCGCCCGATGAGAATCGCCTGATGAGATTTCTATTAATCGCCATCAATCGCGCGCCTGAGAAATCCGTTTACCGCTCAATTGCGCTCTTTTTTCCTCGCTGAGAAGTGATTTGCAAGCCGGTAGTGACGGATCGTAAACTCGCATCGGCTACATTTTGCGACACTTTCCTTTCTCTCTCTCTCTATCTCTCGAAAGATGATCATACTGCAACGTTTTCCTGTCTTTGGTCAGAGTCAAATAGAATAAAGTTCTCATTTCTAATATATATTTCGAAAAAAGAGACAGTCGACAGTCTCGTCGCGAGATAAATATTTTCATACACGTTCATACACGATGCTGATGAACGTGTCGTTTTTCGAGTGTCATTGGTGATCCGGAAGGCCAAATCGAGCGTCTCTCAGTCTCTCTGCGCGCGTGACCAATGCGTTGCTCCTCCGGTTTTGAATTCTTTCCTTACTCCCGATAGAAACGCCAAATTAGAAAGCATATTTCGTTCGCGGGCATGTACGGTCCGCTCGGCCGGCACGCGGAAGGGCCGAAATTGACGGAAGTGGACGGGCCGCACGCCTCCGGGATTTTTTCTACTGCGGGTACAGTTTCGTGAATCTATCCGGCTGGTTTCGGCGGCGCAAGGCCGCGCTTTCGACAACTTCCTGATCCATGACGCGCGCCGCCGTCGTCGGCATCGTCGGGAGGAATGCGCGCGTACACGCGTGCGATAAAAACGCGCGCGTTCAATGATATATCGATCTTTTTCGATGGCGAGCAAGGCCGAAAGGGATTGGCTACCTCGTTCTTCCTCTTCTGTACCTCGCGTCGCGCTATGCACTCGTTTCTCTCCTCTCGTCTCATTCTTCTCTCTCCTCTTTTCCCGGTAGCCGTATTTCGTCGCTCGCCCACTCCGCTCGGCGAACCTTCGCTTCGAGAAATTAATTACGCGTCCGTCTACCTGTCCCTGTCCCTGCCGCGTACCACCTTTACCGCGCCTCCTTCCAGGAGACTTGCTCAAGACTCGAGTCGGTCGTACTACGAATGCTGCGACGATGAATGGGTCGGCTCGGGCCACTCGCGAGATACCGCGCGAAGGCTCCTCGGGGCACGGCAAAGGTTCTCGGGAATAAATGCGCGCTGTGCATTCGTAAACTAAGGATCGTGTCTCCCGCGCTCCGACTTAACCGATAGACTGCTGCGAACGCGTTATCTCCCCGGCTCAACCCCGCCGTGGCTGGCATTTGTCCGCGTGCGCGTCAGATTCCGCGATTCAGCCGTAAATTCCACGCGGCTTATGCAGATTATGCGGATTCCACTCGATCGCACGACCGAGCGACAGCGATGACAAAGTGCACGCGCGATAATGGCGCGGTAATGAATATTCAATCGTCGGTGATCCTCGCGTCGAGTCGTGCGATATGACCTCGCCGGTTAACGGAGGTTAATCCGAACGCGATTGGGCAACGTTTCGAGGAAAAGCTGAGGAAAAGCTCTCCGGTTAATCCGTTGCTCGCACGTAATTGTCGTTACGATTACTTGACTGCCGTCTCCGTTAATTATCCCGTCCCGGGTCACGTTCTCGTCGACGATGCACGCGCACCGCCATGCAGGCCGCCATTGTGCGATTTACCGAACTTTCCCTATAGTCATGCCAAAGTAGATATGACGAAAGGTGCATGGGCGGGTTCGAGCCGTTCGTGAAACGTGAAATATCCGCGACATTTAAATCCCGGCGCCTTCGGTCATCTATCGCGGACGAAGCGTCGACGAATAAGCGAAAAGATAACCTTTAACGGCGAATGAATCGTATCTCGCGAAGGGTTAAAGGGCTAAAACTCAACAGCTATACGCTGTAAGCGTACATCATGTCTCGATGATATTTACAACGATGTTGGACAAGTATTACCTGGCCGGCGGAGAGGTCTGCGGAATAGTCGGATCTCCGTTGTCGTCGCTCCATTCAAGCGAGACTTTAATATCAGCTGTACAAATTAATTCCTTGCTTTCTTTGCAAAGCCCAAAATTTATTCGTCAGAGTACAAGAGGCACTCGAAATAGTCTCATTTTCCTCCTCATGACCTTGAGTCATTTATCGGATACAGCTGATCGCGGTAAAAATTTGCTTCCGTGTCGATCGATGCTTGAAGCACGAAATTAATTTGTACACCTGATGACACGTTACACACGTCTTGTTCGTGTAGATATATATATCGCTGAAGAATCCCGAACCTGGTCTCCTCTGATTAGCATAGTTCTCGAATCGAATACGTCTCCGTAACAATCTACATGGGAATAAAGCACGTCGGATCCGCAAGACAGTTAAGTTCCGGGACGGGATTCGCGCGTGCCTCCTTGTCCGGCGCACGTGTGGCGCGGTTCGTTCGATTCGAACCGGCTCGAGAGCACGAGTCGAGATCGCACAGCGTCCCACGATTAAAAACGAACCGAGGTGAGCGCGGAGCGGCTCGAGAAACGGCTCGGGACCCTTCATCGCCGCGGTGGCGGCTCGTGAACGGTTCCGCGTGAGAGAGAAGCGGTGCCCGTCTGCGAACCCGGACGCAGCTCCCTCGCGGCGCGTTATTGCGCCGATCCGATCGCGATCCCGTTTATCTCGCCGACCCAGAATCCTGTATCCGCGCCTATGAATCGGAGCTACCGCTCGCGGATTCCCTCGCGTGCGCTTTTGCGGATTATTTGTCGATTGCATCGATGTTCGAGAGTGTCGACGGATTCGAGTTTGGCTTGATAAGCAGGCTTGCACGTAAAGGCTGTCGAATCGCAGATCTTGCTGGGATAAATAATAATAGATGATACCTCTTAGGTTGGGTGTCAGGCCGCGACGCGACGCCTGAAGAGACACAAGCGAGATGCAGCAGTGGAAAATCCAAGGGAGGAGACTTAAGCAAGCATGCGTAACATCCAATTAACGGAACACCGTGATAACCGCTACACTCGCGAATTCTTTTGTATGTATGTGTGTGTGTGTGTGTGTGTGTGTGTGTGTGTGTGTGTGTGTGTGTGTGTGTGTATGTGTGTGTATAGAATAGCGGGAATCGAAATTTTGCTTTACGCATGCTATTCCTCTGATGTCTGATATATGAGCGAGGTACTTTAAGCGCAGGAGTGTTTCACGAACGTGCAGGCACGTTTCACGCTATTACGGGCACGACGTCGAGAGGCGCGGAGACTTGATAAAATAGCGTAACTCTTGATTAAACTGCAAAGGTGAGGCTCTTTTCTTCGTGAATTCCCCTAGATCTCTTTTATGATTACGAGTATCTTTAATTTCCACTTGTACTCGTATAGGAAATCTGGAATCTACTTGGGATCCAATTTAATCTGCCTCGAGGAACGTGTAGCCTTGCCGGAAAGTCTGCGGAACTTTAATCAAAAGATCTTTAAGCGGAGAACTACTGTTTCTCCCTATTGTCTTCTTAGTGTTTCTTCTTCCAGTCTACATTTTATGGCGGAATTGAGGAGGACGCTCTCGAGTTGTCGGCTATAAATTCATTCCACGAGGAACGAACTATGTAAAGCGCGGAAACATTCGAGGCGTTTCAACAATTGAACTCTGAACAATCTTTTTTTAGATCAATAAACGGTTCGGCAATAACGACCAGAGATCGTCCAATCTCGATCTCGATCTTTTCGATCACGCGCTTCGCAACGGGAACCGATCGCTGCTGCATACGGCCTGCATTTTACAGTTTACGCGAGTATCCGGCCGAGATTCGCTATCGGCTGCTATCGGCCTATTCATATTTCTCCGAACTGCCATAATTGTCTCTCCGCCATTAGATCAGCGCGCGGCCGTTCTCGAATGCGGTGCGTAATTTGCATGAATCGAAATCCGCTTGGAGCCGTTTCACGCAGCGCTCGGCGTGCTCAATTTCAGGAATTCCACGGATTCGAGCCGAGCGAATTTACGACTGCCTCGAGTCGCGAAGCAGCGCCTCCGTTGGAAGCGTTGTAAATTCCATCGTTGTTGCGCGCCGTTCGAGAAAATCCGCGGAGATAAGCCGCGGAGATACGTCGATGCGAGATGAATCCGTTCGCGCCTGTGCATGCCCGTGCCCATTGCTTCGCCGCGGCGTCATCGGGAAATTATACGCCTTAAATATCACCGCGCGATCACCGATCCTCATTTGCGAGTCTAATATCCGACTCGTAACATCCGTTTCGGCCTGTACTCGCCGATACTCGCCGCGTCCCGCAGCATCCCGCGGCGGCTATCTCACGTAATGCTACCTGAAAACGCGGAAATGCGACGCCGCGGACGTCGCGACGCCGCCAGTCCCGCTCGCCTCCCCTCTCGCTTTAACAATCCGCGCGTCCTCCCCGCGCTACCTCCGCATGATAAATCGAGGAAGGAAGGGCGGGGAAATTGTGCAAGCTGCGGCGGGGGGATCGCCGACGTGTCGCAAAACACGTGGACGATCTGTGCGCGTGCGGCTTAGGTAAGTCGAAAAGAAAGTGGCTCTCGGAAGGAGGCACGCCTTCGTAACGCGCGCATATTCGTCTACGCGCGCCACACGTCGGCTCTGCGTTCAGTTCCTCGCTCGTGTTGCCGACGAAGCCGTTACGTAATCGTCCACGGACTCCGGTAGTCGCTGTTTCAGCCTTAACGATCGACTGATATCGATATTTTTATTATCCCACGAGCGGCACCTCTTTTCGCTGAAGGAGGGGCGGCCGGGCGGGGGGGAGTAAGGGGAGCCGGAATACCGCTTCGATCGCGCGGTGTTTGCTCGCCGAAAGAGAACAAGTGTACGTGCACACATGCACACGCGCGCGCAGATGAAGCTTTCTTTAAAGACATCTCCGTCGAGTTTAATGAGGACGGAGTATATCAGTTGATCGAGTTGATCGAACGACATTTTTCAATGAAATTGATCGTGTTTTTAACGTGAGCGTTTCCCTTGCGCTTCTCGTATGCTGTGTAATTTCACCTTTCACCTGCGCTCATCGGGTTCTCGATGGCTCTTAAATTCCCGACTACATCTTGATACCGCAATATGCGATCGTAAAAGGGTATGGGCTCTTCGTCGGGACCCTTTATCGCCGCTGCGCGCGGATTGTATTCGCATTGGAACATAACTCGGCGCGGTTTCGATTGCGATAGGCTCACGGGCGTGTAATTAAAAGTACTCGCGCGTGCATCGCGCGTCAACGATAAGTAACGGCCGAGTTGCGATCCGCCGATGCCTCCTGCGTGTCCGCGCTTCGACGGCGCCGTCTTTCGTAAATTACAACCGTCGCGCCGCAGTAACTCAGCAGCGCAACGGCCTTCGGTAGCGAATTATAATTACAGCGCGCGTTGCGATCCGCGAGTAACGGCCGTTCTGTCGACTGCAGCCGAGATTCGTGGAACGGAGCGCGGCGCGCTGGGCGCGGACGCGCTTTCTTCAGCTTCCTCGCGAGTCGACGATTAATCGGCGCTTCGGATTGGGCGTCCCCGAACAGGAGGCAAAACCGGGAAAATGACCGCTGGCTCGTAAGTCTTCCCTCGGACGTTTCTCGGCCGTTTCCTCGCCGCGGTTCGATCGCGTTTCGGAAATCAACACGTGCCCGGCGATCGCCAATTCCGCGCATGCGCGCGGCCGGACGGACGAATCTTGCGGATTCGTCAACGATGCTGCGCGGATAATCGGCTGGACCTTGAGGCGCGAGGGTTGTACTCGGGGACTCGGGTGCGCGGTCCTCGTCGGCCGCGAGAGATCGGGAATCGGCGGGRAAWGACTGGGGGRGGKTTTWATCTTTTTTGCAGCCTGTGTCCTTTTGTCACGCGGACACGTTCGGAGTTAATCGTTCAGTCAGTTGGCACTGACGAGCTTTACGACAGCTCGGAACAATAGTCCTCCCTCGCTGTTGTCGATGTTACCGCGGAGCCTGGTCGCTCCCGTGCGGACGCGGCGATAAATTAACGATTTACGATGTTTTTGCGGATCCGCGTCATCGGATTGGCAATTTCTCGCGCTAACGACGATTCTTGCGTTATAAAACGTGACTAATTTCCTAAGTACTCGACATCGCTCGCAAGTCAACGATCCGGTCAAGCCAAGGCCGAGATTAAGCGGCGGAGATAGACCCATTCTGTCCAAGCCGATCTATCCGGTTCCTGGTTATAAATTTATGAAACACCCGATACCGTTAACGCTGGCGAGCGGCGAGCGAGACCAGACGAGAGACAGATTCCGCTTTATACACGGGAATTTTGGGAATTCCCGCGACGAAACCAGCTAGCTCTGCAAGAATGTCCGTGCACGAAGCGCAGCTCTTCAAGTTCACGGCTAGGCATCTGCCGTACAGCGAGAGGCGTCAGCCTCTCGACTGTAATATACATATATATATATATATATATATATATATATATATATATTTTATATACGCGAATGGAAAGCGAGATCCTGTTCTTGACGCTTATAATAAAGACAAAGGCCATTAGTCGAGTTTGAGTTTAGAACGCGGTCCCACGCACGGCGGAAATATGCAGGAAGTAAAATCGTGCGCGTGTCTTTTTTTTTCCCCCTTTTTCTCTTTTTGGATCCAAGTGTAAATTTAGTCTGGAGATATTGCGGCAATTGTCAAATCTCTCGTGAGCAATTGTTCCCCTTAATCACGAGCGAGCATGATTCTCGTAATGAGGCAGATTCGATCGCATTCGGCGCGTCTAGCTCTACAAACGCTCCGATAAATATGCTGAAAGTAAACACGCGCGTGTATTCATTTATTTCTTTTGTTTTCCTTGTTGATAGCCGATTCAAGCCGTAAATTTAGCGAATGTTATTGTTAATGTTATTAACAATGGCTGCAATCGGCGATTCCGCGAGATGAGAAGCTTAACGTAACTCGCGAGAGTTACGCGACTGCCAAAAAAGGAGAAGCAATTATTTCTGGCAATGAAACAGCTTCGATTGCTCGTGCAACTTTAGAAACGCCCCGATAAAATCTCGCGGTTAGATTGTATAATCGTGCGCGCCTGTTTAGTTTTATTGCATTCTACAAGGCGACGAGTACGCACAATGTCGGAAGCTGTCTATTCGACCACGCGTGCCACTTTGAATCATTATGTCAGCCGGCATGACGAGCGTGTCGGTAAGGTTTTCCCTCGGAAAAAGTTGTAAATTGTAATTTATGCATAAACACGCGGCCAAATGCTGCTTTTCTTCCGTATATCACACGGGAATTTCCAAGATTTCGTTCGCACGGCCTGTTCGTCAACGCTCACGCGATGGCCATCGTTTTCGTTCCTCATCGATCGTTACTTCCAATATATTCGCGAAGCGCGCTCGCGCAACTGTTCGCGAATGTTGCTCAACATCGTGAAAGTCACGTGGCGCATCTTGTCTTAATCTTTCCCGAATCTCTCAACCTCTCCCGCGAGGAAGCGCCTCGATGTTGTTGCACACCGAACGAAGCCTCTCTTTCCGCACTCATTCCGGGTTCCATTTACGTAACTTTGGCCGCCCTTCGCTCGCGAAAGTGGCGTATTCTCGCCTAAAATGCCAATCATCGTTGGTACTTTCGTGGCGAATTAAATGGCCGCCGCGCGTCGGAAATCCGTGTCGGGGACCGCTGCGTAAATCACACGCGTCGTTGAATCCTGCGTATAACCTCGCGCGTTTCACAAAAGCGTCAGTCTTCCCACGTGAGTCATCGGAGTTTTTACAGCGGCATCGGCACAGCCTCGAGCTTCTTATCGCTCGCGCACGTACATGCGTGCGCGCACGCACGCAGCTAAATGAATGCCGAATATTCCGCGCGCGCATTCCCGTGAGAGCATGGGAAACGGAGACGAGGGGGAGACGCGCGATCTTTCCCCTTTCGCCCTTATCGCGATAACCCGGGGGAAGGAGAAGGCAGCCCGTCGGAGCGTTCGTGCAAGTGCGAGTAAGACGAGTAGCGAAATGGGACGAGGCGCGCGATCGGTTACACGCGCGGCCAGCCTCTAATTGGCCCGCGATCGGCCGCGATTTCGTAATTCGTTCTGGCGAACCCGTCTGGTCCGTTGTCTCGTGCCGACCGACACCTGCCGACGAGGCACCCGATGAGAGCCGAAAACTTCCGAAACTTGGACGCGCCGCCCGGAATGCAGATCGGACCGGCTTCGCCGACAGACGCCGGCGAGGACGCGCCAAGTGCGGGCGCATAGGCGGTTGCAGCGTCTTCGTTACGCCGAGGATCAAGAGAAAGGAGAATACGCGCTGCAATCGATCCTCGTCCTTCTCTTTCGCCTCCTCTGTCTCGGTATCGCCTTATTCGTTTGGACGCGGATTTGCCGCATGCCACTACGAATTCCGCGCACGTCATTCCGATGTTATGTCGCCGCGAAACATCGTCGCGACGCCCACGCGAGACGCCCCGTCGATTTCGCGATTGACTCGCGAGGCAACGCGCTACGACGACGCCCAATCCGATGCGAACTGGCCCTTGAGCTTTCACCATTTCGCTCATCGCGAGTCTCGTCTCTCGCGAGACGCTCTTCAACGAGCGTTGCGAGATCTCGTTGTGGAACTGATGAAATCACTCGTTAAATGAGCTCGCCAAACGCGCGCCGACTAAACGTCGGCTGACGCTCATCAACTCGCCTTCCCCATAAATTTTGCGCAGCGAATTTTCTCCCTTGATTACCGTTGCATGAGATGCCGTCTGGTTCCTATACCGGGCTTCAATACCGCTAAATATAGACCCAGTTTACATATAAATTTATGTTAAAGATCAGAGGTATCGCGGGGCGCATGCAAACCGGACGGATGCGCGGTCGGTTTTAGCGATTTTCGTTTCGTTACACTTGCGATGCGCGCGGCGCATAAATTTAATACGGCATTCCGACCGGCGGCGCCTTGCCATTTTTTGTGGCGTTTACTCGCCGATGGCGGGATCGCGAAGAGGTGAGCTTATTTTTGGAGTTCCGCGTAGGATCTCTATATGGGCGCGAATAAAACTCAGCCGACTCTCTGTCGGTCGATATTAAATATTCATCGCCGCCTTGACTCTGCAATCGCACGCGAACCGCATCCGAATTCAGTTCTTCATACACCTGCCTAACTCCTTCTTCTTCTTCTTGTTCTTCTTCTTCTTCTTCTTTCTTTTTCGACAACAAACTTAGAGTTTGGAGCACTCTGTTGCGCTGGATTTCCGCGACGCGCTGAGACGAGAAGCGTTTCTAGTCTGGCGACTATCGCAATTGGATCGACTCCCGGGATTTCGGGAACGAAAGGAGTCAATCATTACTCAATCATGCGAGACAGGTGACAAATTCAGCGTGGAGCGTTGCCCTCGAAGCGCACGCGGCATGTAGGGAACGTTCCTCTGAAATGCTCGCTTCGCGAGGGTTCCTTGACCCGTGCCAGTCACGAGAAAGGAACCTCGCGTAGCTGTCGTAGTCGACGAGGCGGACTCATTCGCGGCCTCGTCACAATCGCCGTGTCGCCCCCCCGAAGTGTGAATCGCCATTTGTTACGGCGATTCGCTGTTACACGCATCCGTCCGAACGAGATGTGCGGCTATTCGCCATGAGGCAAGGTGAACGAGGGCGCAAAGCGATTTTCGCGTTTCTCTCTTCTCCGCTAAGCGCTTTGGATCGCGGCAGCGCTCTTTGAAAGCCGCGATTCCGTCTCGTTGAAGAGAGAGAGAGAGAGAGAGAGAGAGAGAGAGAGAGAGGGAGGGAAGAGAAGTAAAAAAGAGGCGGTTGACGAAACGGAGCGTGCTAATTGTCAAGTTTCAGTCGCGTGATCTATTACTTTCGCGAAATCTCGGAGCCTTGACCACAGAAACAGGTGGCCGACCGGCAGGATGCGGGGATTTCACGGTGTTTTTGCATGGCCGGTATTCAAACGCCCCTGGGGCCGAAAATAATCGGGACGGTCATATGTTTAGACCTATCCTAGATTTTCTGCAGGAGTTACAACTACGAGCGAGTAGTATCCCGGCATTCATCATGATTCGGGCTCGGGATTCGTCAGCCTCTCGATTTGCAGAAAGTGCACTCGAATGTGCGCCTTATGTCGATTAACACGTCGATCGTCATGTCGTTTATATTTGAGTCATGTTTCCACAAGGACTCACGATGCGTCTTTTATACAATCAAGCAAGGTGGTTGATAGTGACGCTAAATGATGCTAAATGCATGTAGGTGTAATGCTTTCTTTGTTCTTAATGGAATGATATCACTGTGCCCTCGTCCGATGTTCGCCGAAACAATCAAGCGAAACTACGGTGTCTCGGAACAATCGAGGCTCCAGTCCTTCTTTTTACATTTTTTCCGGCTTGCTCTTTCGCTCGTGGTAATTACTTATCTCCCGCAAAACACAAATCATAACAAAACGAATCACCGTCAAGCTACCGGACTTCAAAGAAACGCCGCAACGTCCCACGCTATCCCGTTAGCCCGAAATCATCCCGCGGACTAATGACAAGTTCCAAGAAGCGGCAAAAGCTTAGAAGCGAAAACAAGGAAAGGGACTGTTTTCGAGCTTCGGCTCATAATTCGAATTATAGACCGCAAGCGGATTAATTATAAGCGCGGGCCGCGCGCTGGCGAGGCGCGGATCCGGCAGGAAAGGCGGATTTACGCGTTTACGGGCGATGCGTTAAATCAACGCGCCTTTCCGATCGCGTGTTCTCTCACGATCGCATTCGCCCGCGTGCATACCCTGGACATAAACTTGTACGGAGCTCGCGACAAGGACGTGGCTCAAATTACCCACGCATATAACCCTGAACCCCTATTCCCTCGGCGGATCTGCTCGATTCCTCCTTTCCCTCGTCCTCCCCAAACGGCTCGCCATTTCTCATTGTCGGAAACCGCAAAAATCTTGAAATTGCAACGCGGCTATGTGCAAACCATTTACGAGCGACTCGTGCGATGCAAACGACGACGTTTCCCTTTCCTCCGACGCCTCCCTGCCGGGAGGTCTCCTCCTCTCTTTGTTTCATCCCGCGGCGTTCCTCCTCTCCGTCCCCCCCTCTCGCCCCCATCGAAGAGAGAGAGAGAGGGGGGGGAGGCGGGAGGGGGACGAGAGAGGGTCATAACAGTTTATATGCGTGGCGGCGTTTATGCACGCGGATGTACGCGCTAAAAACCTGTCCGCTTAACGATAAGCCACAGCGCGTTGCACGCCACCTCCCTTTGGGATCTTTTATTCCCGGTCGCGTATTCAGTAATGATTCGCCAAAGGTGCGCAAGGTCACGTGCGAACAGGTTCTCCGTCCCGCCCGCGTCGCTCCGCGAGCGGCGACGAAGGGTAAAATATTGCCAGGGGGTGTGTACGCGCGCGCGCGCGATCACGGTCGCGGCGGGCCGCATCGCGGGCAGACAAAAGGCGCGTGTCTCCGGGCTCACTCGTCCGAATAAATCCAATTACGTCCGCGAGAGAGACGCCCGCGATGCGAGATAAGGCGAGGAACGCGCGCGAGCTTTCGAAACGGTTCTCGCGATGGGCTCGCTGGGCTTCGATAGCTCGAAGCTGCGCGGCGATGCGGCGATAATGAAACCTCCGATCGCGTTAATTGCACGACGAGATCGCTCTAGCGAGCAATCGTTCTCGCCGTAGGCGTTCTCTCGTTGCGATACATATACGTCGCGCGATTAGTCATCGCCAGTGTCTCATACACAGACACATACACACCCGCGCGCGCGCGCGCGTGCAGGCAAACCCGGAACTCGTTGCGGTTACGCGTTACTCGGCGACCCAGCGAAGGCGGATGTGTTGTAGATCCCTCGCTGTTTGTTTTATCGATATCACGGTCGTGTATCGATAGAACGGCCGAAACGGTCCTCCAGCAGGTGGCCAGCGAATCGATCATCTCTGATCATCTCGTAAGGACAGCGTTAATCACGTCCCGCATCGCGTGACAGTTCATGAAAGGGAACACCGTCCTTAAATCTTCCTTAAAGGGAGCGGCCTTATCTACATGCGCTTAAGCGGCATCGATTTATCAAATACTGTCATAACCGTCGTGCTGCACGCCGGAGGTTCAAGACCGAGATCCGGGATGATGCATTGCGCTATGACAGGCTGTTTCTAGCGCGAAACGCTACCTGGACTCGCGTGATCATCGCGTCACAAGCAGAACTTTTGTATCATCCTGTGCAATTCAATGTTGCATCGCGCGACTCAACGTCATGCTCGCTTATGTCACGCTTCAAGTAGTAAGCAGCGAGTACAAAGTCTGCACGGAGAATACCAACGATACGCATCGAACGATTATGCCCTCGTGTAATAAAAGTCTCAGGAAGCGATCGTGAAGCCCGCAAGATTATACTGCGAGGGAAACGCCGCTCCATATATGACCGCGGAATTGCCGCGCAGGGAAAATAACAAAGAATATAATGTTAAGCAAGGTTGCGGCATGGATCGTTTTAAGGTAGAGGTGCAGTTAAGTAATCCGCGGTCAGCCGAGAGGCTTTATCGCGGCGGGAAAACGCGAGCGAACGGAAGCGGGGCGTAAGGCCAGCCTTTGTGTCAAGTCCAAAGGCTGTCGCTGCAATTCTTCATCGTTCCCGGACGTCTTAATACCCGCGCCGATCGCAATCTCGAAATTTATCCGAAGCGGAAACGTTTACGCGCTGGAACGCCCACGAGATCCCTTTCATGTCGCGTTATACACGATGCATGCCGCGCAATACGGGATCATTAGGTCTGTTTTCATGATTTATTACGCGGCTTTTCGTCCGGCGATAAATTTTAATGCTTTTTCGCGGTGCTGCGTGGAAAAATACGTTTTTTTCCGCTCGGCGGCGCGCAGCGTTCAATGGAGATCTCGCAGGCGGAATCGGCAGACGATTATTAATCGACGAGGGGATAAATGACGAAAGTCACGTGGGCGAACTGTTAATTAGTGATCCGTGATCGATTCGTTACGCGGAGCAGTATTCTGTTGTTCTCGACTCGCATTGTCTTTCAATCGGTCTCGCACTCTGACCTTTATTCGGCACGACGGGATATTTTTTTCATCTCCCCGGCGTGCGCGTAACATCGGGCATTCGTAACGCTTTAACGTTTCTTTTACGTATCACGTAGCTGTAGTCGCGAGAGTCGCGGCGTAACGTGTCAACGCGCGTAATGAGATGCAACGATCCGCTATCGGATTTTCATTTACATACGCTTTCCTGCTTTCCTCGCTTCGCGATTACGTTTAATTCGTCTACTTTCACGGACAAGTCTGCGACAGGTCGATCTGTGACACCGAACGCGGCGATGAGTTCCGCTCATTTACCTCTGCGAGTACTCGACATCGTTACATACGCGTTTCTTATCACGCGAGGACCGCGTCATTGCGCTTTCTCCGAGAGTAATTTCCTCCGCGGGACCATTATTTGCAATTCGGCGCCGTCATCCCGCGACACGTGACTCCATTGCCGGGCGGGGTAACGTGTTTACGTAACGTGTTTCCCCCCGCCGTGGCCCCCGCATAGCGATAATCCGCGGATAAAGCCAGACTGATAACAAGCGGCCTTACGTAGACATACGTCGGTTTATTAGCTCGTTACGTGGCGCGAGCATTTCTCGCATTCCCGCCGGTCGTCGGGAATCGGTGAAAGCGCCAGCACGCTGCACAGTCTCGCTGTTCTCTCCTCTCTCTCTCTCTCTCTCTCTCTCTCTCTCTCTCTCTCTCCCTTTCTCTCTCCCTTTCTCTCTAGGCGCGCCCCGCCGGATTTTATGCAGCATCGCGCGCGACGAAGGCTGAGCCGCGATTACACGCGGAGGACACAAAAGCCGCGGCGCGGTCAAGCCGAGTCGCTTCGCTCCTCTCGCCGTTCGTGCCGCGAATCCGCCTTTGCTGGTACTTTGCGGGGGGATTCTTCAAGGGCGCAGGCGGCAGCCACAAGAGATCGACGGGCATTGCACCTCGCCGTGGCCCGCGCGCGCGTCTGAGCCAGAGATTAAATCAAAGGCTTCTGGAGGAGTTACGAGCAATTGAGAATTACTGTCGGCCGGCTTTTATCGCGATTTCGTTCGTTTCCCGGAGACGGAGAGTGGAACCGCGAGATATTACGCGCGTTATAACGCGCGGGATTAAATTAGCGTGGGGTAGTTGCGGTCGACCTCCCGTTGCGGTGACTTTTGCAGCTGCAGTAACAAAGAGTCGTCGTAAAGAAAATTCATCCTCGGCGGGATGGGCGAGTTGCCGCGCGTCTCGAAAATCTCGAAGACTCGCAGCGACGAGATCGGAATAATCGCAGCGATTCTCGCGAGAAGGTCTCTTCACGCGATCGAAATTTCTTTAACGACCGCCCGCTACGATTTCGTTTCGTTTAATAATCTTTTGTCTCAACTGGACTATAGGATATGAACTCGATTCGCTCTTCGCGAGATCCGCATTGGCATAATCCTGAATTATCTGGATTATCCTTTAAGCATCGCGCGCTTCCGCATGGAGTACAGTCGGCACGCGTGAATCGTCATTCTCGTTAATTCCGCTTTAGCGTTAGCGTTTTAATAATGCTCGACGAAGAAGCTTCGTCGCCGGCTGACCATTGCGCAACGACACTTTCTAATTGTAACTTGGATAATCGATCGGGATTTCGTTCCGTGTGACGAAAATGTTGTCAGCTGTTTCTCACTGACCTTCCGGCCGTGAACATTTGCGCACTACTTTCGCGGAAACTCGGCAATCACAAAAACGGCATTGTTATTGCCATTGAAATTGCCGTTCGCTCGGCGAACGCGTCCGCGGCTCGCGGCATTAGGCGACCCGCTGCTTGCATCGGCGAAATGTCGCGTGCACGGCCCGCGTAGGAAAAACTGCGATCGGGAACTCGCGTGCGCGCATGTCCCTGTCCCTGATTTCATTTTCGCACCGGTGAAGTAATTTATTGCCGCTCGCAAAAAGGCGCGCCCAAGGGACGAAGGTCGAGACCGACCGGATTCTCGCGAACGCGCGTTGCACGATTAACGGCAATGGTGCGCTAATTATTTCCGCTTCTGCGCGTGTGATTAATCACGATCAAGCGAAGCGCGATACATTGTGGTGAATCTTTCTCCCTCGCTTTCTATCTGCAAAAGAGCCACATCTCGAAACATCTTTGCAAGAATGCCATTTGAACTTTTCTTTCTTACTTTCTCGCTATAAAGGGCTCGCCTGAAAAGATTCTTTCTAAAGATTTTTTTACAAGAAACCTCTCGCAATCCATGTCTACACATGCAAGATTAAGACGTTTGTACGATAGGGCGATCGTTTTTGTAAGATAATTTCGAGATATATACTTGATGTGATTAAATTTAAAAAATTCATATAATTTAAACGACAAAATAGAAATCTTCCTGATTGCGAGCACGAGTATTGTCTTCCCCGTTTAAAGCATTTTTTAAATCCGGGAGAGGTACGAAAAGGGAGAAGAAGAAGAAGAAGAAATGTAATAACTCAAAATCATAATGCATGTCGCATAAGGAGAAACGTAATTAATATCAAAATCAATCAATTCACGATGTCCGCGATTCATGTTCGCAAACAAAAAATTTCGACTTGACTTAAAAAGAAAAAATTAATTTGTTTCATAACCTAAAAAGATCATCGGCATAATCAATCGATCGAAGCGTTCGATTTAGTCTTACGTGATGCAACAAAAGCACTTCGCTGAACCCGATCCTTGCGATTTTATTACTTTATTATATATTATTCGATACGCGAACCTAAATAATCCATCGGGAAATAATTCTCTGTCGCCGAGAGTGCACGTTTCAGCGAATTCGACACGGCACCGGCTCCCGAAAAAAGTGTATATGATCAATCTCGTAATACGACCGGCAGAAGCAGAGAGAGAGAGAGAGAGAGAGTCCGAGTTATCGATTACGTAACCGGCACATAACAACTACGGATAAGGTGCGCGCGGAATTCATAGTTTCTTCAAAAGCAAACCATATTCGCGCAGATTTTTCCGTCTCTCGATCATAACATTTTACGACGAGCCGTGCATCATCAATCGTGCCGCGCGTTAACAGCTCGCTCACCGTTTCAAAATCGCTGCCGGGTGAAAAGAGAGAGAGAAAGAGAGAGAAAGGAGAGAGATTGCGAAGTTGAGTGGCGCGCGAGCTCGATTTAATTATCGCTTGAGAAGCGCGCCGACACTAATCCGAGGGATTCTGGAATATCGATTATGTGGTGCACAACGCTGATGTAAGAAATGCGTCATGCGCGTCGCGCGTCACGAGGACGATAAGATCTTAAAAAGATTAACACGCGTTAAGAAAGAAGAGGCGAAAGAAAAGACGTAAAGCGTAAGAGAGCGTTAAGGCATCGAGTATATTAATTGTATCCTGCTCAAGTCTTGTGTCACGTATCTTGATGTAATAGGCGGATTCCGCGAGCGCGGCTCGCATCCTGCTCCCGTTCCACGATTTTCGAGCAATGAGATCACGTTCTCTCTCGGAGATCGTCGTTTAAGAATTCACGATTGATCTGGCGATTAAAAGCGGAGATCTCTTCCTCTCAACGCGCGATACTTCATTTACCGTATAATATTTTTTCCATGGAATAGGAAGGGAGATGGCATACCGAATCCGGAAAAAAACGTGCATCGCGAGATTGCTTCTTCGTAAGAATCGCCTCGTGTGAAATACGCGTGTTTCATTTGCTTCAGATTCATTTTTCACGGAAGGATAGAGATAGCCAAAAGCAAACTGATCCCGAATGCTACTCGTTGCTCTTTCTTTATTTCTTTTTTGTTTTAATTGCATTATGTCAATTAATACGTTGATTTTGACTCGCAAGAAGATGCAAGTTCGCGTTAGCAACCACTGAAGCGAATGTAATCACGCTTTAGCGCATTGTTTCGCATATTCCTCACTTTGTCAGCGGAACACACCCTCGCGAAAGCGGTCGTGCGCGAGAGGGTAACCGCCCGCGGACGCGATGCAGTTGTTCGCTCCACGCGAATCCGGTATTAAAGTCGCGAAAGGCGGGCGATACGAGCATACCGCTCGCGGATCGGACCAGTTCAAACGAGTTTGAGGCCGAAGGCAAACCGCTCGACCCACGAAAAGCACGAACGAAAAGTGAAAGGGAGGGAACTCTGGTAGGGAGAAGCGCGGGGAGGCGGAGAAGCGAGAGGAGAAGGAGAAGGTGGTACATAGAGTCCGGCAGAGCGTCTCTGGAAGCTCCCCGACCTAGCGTAACCGGTGAACAGCGTTGGCGGATGTCCCTGCTACGCGATCCCGTGTCGCCACGAACTGGATTTCCCGGGGAATCCCGCGCGGAGAGCGCCTTGCGAGTTGCCGGCGAGAGCCGCGAGGGTCGCGTCGCTCGCGGTCCGAGCGCGGATCGGCCTGATGCGGGGACTGATGCGTGCGCGGCGACCTTGATGAACACGGGGCCCGCGATCCCTCGTGGAGGGATCCAGCGGGTCCGTTCCGCTTTCGTGGAAGGAACGGCCTTCGCGCGTGCGGACAGTCGTGCGTATCATCATCATTGGTTACAAATTTCTACGATGTTGCAACGAAAAGGGGACCGTAACCCTGAAGGAGAAGACTCTAAAGTTGGCGGGCCCTTACAGAGGTTGTTAAATCATCCTTCGCTGCGGCGGGAATGACTTAACGACGGAACCGGCGACCTTCGCCGATGAACTCGGGTCTAGCAATTGCGACAAAGTATCGACCGAGACCTTGAAGAGACCGACAGAATCGACGGATGTACCTGGGTAGTTTCGTTCGGCCGAAAATCTCGATTTGATTTATATTGGACTAGGTCGAGCGAGCGTTGTGCTCGTCCCCCGCGAGATTTCGCTGGAATTCGAATTAGTCAACAACCCGATCGGCGGACGACACGAGAAACCAGTAATCATTAATTCGCTTCGATATCGCCGAGACGTTACCTACCTCTCGAATGGCGAGAGAAGCCAACTTCTCGAGTTTTGGAAAATATCGATTCGACCAGAACGGCCGTTTCGTTGAAACTTGATTGAGTTCGTCTTCCCGCTCCTTCTTTCAATTTGCATTCGCAAACGTGTACGGCTGTTTACCAGTTAAACGTTAAATATGCCATCTCAAGAATGTACAGAACAATATTATTAGCTACGCGAATGGCGACAACACAGCCACCTTCACTGAGACTTGGAAAATTTTATTTCCATGAGTATCCTTATCGACGGTACGGCGCGCTTATTTATAGATATTTGCATACTCGCCCGTGTTTCAAAATTCCGATCCTCCGTGGACAAGACTCGCGCTAGTCATCTGTTTGTCTATTTTTTAGCCGTGACCTCACATATTCGCATCTGCCTCACGGGAGACGATGTAGCTATTACGTGTAATTGACAAGACGTCAGCAATAACGATCAACGATCAACAACGAATGCCCGATTGTCTAACAACACAGTGATTTCGCTGTCCGAAGATCATGGTAATTAATTGGAATTACTCGAAAGAAAGAAGTAAAAAGAGAGAGAGAGAGAGACAGAGTACTTCCTCTCGAAGCTAATCAATTATTTCGAATATCCGCGACCAAGTCGCATCTCGTGCACCGACCGATCCGATTAAAAGAGAGAGGGATAGATCCCAAGTTACGCGATTTATGAATGAACGCTAATTCGGTGCGCGAGGTCTCGCGTTCGCGGCGAGGCGCCTCTTCGGGATCATCACGAAACACGGTACGGGCACGCGAAATCCAACGCGATCGCGAGATGAAGACCTCGCGTTTCCCGCACGGTTCAAAATGATCGACGTGCTTGGCGTGCCTTATCGCGCGATTCGCGTCGATTCTTTCTTCTCTGTCGACGCCAGAGTCTTACGCAAATAATGCGGTGACAAATATCTGTCGAGCCGCGACAGGTGATGCCGACCGATGCGCAAACGTGCCGCCTCGGGACGGCCGGTCTCATGATGGATCGCCGTCTCTTGGACAAGGTGCACCTATGTGTGTGTATCCCGACGACGATGACGATTTCTGATGATTCCCCGAGTCTCGCGGCCTGGCGCAACGTTGTCGGCCGTCCGCTTAGCCTCGTGACGTCACGGTTTTCCGAGCCGCCGCGATGAAAATCCATTATCCGCGCGCTGAATCATCATCGGCGCGAAGCCGCGATTACTCGCGGCGGACGCGAGCGCCGCAGTGCTCCGCGGCAAAAATGATTTATTAATAAGGCATAATTATACGCAGCCGCGACGCCCGTGTCGTCCTCCGATGTCGCCTGTAACGTGGTCGGCGAGACCCTGGAGTCGATATTTTTGTGAGCCGTCTAAACTTACGAAACGGCCAGTCGTCCTTTCGATTGCGCTTCGCTCATTAAGCGAGCGTGCACGCCGCACCGACGATGCGAGGGAGTTAATTGGGCGAATACATACGCGTTGCCTCCCCGGATCCTGTTCAGCCGTTCAGTTTCTCCTCGCTACTTTTGTAATTGAATCTGACATTTGCGACAGCAATTGGATTGTTGATCGGATCTATGCTCGCCGCGCAGATACGATCGGCGCGATTTATTATCTTTGTCTCCCGTCACTCCCGCGGACGCTGCCGCATCCGTTTGGAATCCGCGTAAAGAGAGAGAGAGAGAGAGAGAGAGAGAGAGAGAGAGAGAGAGAGAGAGAAATGTGCGAAATTAGTTACTAAGTGATTTTTCTAGCCACCAGCTTTCGATGCAACGGATTGCAATTGAGCTTACGCGTGTTGCAGGATACGAGTTTTATGAGCGTTCAGCACACAGCGAGCCCCTCGTGTCCAGATAATCATTAGCACTCTTGTAGAATCGCGTGTTGCGGAAAAGAACGGGAGATCCGTGGAAACGTAGGAAAAGCGAAACACAATCGCGCCAGAGAGAGAAAGAGAGACAAAAATGCCAAGACACGTGATGGATGAATCCCCGAACGTAACGGGGATTCTAATAATAGGAAGAGCCACTCCTCGGAAGCGGTTTCTCGCGGATTTAACGAGATAATGCGTATGTAAATCATCTTTGTTATGTGCTCGCGCACTCGTGACTCCTTCTTGGGGAAACCATTACTTCCGAATGAAAAACAAATTGCCATCGAGTGTCATTAGCGAGTAATATTACGCGCGCATTAAGGACACGTTGCATTCCGCGGTCTCGCCATTACGTCGTCCGCCAAGGTCGCGAAACGTTTCGTCGGAGGCTGATTAGGCATGTTAGACCGGCATGTCGCGGAACAACGCGGAAATGACATTCGCCGAGCAATAATAGGAAGAGGGACGGACAGAAAAACAGATCCGCGAGAGAAACACCCGTGACGTAAGCCTCTCGGTGTGGCGGCGCACGGCGAAAAAAAAAGGTGTTGAAGAAGAATCGTGACCGCGCGCGGTTATGCTGATGGACGCTCAAGTGGTCGACTTCTCTTCCTCGTGGTCACTCTTTCTCACCTCCTACGACTTGCGGCTCGCATAAATAGCGCGGCGCGTAGCCTGGGGCGCGAGCCGCGGCAGCACGCGGAACTCTCTGCGTCAATTAATGCGCGTGAAATACGCTCCGTACTCGGATCAGATCCGAAAACACCGCTTCGTTAGCGGTCCCATCGATCCTTCGCGATCGCGAAGCTGAAGCTTCAAAAGAGAGAGAAAACGAGGGAGAGAGAAAGAGTCGCTTGAAATTCTCTAGCGCTTGTTTTGCGTCCTGCTTCGTCGTGATGGATCTCCCTGAAAATTACTATGCTATCGTGTCGCTCTCCAACCGTTGTTCATCCTTTCATACGTACGCTCGAAACGAATACGGAAGAATCGGTCATTCGACGGGGATGCGGACAAGGGGATGCTTCAAGGATACTCGCGGATCACGTGGCTCGCGATGCACGTCATGGTGCACGCACGGCGGGTAGCTCGGCTGCCCATCTCTCGAGCTCCCTGCCGCCAATTAATTCAACGTCCCGGATCTCGGAATGCGCGGGCCGTTTCGGGCCCGCACGTTCTTCCTCCCCGTCCGGTCTGCGGAATGCGGATTTTTTCTTCTTCCTTTTTCCTGCCGAGCAGTGGTAAACGCGTGCAAGGGCAAGGCTTTTTTCCGCCGCGCCGTTCGCGGATCCGTTCTCGCGGAGTGAAGGAAAGTGCGTGCGCATGCAGGTGTCCATCCGGTCCGCAAGAAGTTGCGCGAAAGAACTCGTCCCGAGACAAAGGCGAGGCGTAGCTCCGGTCCGCCTCGAAAATCGCTCTCTCGTTCGACAGGTTCGAGGACGTAGGTAAATGCTCCTTCGATTTAACGATTACACGAGTAACTGTAGCGCGGATTGTCGCGTCGCGTTACGAACTGCTGCGCGCAATTCAGGAATCGCGCAGTACATTGCGGCTTTCGCTGCGAGTTCCGAGATGTAATCCGAGAGTCGAGACTGGCGAGATGTTCTAAATCGAGATGTTCCGTGTCGATCGAAGGAGCGTGCGCCACGATCTGATCCGAAGGCATGATCGATCCACGTTTGCCACCACGATAACTTTTCGATGCGAGAAAGCAGCGGCCGCTGATGCGATTCCGCCGCTGCGAGTCTTGCTTGCTCCCGGATCTGAAGATCGCCCACCAGGCATTCCCCGGTCAGTGCTCGACGATTGATAATTAAGCGCGCGATAGGTAAGCTCGACGAGCAGTAATTAAGCGTATCCGCGCGGAATCTCGAAGACGCGATCGGATTTCCCGCGGCGCGAGAAACGCGTAACAATGATGATGCCGAGCCGCCGTTTCCTCTCAGGAAAAGATGCGGATCTCTCGAAAGATCCTCTCGATCTCCCGCACGGTCGACCTTCGCCGTCTCCTTTCGGAGCGCCACGTAAGAGCGAGACCGGAGGCCCGTTCGATAACTGCGACGCCGCGCGAGCCGCGCTAATTAAGGCGATTCTATCATTCGCGCGCCTTGTGCACGCGCGGGGGTGTCGGCGATCCTACGTTTACGATCACGTGCGCGTGTCGACTCGCGAATTATAAATTTAAATGCACCCGGGCCGGACCGTTAAAGCGCCGAATGTGTAGGTGTCGCCTCGAGAGAAACGGAACCGCCGGCCGGTCCGGCTGCTGCCGAAGATCGTTCCGTTAATTGACTCGCTGTCATCGCAACGGCGAGCAATAATCGTAACACGAGCCCCGGCAGGCAACTCCTTGCCCTCTCGGGGAGCGAGGACGTCACCTCGAAACGAGGTCGATCGCGAAGTGGCGAATGGATGGTTTGGTCTGGATACGCGCGGGTCGCCCGTCAACGGAGTTCACGAGATTCGATTCGACCAGTTTGTGCAAGCAGAGAGAGCTTAGCGTAGTCTCGCGATGCCGTTTTACAGCGAGTTTCCTCACAGATTGCGCACAGATTGGCTGCAAGGGAGATTGGCTGCAATAGACCAGTCTTGCACGTAACAGACGTTGAGCACTGAATATCGTTCGTTATCGCAATTAGCTGCAATAGAATGCGGTTTCTGCCTCACAAAACGGATGATCGATTGGTACTCGAGCTGGGATTTGTTTTCCGTCCAGATTGATTCGCCTAACAATCCCTAAGCGCGTATGAAACATCTCTCTCTCTCTCTCTCTCTCTCTCTCTCTCTCTCTCTCTCTCTCTTTGTCTCGCGGTGAAATTATGAATCCGATCTGCGATCAGTTATATAACACACATTTTATGCGCATAAATCAGCCTCGTACCGGTTCGCGAACATCAACGAGATCGGCTATCCGCTTATCGGACTTACACGTGTCACGATCTCGGTGCGGTGTGTCGCCATGGAAAAGGATCGGTCCGCTGCTCACCGGCCGATTTACTTGCAGGCTCTCTTCGAAATGTCCGCGTCACGTGGTCTCATCCGTCCTCGGTGTACGCCGAGAGACGAAAATGGGACAAGTACAAGAACCGCGTACGGCAGCGCGTATTGTGCCTCAACGAGTTGGCGTGAGGTTCGCGTGAGATCGAAACATACATATGAACTCGGGCCTTCGTCAACGCCAATCAATCCATTGTCCCGCTGTCGTGGACCCGCTACCAGCGATTGATGCCTAAGAAAGCATAAGCGTGTTTACAGTTTACTACACGTCAAGCGGGAATAATGGCCACGCGAGGAGGTTACATGTGACATCAACGTCTTCCCGTCATCGCGAGGAAACACTGGCTGACTAGGATACGTGGTCGCTAACGCGATGTAAACGAGTGTAATTGGATTATCCTCGTGGGAACATGGGAAGAGCGATGAAGGAGCGATGAATGGAAGCTTTCTCCGCGCGATGAGGAACTTGTCGAGCGCGAGACTCCGATAGAGAACTCGCCAGCTTTTCTATCGACGCTTCCTACCGGAAGTCTATCAATGCGTAACGGTAGTCAAGCAACAACGACTTGTGTCGATCTGGAAGTGAGATCCGCGAAATGTTTCATTCCGTGTTCAGCTTTCTAAAACTCTTGCCAAAACTCTTCAGAGCGCTTTGTCAATGTCTATGCGGAAGGAATGCAGCAGCAAGCTCCACCTCTTCAAACCTCTTCTATCCCTAGCGCATTGCACTCATTAGATACTTGGTCTAGAAATAAACAGTGACAACACAATGCGACATCTTGAGGCATATCGAGAAAGCTGCCTTTACTTAAATCATTGCTTCATGCATTCATGATTATTTAAAAACTTTTTGATGCTGTCACAGTGAAACGTTAAACTAATAAGCAGCATAAGCTAAATCGATGATAGATGAATCGATGAAGCGTTTGAAAGAGAGAGCGAGAAAGAGAGAGAGAGAGTGCGTTACGCGATGTTACGCGAAGCTTCTGTTGACTTGCGATCCGCAATGGTTAATCTCGACGCGTTCTTGCGTGCGATGCCACATCTCGTCGCGAAAATCGATACGTGTGCGCGATAAAGCGTATTCTGCGATACCGAAATGCATCCTCATTAGTATTCATTTGCATTGTCACATTACGTGTGGCATAATTACGTGTTCCGTCAATGCATAATCACCATAAGATTATACCATAAGGTTATGGTAACATTCTAACAACGTTCTATGCGCTATTAGAAATTCCACCCGGAGGGACGTAATTATTTGCAAGCGGTATTCCACCAAATGCCAACGTTATTTCGTTTATTTCGCCACAGCATTTCGTTCCCTGTCCCGGTAATATTAAAACGCTGTGCACAATGCATCAGACGAGACCTGCAGGAGATACACTCCGTTTGGAATTTCTTCATAGCCGAACTTGCGATTCTGTGTGTTCTCGCCGACCGAGGACTATCGACTATCATAATAAATAATTCCTTCGTCTTCCGTTTACGTTATTCCTTATCTGCACGATTCGTCTTTCGTGTTTTAAAGTTCAAAGGACACGCGTAAAATTCGCGCACGAGATTTGCGCTCGGTATCGACGCCGGGAGACCAATTTTCCCAATGAATCATCAGCGATCTCAAATCGCGCGCTTGAGGTCTCCATTTGAAGAGCATAAATCGTTTAAGCAGAAAAAAAAATGACTCGAAGCGGAAGAGGCAGTCTCGTTGAGCGGATCGTCGATTCCAACCTGTGACGCTTCTCTTTCTTCATTGTGATGGCAAGTTTTCCCTATTTCCCTACATGGAAATCTGGCTGGTGACGAGCGCGGCGGTGGTGTCGGCATCGCTTCGCTCGTGAGACAATGAGCGAACCGCGAGTTGGAGGACGGGGATGCTGCGATGCGAGGGAACGGCTGGGACGGGATGCGTCGTCGGAATCTTCGTCGCGTTGCCCATCCCGGGACATTGCGCGCACCTTGGTCGTAGACCTTAGTCGCGAGAGCCGCGAGCGCGCGAGTAACGCGCGTGCTCGCTGGATGGTTGCATAACGTCCGAGATTTCTCTGTACGCTCATTGCCGCCGCGTCGTCGATGCTCAATAATGCGCATCGTCGGGTCTCCTTCAAGCTTATCCTACTTACGATTTATGTGCGCTTATGCGCGCACGCATCATCACTCGCAAGTGCCGGCTTGTCTGACGGCGAGGAGCCGGCTCGTGACGCGCCGCCGCGTTGACGGATGAAAAATGCGGATGAATTATAATTAATGAGCCATGCAGCGAACTTCATTCCTCCGCGCGCGCTGCGCAACTTGGAATCCGCCTGGCGAATTGTTAAAGAAAACGGTGGATGTTTACGCTCGGATCCTGCCGAGCCTATCCTGGCGACAATCTCTGGTAGTCTTCCCGCGCGGTACGCGCTCGCCGTTAACAGCCATTTGGGGCTAATCGCTTGCGGTTTTACGTGCTTGCAACTATGCACATAATTCACGATGTGATAAGAGTTTATCGTAGTCATATGCGTGCAATATGCTGCTCATTTACGACAGTGATGTACTATCGCTTATATTCTTGGCGTCGTCGAGTCAGTTGCTGAACTAAGGAGCGAGCCGAGCAATGAAATACGAATATGAGATATGATGTGCGAGGGATAATATGAGATATTTAATACCCCTTTCTCTCTCTCTCTCTCTCTCTCTCTCTCTCTCTCTCTCTCTCTCTCTCTCTCTCTCTGTCTTACTCTCTAGAAATGATTAGCGAAGGTTTTACAAAATGTGACAGCTATTAATCGACGCTCAGCGAAATTTTTCACGGAGCAGCGCATCTCTCGCGAAGCGCCTTCTTGAATTTTCGCACGATTCCGGGCTGACGCGCACACGTCAGAGAGATCTAAAAATGATGCACGCTTCGGTGATCCTTCATACTTATGAAATATCGATCGCGTAAATTACGCTAAGATGCCGTAATGCGAGGAAGGAGGGGAAAGAGAACCGACGTCGTTGATTGTTGCTACTCGCACGCGCGTTACACCTTGTACATACGCGGATTAAACAAATTTCGCCTCACGAATTACGTTTCATATGATGGCGATGATTTAGCGATGATCTCGGCCTTGCGCGAACAATTGTTCGCGTAGTGTAACGTCGCTCTTTGCGAAATTCCGATGGAGCAAATACAGAAGAAATATAGAAGCTCGACGCACTGCGCGAACGATGACCTGTGCAATGCATGATCGAGCAAATTTGAGCTATGAAATTCTGCGGATGTAAACAAGTATTCGTGAGTGAAGACACCTTGTGTTTTGCATATTATGCGCGCAACATGCAATTATGTCAAAGGGTAGAGAGACACGGGAGATGTCTATCGATAATGCCGACTTTCTTCTTCTGCCTTTCCCTCCGCGCTTCTTGCGCAGTCCTATTCATCGTGTGCAATTAAATCTGACATATCTAGGTAAAAAGCTTTTACTCGGCGTTTATAACGTCAATCGATCGCTAGCGATTAGTGATTCGAGCGATGTCCGGCTATCGACTTACGGTCTCGCAAAAATCAGCATTCCTCTTTCTCGATAAGCTTTCACGATGCTGCGCTCCGTAGAGCGTTACGAAACCGAAAATCGAACGTCGCATCTCGATGATCCGGAATTTGGATAATCTGGCCGAAAATCGATCCTTCGGGATTTTAGAAGATATCTCGATCATTCCGGAATGAGAGATGGATTATTTGCAATAACTCGTTTTCCGAAAGTGGCAATTCCGAAACAGTAATTCTGAAAAATTCTTTCACGAGTGAACAAGAATTGAACAAAGATTACGATTTCTTCCAAATATGTGTGGCACATTCTGCACGGGTTTCATTGCACGGGTATCGCGTTTTTTAATGTGAGAACAATTTTATTTACTCATGAAATAATGCACGAAGTAATACGTTCAAGGACAATACAACTTGAAGTATTTCAGAAAATGTACACAGTATGCTGTGCACATTTTCCATTACAATATATTAGAAATTTTTGATTTCTGATTTTTTCTAACAATCCATTTAAAATCTTTTCCGAATCGAATCTTGTATTAATTGCTTCCATGAATAAAAAACAATTTATGATTATCATTACCATATATATACATATGTATACTGAGCCAATGCAATACCATATAATTAATGTATGCTATAAAACACGCGCATAAAATTATCCAATTTGAAGCAAATATCTCAGGATAAGAGCGAGTATAATTTAAAAGCAATTCTGTAGCAGGCATTTAAGATAATGTTGCAGATGCAGTTCAGATATCTCCTAACAAGGTTCGACTTTTAGCCAAGGTTCCATCGAATCTATCGAATTTATCGAGTTCGTTGAATCAGACAGCATGCATTATTGCAATTCCATTTCCTCCGTATTCGCCTCCCGGTTAAAGACTCCGCTTATCCTGGAAATTTTTTTCAACTGTCCGTTTGACAGTAAGATCACGAAAAGGAACAGCGGCTCCTTTGAAGGCAAGTGCGTGAAAAGATCCATTGTATTCCCGACAAATGCGTTGGCTCGTGTGTCCGCGCGAGGATGCATCTTATCCGTGAGTGCAGAGTCTCTGTTGTAATGCTTTCCTAATCGATTTCAAGGATCATATCTCGGGACAACGAGAGAACGAGAGGGAGGGGGAAGACAGCGACCGACATTAAAAGTCGCCGAGTACGACGTGACTGGATAATCTGACCATGGCATCTCGCCAAATAAACGACTCTCAACGCCGCGGTCGGCCGGTGGAATCGTGACTTTTTATTATGCCACGGATTTGTACACGCGCCGACGAAATCATTGGGGAGACAGCAAAAGCGCGAGGCTCACTTTCGATCGAGCTGCGCACGAAGAATATATCGCGCGAATGCAAACTCGGCGCGCGCCTTCCGTCACATCATTTTATTATCTAATCAAGACAGGCGTATTAAAAACTTGATGCGATATATCATCGGGAATAAGGCGAAAGTATCTCCATGTATCCGTGAATTAGTTTAAAATAACGCGGCGAGCGTCGTTGCGGTCGCTATCGCGGAACGTGGCATACTTTCAACCGCGGTTTTTATTCCAGCCGGATAAAATTAAAAAACTCGCAGCCGGATAAAATTAAATTTAATTACGGTTGCAAATCAAAAGCCCAATGAAACGCTTGTTTAGCGTTATGCTCGTCGAGAAAAGGTTTTATGCTCCGTTTAATCATCGAATATAAAACGTATTTCTTACGTATAGTAATACCTAACGGTAAAGCCGCTTGAAGAACGCTCGACGTTGCATAATGCATATCGCTCGTATCGCACAATTCGTCCGAGAGTCTGAAAAGTCTTGCCAATATGAAAGAGTCGCGCGAGATGCATCCGCGTTACGTTTTGCGGTGCCATTCGCTGCGACACGTCGGATTTGGATCGCAGGGGAGGCAGAAATCCCAATCGGAGATACGCAGCGATCCGCGTATGATCGCGGTCGGCCATTGCGTATCAAGAGACATCGCGATCACATTAAGTCGCGTGTGGGGCCATTAGCTGAATCTCGAGGGCCTTCGGCTTGTGCGTACGTGGATTCGCTTGAATGATGAAGGAGCACAGCAGATCCTTCACGCCCACGCGCTCCATTCTATTATTGCCTATCGAGCAGTGTCCCTGTCACGTTATGCTACTTCTCATGAAAGTGCCATAACACGCTGCATGAAAGAACGCTGGATATTTCCTGCGTGTCCGTCTCGTTCCTCCTCTCGTCGCTGCTCTAATTGTTCTTGCTCGGCGTGCAAAACTCCTGAAAATCCCCGTGCACGATTTATGCATTTCATCGCTGGATATTACGTTAGCTGGATTTCTATCAAGGTCCGAGCGAGCGTTGAGATCGCGAGAGCTCGGACGGTGAAAAATGTGCCGATTCCCTCGCGATTTAAAAGGAATGTCTGAATTATTACCTAAATCGCTAAACGCACGTATTCATGAAGACGTCAACCTTGGTCATTTCGGTAACAGCTGTGCATCTTCAAGTATCATTGTCATACCAACGATCGGCTTTGATCGACTATGCGTTATCTCAGTTATTCTCGATGTATGCGTGCATGACTCAGGTCGGAGCTCAGCGTGGCATACAAAGTGGCCAATATCAAAGGAAGCAGCTCAGGAAAGTGCGCTATGGGTGAGACGGGATCTGGGTCATCGCGATGACGGTGAAATAGAGGCTTTTCATCGTCGCAAAAGCGCTACTAATCAAGCGCAGAAGGAAGCCACTCGGAATCTCGTCGCCGCTCATTCATCCCGCTTGCATTTTCCTCGTAATTAACGCGCGATTATATATTATGATATCCGCATAGCGCACGGAAATCGATCCGATTCGCGATTCATCGAGTCGCCGAGCGATCGTCTGATCGTACTCACCTTTCCTCCGTTTTCCTTTGCAGTCGCCGATAATTTTTTTGTTCGTAATCCGTAATCGCCAAAGTTCGGACAGCCGTTCGAAAAGGACACGGGCTCGTGTCTGAAAAGGACGAACGCCAAGGCTAACCTCCGCACTTAGAATCCCTAATTGAAATTCACATCTCCTCCATCTCGCTTCTGATTTTCGTTTCGTCATAATTTCTTTCTTCCTTCATCCTGTTTTTTTTCCCCTCCCTTTTTTCTTTACTTTTTTGAAACCCTCCCGTATAAAGTAAGATTTATTTATCCCGCGGAGATCCGTGAGTACCGGACGCGGCCGTGGAACTTTGCATATAATGTTAATCAGCAGGAGATTTAGAAATCTCGCCGTTTGCGCTAGCATGTCATCCTTTTTCCTTAGAGCGACCTTCCGCCGTTCTTTTATCGCGTATTTACATAAAGCAGCGTCCCAAGTGTCTTACGTTATCTTCGAATTGTCGCGGATCGGCGTAAGATCGGCGCGGAGCAGCGCGTGGGCGGGGAGGGGAGATTCCGCTTTGGGACTCGCAGCTTTGCGAGAGAAAACGAGAAGTAATTCTCGTTCGGTTCTTCGGCCGATATCTCGCGGCGGATCGAAATGCTCGAGCGAAGTCGGGGCAGTTATTGCAGCCAGCGGAGCGTGCACGCGACTTTTCCACAGTCACTTTCATGATACAAGCCACTTCCGAAAGTGAATCAACGTATCCGACCGCCGAGAGAAGGTTACGCATAGTTAATGCAGCCTTATTTATAAGTCGAGATTACGCGAGACGCTGAGGAATTTCTTTTGTGCGTTATATATTCGATGCATGCGTCGGCGGGACTTTTGCAGTCGGCCGTTACGATCGCGAATATTATGTCAGCAAACGCCATAAAATCGTGCGTTTGTGGCGACCGCGCTAATAGCGAAGGCTCGCG
The DNA here is from genome assembly GCA_020341155.1 of Eciton burchellii. NCBI lineage: Eukaryota > Metazoa > Arthropoda > Insecta > Hymenoptera > Formicidae > Eciton > Eciton burchellii. The sequence continues at coordinate 1,543,059 of JAHMML010000012.1, read as the reverse complement.
ATATAAATGTCCTTTTATCGATTCGAATATAATTCACTCACGCGCTCGCCGTAACTAATCGAATTGCACAACGTCCTTACGATTTAATGGCTTCGATTCATGCGCGCCATTGATGCATTAAGGCTTATGGAGATACGAGATTGATCGCGGATGATATTAATCTGTTCTAATACATCGATAACGATATCATTTATTGAGATTAATCCATTTGACAAAGAGAGAGATGCGGAGCAGGAACGTTGAGAAACGTTCGATGAATTGCTGCTGTCGGCGTCGAAGTCGGGATCGATCGGCGTTAATCTGGCGATTGCCAGATAAATAATTGCGTTTTCCTTTCAATCCGCTTCTTCTTATCGATTAACTTGTAATTTAACGATCCATCTGCGCGACTAACGGGAGCAGCTTGATCAGTAGAGCAAGATTCGAAATAAAATTCGACTCGTTTCGTCTCTCAATTTGTTTCGCGCCTAGGAAAGGCGCTTCATCGAACAGTATTTCATACTTTAAGAACTTGTTTCGATCGTGCGATCCTCAGGATTGTTGCTGCTGCTATCTCGTGCAATTTCGTCTCGCGTGTTCGATACGCTCGATAACGAGTTCTATATTCCACAATCAGAGATCCGGTCTCCCGAGAACTCTCTCACGAAATGAAATGGTTCACGCAGGCAATACGGGCAATACAGTTCTCATTCTCGTGTTTTGAATCATTCGCCGATAATGCATTGCCGGATTGCTCAACGAGCGATTTGAAACGAATTCTACCGTCGAGTCGGCGTACTTTGCGCGAAACGTAAGCGCTAATTCACAATCGCGTCTTTCGTAAAATCGCTTCTCCGCCTCCGGTGTTCCTCGCTACATTTGCTATAATTTATCGCATCGATCACGATCTGCAACGCGTTACTCTGTTATATAAACGAGAGTGCACGTTTTTCATAAAATCATCGCGGTTCAGAAAGGTAAGCTCAGATCTGTAAACAACGATAACGCCGTGATAAAAATCGTGGTAAAAATCGAAGGAAATGATAATCGGAATGGCGCGTCTCGGTATGGTGAATCCCCGCAATGTCAATCAACGCTCAACGACGTTACGTGATCCGCATTGTTCCCAAGTGTCACGGACACTTGCGTTGCGCAACGACGTTATGATGAGTGATTGACCTACCGATGCCTTGACTATAGTTTTTATAAACGTCCAAATGAGACATCTTATTCAAGTACATTAGCCGTGCCATCCTACTTGCGTGCAATTGCAACACTTTCTACGTCGTTGCGTGAATCATGGAAACCGTTCTCGATTTGATTCAAATTCCAATGTTCAAATTTCGTGGCAATGTATTTCTCGGCAGAATGTGAAAGTTATTGTGCATTGAACGAGTACGTACTTGTTACGTACTTGATTATCTTAATTTATCAACGTAACGGTTACGTTTATACAGTTATGCAATCCTGATGTAGAGTTTATTTCGCGAGTTATATTCGTCGTAATGTTCATTTCCTGTTATATATATATATATATATATATATCAAAATTATGCTCGTACGAGTACATGCAGCGCGCGCGTGCGCGCGTGAAAGTTTGAGACATATTCTTCGAAATATATCGATAACAAACACCTGAAAGCGAGACTACGGTTTCCTGAATTTTTCTCAATTTACGCAGCGTGAATACATTTGAGCGGATGTTGCGTAATGGCAGGCGCGCAACGAGCGTAATACTCACCAGCATTTTGATCAAGGACGATTGGACGATCTTCTCGAAGATCTTACGGGGTAATGCAGCGATCTTCAGCCGAGTATTCCGTAGCGCGGATAGCAGCGTTCTCAATGGTGCACGAATCTCGGCGTCATACAATTTCACTTTCCCCTTACGGCGAACTACGAAACACTCGAGTTACGACGAGGGGGCGAACTAGTGCCGCCGATCTGAGGACCAGAGGATCGACCGATGATCGTTTGCGCAATTCTATCCGAGCCGCGGCGCGGGGACACGAGATGCATCCGATGGAGACATGCGGGTTTCGCCTGTAATTCGAAGACTGGTCATCATGGTGGCGGTGGCACGGTATTCAAAGATCGAAACCGCCGGAGAGTGTCGCCTGCCGCGGGGGATCGAATGATCCGACGAAGGCGCGTCCTGCGCCACTGTGGGGGATGACGGGAGAGGAGAGGATCGCCGCGGAGGGAAGGGGCTCGAGGGCCCCCTGCGATTTTTGTGGAAGGGGCAGAGGCATCCGAACCCTCGACTCGCTGGTAGGGGCCCCGAGAGAGGGCCCAACTCGAGAGACGGAGGGAACAAGCGAGATGGAAAACGCGAAGGGGACCCAAGAGAGAAGGAGAGAGAGAAAGAGAGAGCGCACGCGCGTACGGAGGCAGGGAAAGAGACACGTAAGCCACGGTGAATCGCTCTCGAGAAACGCGCATTGTTGTGTGTCAGCGTGCGCGATAGTTATGGGCCCCAGGCAACCTTGTCCCAGTACAGAGCGACCGCTCGCGCGCTCGTCCGGCACGCCGGTCCCGCCGTCGCGACGTAACGCGGCGCGCCGCCGCGGATCAGAGATCGTGCGCGTGTAGGTGCACGACGTGGTGCACGAGACGTAGCGTAGGAGCCGCGTGAAGCGAGGAAGAGGCCCTTTTCCGCGCTGGCGCCGAAACTGCGCCTCGCAACGCCACGGCGTTCTCGCGATCGGAGGATGCGCCGCACCGGTATGCGCCGGATTTGGGTCATGGATGCATGCGAGAGAAGACGACGCTGCGTTTCGGGTCGGGCCGCCGCCTTCYCCCCCCCCCCTCCCCCGCTCCCCGCCCCTCCTTCCTCCCCAACGGGCCCGCGAGCGAGCGTACGTGAGAGCGTGCCCGTACTTGCCCGGCGCCGCTCCGCGCGCGTAATGAGACTGCGAAGCGCGTAACGCGGGAGTTATCGCGCGAAATCGCGCGCGAGGGCGCGATGAACTCGAGATTTGAAACGAGGAGATTCACGTGAGGGATCATAATGTAATCGGGGAAAGGGCTCGTCGAAGAGCTGGACTTATTCGTCTTGGCGTTCATTCACGGAGCAACCCCCGCTTCGTTCGATGTTTCTCTAGAGTCTTTCTAGAGACTCCTCCTGGCTCTTTAATGCGCCGCAGATTACGCCACTATCATTTACATAACGAATGCCCTGATCGAGTGGCAGGTTGTTACTTGCGGTTTCGTGACGGATTATGTGAATAGACTGTGAAAAGCGCTGAAGAGAGAGAGAGAGAGAGAGAGAGAGAGAGAGAGAGGCAAGCACTGCAATAACATGATTAGAGAACTGTTATCCTCGTTGATCCGCATTTGCGAAATTCTGGCTGAATTCTCAATAATGAGAGCTGCTTATTACATACACAACGTACAGCCGCGGGGCTGCGGCTAGTTCTGTACAACGATGGGAAAATCGTTGCTTCGAGGACGGAGGCGCGATCGCGCCATGATCGCGCGGCTCGCGGAGCAGCGAAAGCGCACGAGCGAGGTTCGTTTCCATTCCGATTGCATTGAGAAGTTACGTTTACAGTTGCGCGGAGACGAGAAGAAGAGACAGATCTGAATCGGTATTCGCGAGACACGCGGATACAAGAGGGGCACGTCGCCATCGGCCATTTTAATCGCGAGGAGAACCCCGATCAGGCGCTCTCTTCTGCTGTCGTTGTCATCCGTTGCATGCCGTGATCATTTGTAATCACGCTGTGCGATTGGCTGTGCTACGTCATGCCGATCAGCAGTCATGGCAGCGTGATCGTCGATACTTCGCGAGAGCGCGACGTCGCGTCCGGTCGCGATGCGTCGAGAGCATCCGAAAAAGCTTCTCCTTTTCGCAGCGACAAACGCATCACAGCCGGCATCTGGGTCAGGGACTAGCGATGCCGAGTTTGACCACGGCCTAGAGAGAGAGCCTAGGATCTAGAATCGAGGATGCCGTTGCCCTTTTCACGGTGGGGCGAGCGAGAAATGGTCAGGAATGGTTGCTCTTCCAGCTTGATCGCGCACGGGAGACAAAGAGGCGCGCGATCATTCGCGAGTCTCGCGGCATTCGGCCATTTAATGCGCTTTGATTTATTGCGGCGGTGATCTCTGGTCGATTGTTCTCCGCGCGCTATTATTCGTCATTCTTCGCCGACGTGCGCGAATAAAAGCAGAACCGACTGCACGAGGATAACCAAGCGGGATCACGATTGTGCGTGATGTGAGCGTTGAGCATCGTCTCCGGTATGGAATCGATTAATTACACCCTCATTCTCTCCCTTTTTTATTTTCGTTTCTAATCTGCTCAAAGTGTCGAGATGAGAGGAGTGCGAGGAGTGCAGGGGAGTGCGAGCCGATCCGACACGTTGTTGCGAATCGAGTTAAGTAAGAAGTCTGAAAATTTGACGAGTGACACAAATTTCGAGAAGCTGCTCCAACATTCTCCGTAATTCCCAGGCTTTGGATTTAGAAAGATATTTGATCGAATCGATATTATTACATGAAAGCTAATATCCATCCGCGTGTAAGAAACGTCGTTGCACTAAAACGCGTTTGCGTCTCGATCGCAAGGAGGATCATTCGCGGGAGTTGGAGAAGAGCCGCACGAGCCGCGTATCGATTACTCCATGTACGATAATAAATTGAGATTGCACCCAATTACGATTTATCTCGTACTAACCGCATGGCTCCGATAAATCGCGCCGAAAGGACGCATCGTTGCTCCAGGCCGCGCGATTTATAAGCTCGTGAGCCCCTCGCACGATCGTCCGCCTCTTCTCAATCGGCGAACGACGAGGGAGATGTTTTTATTCCGATCGGGCGTGCGGTGATGCGAAATCGATTTCGAGCAATCGCCGGCGTCCGCCATAAGCCCCTATCATCTTTGATGATGTCGATGCGCGCGTGTTCGCATTCGCGGAATGCGTTTCGTCGATCATGCGAATGTCTGTCGCATGCACTTGCACCGTATGCACCGGGATACCGACGACACGTCGCGAGGCGATATCGCAGGGCAAAGTCCCTTGTACTTGTTCCGTCGAAGACGGAAAGTGAATCGCGGAGAGAATTCCGATACGACGCTTGGAACGATAAAATCCTTTAATTTCTCGAGAAACTAACGAATCATCCAAGAAGCAGTTCGAAGGCCTCGAACGATTGCAGATCGTTTCCCAGCGCATAAGAGTGATAACATGAGAGAAAATTCGCTCGCACAGCGTAATATGTCGGAGGTCGAGGACTCACGCGAGCGTTCGGCGTGTACTGTCAAGTGCAAGGTTTCCGATATGGCACAAAGTCAGTCAACGTCTTTCGCCAGGCATCGGCGAGAGAATCGGCGCTATCCTGTGGAGTCTAATTTCTGTTTCTTTCTCTTTTCTTTCTTTCCTCTTCTCTCTCTCTCTCTCTCTCTCTCTCACAGTCGTATCGTTCTCTCCTTTCGAGTCCGTGGCCATCGCTAATTATTTTGCACGAAATCGTCTGGAAACGAAGAAACCCCTTCCTCAAGGCGCTCCCTCTCGCTGTTTCGCAAGATTTCGTAATATCAATTACGCGTTACCTGTCAAGTTATACACATGCACTGCGCGACGCCGGCAGTGACGGCGGCGACGTCGACATCGCGTATCACATTTCGCACCGTAGCATTATTTCCCGAGGTGTTCTAAAGTATTTAAGGCCGTGTAATTTAATAAAGTTATGCCAACGCGCGAAAGGGATCACGCTTCGCTCACCCGAGTCGGATTCCAGCCTGCCGGCCTCCCCGGGGCGGCATTAAAAATGCCGCCCTTTGCGAAATTGCGAAATTACAGCGCGGGCGTGCATTGCGATGTTACGCCTCTCTCGGTTTCGTTCTTAATCCATCGCTCGCGGCTTTGGAGAATTTTCCGCCGCTGCGTGCGGAGCGACCATTTTTTTAGCCCCGCAGCAGCGCGCATTCCCCTCTGCATCTTTCACGCGTACCGAGAAGGCGCAGCTTCGTATTCTTCTCCTCTTCGCCGAGAATGAGGCAAAAATACGCGCGATTCAGCGCGTAACGACAGATTTAACGATATTTCGCCTCGTCGCGTGATTGAACGCTCGATTATTAATCGAACGTTTTTGCATGATTATTATTATAACGGTTCTTCGACCGCGAGGGTTTACTCGCGTCTGCTGCGTTTTTTTGCAAGTAGACACGGATTATTGCGTCAATGAATTATAAACGAGCTCGCGAAAGAAACACGCGATTACATTCGCGAGAAGTCGGTCGTGACATAAGTAGGAAACGCGAGAAAGCAAGAGAGAGAGAGAGAGAGAGRGAGAGAGAGAGAGAGAGAGAGAGAGAGAGAGAGAGAGAGAGAGAGAGAAATTAAAATAACCGCGCGCGTATCGCGTCGCGATCGGGAAGGGTTGAGTAAGATTTATTTTTAGAAACCACGCGCATCCGCGGTCCACAGAAGTTGCATATCGCGCAAAAATTCGAGACTCGCGGACTGATCGCGACGCTGCCGGAGATTCTAAATTGATCGATTTGTCTTATGCCGTTTTGAGAGTTTCGCGCACTAATCCAATCTCGATAGATCGATGGCTCGAATCGACTCATACGGCCATGTATGAGCCACGTCATGCAAATACGCAAACATGTTCCGCGTGCTGCTTCTCGACAGCTCGTTTCGTCTCGATGACTCGTGTCTTAGTATTTGGCAGTGTGAATCCCATTCGTTAGTTTGAATTAAATCTCAAATCAAGAAATTAAGTGTAATATACTACTTTAAGAAATTTATTATATAAGATATTTTCGGTTAAATAATCTCCAAATGCAATCTAAATTATTTATTTTTTAACTAATGTTCTTTAATTTGTGTTTAGATATTTTCATTATTATTATATTAATCGGTGAGTTAATTCAATTTTTCATTCAATTGAATTCTCCGAGTGAATTCTCCGAGATAATAGAAGTAGAGGAATAAATATAGATAATATAGTTGTCAAAATAATTAACGATGAGAGGGAGAAAGTGCGAGAGGAATTAATAAAATAATTTTAGTATCAATGATGAAAAAAATAATACTAATCAAGAAAAACTGAATTCTAAACAGCTAAGAGATAATGGGTGAAATCCACATTCATAGATATTTTTTCGATCGGAGATATTTTTTCATAATTCATTATAATTTTTTTCTATATAAGGAAATTAATTACAAGTATTAATAATGAGATTAATAATTAAGTTAATAATAACATCTAAATTATTTATATTAACGTAATTTAAATTTTTTAACTGGAGATTGCATGTAATATGTACTTATATAAGTAAGTTAAATGTAAATAGGTTAATTATTTATGTTATAATATATAAATATATAATTAATAATAACCTCATCAGTAAATTGATAAATATAGGAATAATCTATAAAATGTCAGTATAGACTACCGCTGGCTCAAATCCAAAATGATGGCTAAATGAGACATTGTATTCGTCATAAAATGATAATTAAGAATAACCGATTAAAAGCTGGATTCCATGGAATCCTCGCTGCGAATGTTGTCGAATCCGTATCGCATGCCTTGATTAAATGCAGGTCAAAATGGAGAGCGACGCAGTAGTAGAGACGCGAGATTCCTTTGTTGACAATCGCACGCGTGTAAGAAGAAACGTATAATCATGCTCTGCAGCTCGAGACTTTGGCTCGCAGCATCTCTCTGCGCGTTCCTCCGCGCGATCGCGCCTTCGCGCTAAACGAAGCCATCGAACGACGCAGTCGTTCTGCGGACGTGAACGCGATTAACGACCGCGATAAAGCGCATGGTCGAAGAACCTATTTGCATTTAGATGCATCTTTCGCCGTCTCGCCAGGATGTGACAATTGGGCTTAGGCGTTGCGCAATAAAGCGGCATGCGCGCGCGCGTGACCGTCACACTGTTGGATGATTTCACGAGCGGAGAAGGAGGAGGAGGAGGATGTAGTAAACGGATCGTCGGATTGACATTGGGCTGATATTTTCCGTATGCGCCTCGCGTTCCCTTAACGTCCGACTTGACGTGAGTTCGTCTTCGTTTCGCCTTCTCGGTTGTCGTTTCGCTCGCTCGAGCACGTACGGACGCGCGTTCAAAGGCGCAAACGCGTTCAAGACGGTTGCCTACGTGCTTGGGAACGCATAGACCGAGCATCCGCCAATTGCGAAATATAGGAATTTAAACGGGGCATTCTTCGTAAGGTCAACGCCGACGCTCGGGGTCAACTTTGTGATTGCGCGCGCAATTAAAGCGCGCGTGCCCCGGCCGCGTTGCCGCGCGAGGAATCGCGCGGGCATTAGGCGCTCCTGAGATCCGATTCTCACGGACATCGAGATCTGTCCGTTCAAACCAAACGAGACGAGCAATTTGCGTAAATATACGCACGTTGAGTGTAACGCTCCTTTCTTTTTCAAGTTACATTCTCTGACAACTGTACACAATACGATCGATTCGACCTTCTCGTGCGGATGAAGGGTCTTGAATGCGCATGCGCGTTCCGTATCTTCCTTTATGAAAAAGCGCGATTTCGAACAGGTGGCCTCGGTACTAGAAACACTCATGAAGCGCCGTGTCGCAAGATGGAATTTCAGTTTCGCAATATCTCAATTGTAAATAAAAAAAAAAAAAAAAAGAAAAAAAACAAGAAAAAGAAGCCCGTTATCTCAGAGAGGCTCGCAAGATCATTGCGCTTTCTCAGGGTCATCGCCTGTGCTAATTGTCCGCGGCAATTAAGAGGGAGACGCGGTTGAACGAAACGTTGAATGTCCCATTTCACGGCAGTTTCTTCTCGGCAGTTTCCGTAAAAAGACCCATGCAAGAACGACGAGGACAATGCAAAGGGCAAAAAGAAGGGACGATGCAGATATGGCGCGAGACTCGATAGCCTTTCGGATCGTGATGCTCATGTAGGAGGGATCGTTTTAACGGCGAAGGCATCGGCTTGAGCGCGCCGATCGCGCCAAACGCACGACTACCGTCGTGTATTGCGTAACGTATGAAATGTATAAGGTCGTAGCTACGAGGTCTAGGCGGTAATTGCCGTGGAATTAGAATGTGCATTTGGCGCCATAGCCATAATGCTGGTCTGTGCGAAAAGCGCCTGAAAAACTGGTCCCTGCAGGGTCAACGTGACGGGGGTCAGCGTGCTCGGTGCGCGGGATATTCGCAGGATATTCGTCGGTTTCTCGGTTTTAGGCTCTCATTATTCCGCTGTGCAGCGCTGTGCGCCGCATCGCAAAGGCACCTGTTTAATTTATCGCGATTATGTATATACGCCGCGCTCAGCCTTAAATGTCAGTTTACGCAGCCGAGCCGCGTTACCGCGGCCTGAAAATAGAGATTGCCTGATCCCCCTCCTCCCCCCTCCCCTCCGTTGCCGCCGCTGCCGCGAGATTCGCGAAGGCTTTAATTCCTTTCATTGTCCGCCCGTTTGATACGTTCGTCAGTTATGAAATGTAGAAGCGATGCGATGCCTGCGCGCGGCGACGCTTCGGCTGAGGTCGCCGCGGCAGCAGTCGCTATGTTAGAGAATGTGCGGCTGACGCGACGTTCGACGAGGTTGCAAGAACCGGTAATTTTGCAATATTGTTGTTCCCGATCCGCGAGAAAAGTGTAATAAAGCCCCCGATGCGTAATTGTGCCGAAAAACGGCCGTGTGCGCCCGGCGATCCGCGATTTCGCTTCGCTTTCGTCCCGAGCGAGAGAATTGTCGCGTTACGAAAGATTCCAGCGCGACTTAATGAATTCATATTCTCGTTTCTTGCGGTAACGATGTCCTTAAACCAAATAATAGTCTCTCATTAGTTACTCGCGCGCCTGGCCTCGCGAGTACTCGAGTAAAACTCAAGAAAGGCATCCAAAGTAGCCGAAACACTCGAAACTCGTGTTATTATCGATCTGCATATGAGTGAGGCTTCTGAGAGAATCGCTCTCCAAAGTGAGGATCATTCATTCGCGAGATGACGATGAGCGATCGGAGGATTATCGAAGTCAAAGGAGGCGATCGATCCTGCAACTACGTTGCAACATCTCGAATCGTGCCTTATATTCTTGCCGAATTAGTCAAGACTTAATTAAGCGAGCACCGGTTATTGCTAACGATCCTAATTGCGGCAGTGTACCGCAATCAAGTACACTCCATTTCGCGCGAGTCCTACCAGTTGCCAACGCGAAACCTGATTCATCGCTCGATCTTAAGGGAAGTACGCGATGATTCGCTGCGACATTGTCGCGTTTCCAATCCTCATCCCTGCTCCGATCGATATCGATGATCCGCTTTCAGACATCAAACCGGAATCGAAGCGGCGTCTCGAAGGAACTCGATCGCGAATTAATTTCTCTCAGAAACGATCTCCACGTGAAGATAAAAATCGTAGGCGAGCACGCTCGTTGTTTTGAACATTATTCATTGCCTATCTCATAAAATGAAGCTTGATCTCTTCTTCGTCGGGCGCCGTCAATCCCGTTTGACGGAAATCGCGGGGGGAGGTGCGTCCAGGATTCAGCGGCGTCGCGCGCCTCGCGGCTGCCGTCGCCGGTGTCATTTGGCATGTAACACAGCCTTGTAACATATACGCAAATAACCCAATAAATCTCGGTATAGGCTGCTGCTCATCCTGCGGAGTCCTTGACACCGACGTAGTGTCACCGCTGCGCGCGTGAGAGAGCCGCGGAGGAAAGGAAGGCTCGACTGGCCATCCGCTCGCCGTGTCCGCCGTGGAAGCGACCCGGATCAACCTCTCGTCGTTTCCCAATACGCGATCCGCGACCGTCGCTCGTACGTTACCGTGCGAGATGCTGGAGAGAGAGAGAGAGAGAGAGAGAGAGAGAGAGAAACGTTAACGATTTAACGCGAGAGTTATCGACCGCGAGAGGTTCCGCGCGCTCTTTCTCAACGAGCACGTACGCGAGTTCTCTCTCCCGTCACCGCGTTTCTTCGCGTGTCCTCCTGCACCTCTTCTTTTCTTATTGTCGAGGAGCGCGCCCGATGATCGGGATTAAAATGATCGCGTCGAGCTCGCGCGAAGCTCGATCATGGCGAGATCATCGCGCGCGGATCATGCGCGCGAACTGTAGCGCGCGGCTTGCCTCGCACGCAGCTGTAATTTTCCTGCCATTCCCGATACGAACAAAGAAATTATTAACGATTAACGTTGTGCAATGTCCGACTGATGCGTGAAAGGTGTTCGCTGACCCAGATCAATAATCGCGATCCGGGCGATTTTCAAGCGGCCGCTTAGCCGCACTAATATTTTTCGCTCTCTCGTCGGCGAGCGACGAAATTAATCCTGCTCGTAGCGATATCGTGATATTCGTTGCGAGATGAAAAAGAAATTTGTAATATCTCTCTTTTTTTCTTTTTCTTTTTCTTTTTTTTTTCTTTTTTTCTTTTTTTAACAGGCGACGCGTCTCTCCGGTCGCTGATAAGAGAGCTGCTCAAAAAAGCAATCTCGAGCTTTGGAGCGGCGCGAAACATTAACGATCGGCGGCACTAATTACCAAGCACGTAACGTTAATTAATTCGATTCTATTTCCCAATTACCGAGTATACTTCGGCGCTATCATAATTAATCCCCTGTTTGTACGGCCTCCGTTCTTAATTGCGAGGATGGGGAGAGGTCGTCGGTAAATGACAGTTTCGCTGATAATTAGTGTCATCTGCACGTCACGTCGGTGATATACGACTAGCGAGAAAGTAAAAGAGATGCGATTATGATGTCATTTAGCATCGATGCTGAGGAATTCGAGTAATCTATCGATACATCCGACTGCCGGATGCGGCATAAACGCAGACAATGAATAAAACAGCCACGTGTGTAATCACGCATCGAAGTAACTAAAAGAGAGAGAGAGAGAGAGAGAGAGAGAGAGAGGATTATCACTTGAGTAATGATGCGGAGACGAATCATTCGTGTGTTACACGTGATGCTTGTCGTCCCTTGTTCTCGATTAAAGCGTGCTCGAGCGTGCAATCATTTTAAAAACGATTCATCTCTTGATAATCCGCGCATTCCGCGGATTACGATATGCCGCTGTTGTGTGCCCGTAATAACGAAAGCTCGTTATTCCCAACATACGCGATATAATATTATTCGATTTGGCGAGCAATCGGTAATATCTTACAATGTCAGCCAAATGCACGATTAAACGTAATCGAATACGCGTAATTATTGCGCAACCCATCCATGTATGTTTTTATATGCAATCATGTCAAGGAGATGCTTACAAGATAATAATAACAACATGCATTGCCGTTTGATGTTTCCGAATAGCGAACATTAAGCGACGCACCTGGATCTGCATTTAATTAAAATGTAAAGACAAAAATAACTGAGAACTGTGAGAATGAATGTTGGCATTTGACGCGAACGCGCGATGCGCGCTAAATTAGTCTAAAAGTCATCGGATGGAATTTTAACGACAGCTATATTCGATGGAACATAAAGTTTCTCCCGTCATATCCCGCCGGTGATTCTTTCCAATAGATTTTCATCTACATTTACAGGATAATCTCTCTGCAGGAGATGCGATAAGATGCGATATTAATACGATATTATGTCAATTCGAATATCAGTCTGAATTTTCAACAAATAAATTTTTCGTAGCCACATGTGTACTTTAAGGCCGACCTGTTTGCTAATGTCATCATCCAAGAAAAATTATCGCGATGAAGCGTTTATCGTTGTTAATCGTTGGAAGCGCTCGAAAGTCGAGCGACAATTTATCCGTGATAGACACGAAATAATTTTCTGCGATAAATACGCGCGAGCAAACTGGCAATTTGCTTATAATAAAACGTTTGTCTTTTCAATCGCGATTTATGTTATTTCATAACGCATCGATTGACACGCGTTAATTGACACGAATTCGCACGAGTGAAATGAAGATCTTTTAGACGAAACTTGCACAATTCTTTCTTAACATTTGTTCATCTGTGCGTCGAGGGAAGCAAGAAGGGAAGACAGAGAGAGAAAGAGAGAAGTTGCGAGAGGCAATGTAACTATTACATCGCGCGTTTATTTTTATGTGGTTATTTATGACAACCTGAGTTATTTATGAAAACGTCATCGCAGTAAATTAACTTTATAGAATTCCCGAATGATCTAAAGCCAAAGATATTTGGGTCTCTCGATATAACTGCTACAAAGATGTTGCGCGTGGAAGAATACTGATCAAAGGTTAAAACGGCGAAGCTGTGTGAGGATGACTCGTCGCCTGCCCTAACGGTTTATCAAAAGAAAAAAATGGTATTGAGAATACGGTGTCAATCCGGTTAGAAATTTCACGAGCCCTTCTTGTTAAGAAAATTTATTTGCCTCCATAAAACGTGCGCGACGAAACGGACGCGCGGTTTGATGTCCTCCGCATTAGGCGGTTAGTTCGTTCGGGACAACTTGCGGGAGATAAATCAGTCTGTTTTGCGACGTACATTAACGCAGAATGGAATTTAATTAACACCGATTTTTGATGAACAAAACACAGTCCGTTAGGGAAACAATTGCGAAGTGTTCTCGCATTGCGAATGTGGCTCTTGTGGAAATTGAGAAAATAAGCGGATACGCCGACGCTGATAATGCACAAGTTGTAATCTTATCGCCGCAAGGCTGCTCATCACTGTATCCTTTATTCCCGTAACTTTTAACGTGTTTACTTCTGAACCGGCGAAAGTGGATCCATTTGAACAATGGACACGCGGCTACAGTATTCCTCGAAATATCATCAACGGGCGTTCACTAAAAAAGGGATCTTCGCGGCATGATGAACCGCGCAAAAGACGAACATTGATCGATACATACTAGATTTCGGAATAGTACATACGATCAGGTATGACACTCGATTTACGCAGAACGTGGACACACACGTCAAGTCTGTGTCCGATGCCATGACGCGTAATAACGCAAGTTAGAGCACAAGAGCCGATAACATAAAATCACCGTTTTGTTCGCGAGATCATCCCGGCGTTGCTGACTGTCGAATGGACAAAGAGACGTGTTTTGAGAGGTCAAAGGGTCTTAAATTCGTCGCCCGTTTTTCTTTTCCGCTCGCGTCGGCGAGAGAAGCTCTATCTACCGCTTGGTCCTCTTCCATCTCTCGATTTCACTTTTGGCGGCCGCGGCCGACAGTGGTCCGTCCTCTTTCCTTCCCGCCGTGCGTTTGCGCAAGTGGCGCATTTGCGCGCTGGGGCAGCGTACCCGCGCGCAACGCGATCGCGCGATCCGCGCGCGCGCGCTCTCTATAAGAGCGACTCTCATTATGCCGGGGTGCAATTTACATGAAAACACGCGAATTCGCGAAAGCAGAGCGATTATCGCGGCTATCGGCCCGCCAAATTGCACATCCATCGCGCGGATGTCGCGGGATTCGGCGCAGATTTCGGCGCGTTGTCTCGATCGATTTCGCGTATTAATGTCACGTTGCGTTATTCGAGCCTTACGCAATATTTCGACGACGGTGCACTTGTTCCGTCCTGTTTATCTTTCCTCGCGTACGCTACTCGAGCTCTTCCAAGCGCATGACAGTAACGAACGAGAGCAAATTTCGCAAGGTGAATTTCTCTCGCGGACATTAGCGAGAAGCTTGACGGACGTTCTCCATAACGTCCACCACGCGCGTGATCATCTCGAGATAGCGCGTCTTCGATCAGTCTTTACGGCTAAGCGGCGTAATTGATACGAGACGAGAGTCTTGCGCGAACAAAAGCAAATAGCAAAGCAACGGATCGGCGATAAATTCGGTAATTATTCGCGACGTTTGTAGTTCCCGCGGAATTCCGCGCTTATGCAATACTTGCGCGCTTTCTCAAAATGGAGCAGAGATCTCATTATCGCCTCGCATGCACGCAGGACGTCCCGCTCACTTTTCTTTCCCTTACTCTTCTCATTCATGTTTCTGTCATTCTATTCAATCATATCTCTCTCTTTCTGTCTCTCTCTCTCTCTCTCTCTCTCTCTCTCTCTCTCTCTCTCTCTCTCTCTCTCTCTCTCTCTTTCTCTGTCTTTTTGTGTCCACTTTAGTCCACTCGGCAGCTAATCGAACAGATCTCTCGTAAATTACACCTTTCGTTTGCGTATAATCCTCTCATTCAGTTAGACAACGATGATAATCTATCAAAAGCCGAATTTACAGCCTAGAAGTGGAGATCATCACAAGTTGATTTGTTCTATTAGTGATCGCTCGCGGTGCTGGTTAATTCCGAGAATTCCCAATCAAGATTAACATATCAAATACCAGTAGCCCAAAGAGGCAAATTAATTATGAGCCGATCCGTTCGAAGCTTCATCGAGATCTCGGGGAATTATACGCAAGAATGACGAGCGGATTAAGATACGAGAATATTCTACGTTGAATCCAGCTGGCAAAGATTGGCCGATGCCGCCTCTCGATTCTTTGCGCCGCGGAAGGTGATAGGAAGCGGCTGATGCACGACGATCCCACGCCATTATCGGTGCGGGAGGATTGCAGCATTATCATTGCCTCGTCTCTTTCTCTCTCTCTCTCTCTCTCTCTCTCTCTCTCTCTCTCTCTTCTCTCTTTTTTCGGTCTCCTTGACGTAAGACGTGTTTACGCCGCTGACTTTTCGGTGGACGACGGCGAATCGAAATTGGGAGTCGGGGAAGGAGGGAGGCAATCGCGAGGACGCGAAAACCGTGCGGGACAGTCACGATCGAAGCGGCCGAGGTGGCGATGGCGATGGTGGAGGTGGAGAGGTGGCCGCGGGAATGAGGGGAGACGGGCAAGAAGCAAGGCCGTTCTTTGACCCGAAACATGGTCAATTCGGCGCCAATTTTTCGGGAGGAACCGGTCCCGAAGCCTGGAATTCTGGTCGGCGCGCACCGGTCGCCGCAGTTTCGCCGAGAAAAACCGAGGACGACACGTCGATGTATCGCCATAGCGGCGACTGCATCTGCCTCTCTCCCTGGCGACGTATGTATCCTGAGGACTCCGGGCGATTAATGCCGAGAGAAGTCTGCCTGAAGAGCGTCAATCAACGATAATCGACGATCACGTAGAAAACAAGAGGTCAGCGCGCCCCAGCGCAGCTCCTTTAATGAGGTCACTCAAGCCTGGTGCGCACGTGCCGCGAGAGAGAGAGAGAGAGAGAGAGAGAGAGAGAGAGAGAGAGAGAGAGTGCGCGCATCCAGTCGATCGACTTTTTCGATAGATTCTCGTTACGTCAGGCGTTTCCGATTTGCGATTTATGGAGTCGAGAATTCAAATTGGACAAAACTAATCCACCTTGAAACAAGTTCAGCAATTGATCTTCATTGGCGATGAACGCGCTTGCACGACGCGTATTTGTTGTTGTTCAATATCAGCCGAATGCACGCAGCTAGTCGAATCGAGAATGGCGCATCGCTTTTCCAATTTTATCTAGATACAAATCGCGGCGCCGTTCGTGTGCGCGCACTCGCTTATTAAGGTAAACATATTAATGATTGAAGCAACGCGCGACCTACATTAGCCGGATTCCAGATTATGGTGTGAAGAAATATGCACCTACAGCCCCCCGCCTCGCCGGTTTACTCTTCACCGACCTGAATTCTGTGTTTACCGGGCTGCGACGATTCTTATTTCGGCGCGCTGTAGGTGAAATTAAACCGAAAATCGTTGCACTCTCGCTTCGGGATGCGCGTCCATTGTCGGAGCTCGTTATCGCGGGCATTCTGCTCTGATCTCTCAGCGCTTTCGGCTCTTGCGACATCCTTGCGCACGAGCGTGCGGATTCACACGTCCCACGACCTTTGCACTCTCGCACTCTGCCTTCTCTCAGCAACTTCTCCTCTTCCAGCCCTTCGGTCGTCGCTGTTGACATTGATCGAGTTGCGAATCGCGGAAAATCCGCACCCTTGGAAATTCCCCTTCCGGACGCACACTTCAGCTTTCTCTCTCTCTCTTTCTCTCGCTCCCCCCCCCCTCTCTCTCTCTCTCTCTCTCTCTCTCTCTCTCTCTCTTTCTCTCGTCTCTCTGCTAGACTAGCCGCACAATGCACACGCGCTCTCGCGGAATTACGCGATATATTTGCACAATCGTGCACCTGTGCGTAATATGCTCCTTGAGAGAAACTCATCGATTCTCCTGTTTCTCTTCTCGTTGTCGTAATAAACGATGTAATAACATTGCTGATATCGAATTCACCGCATATTTATTCAATGATTTTCATTCGCGATAAAATACAACATTGTTATAGATAAACAATTAACTCTCGAGAAGTGCTTCTGGCGAGCCTGGCCGGACAGCCTCAACGAAAGGTTTCGTGTCGATATGTTTGTAAGAAGGATTGATTACTGAGGACATTCTTTATCTTGACACAAAGCGCGAATGCGGCGTTTATATCGCGGAATATACTGCTTTCCAAACGGATGTGCCGACCTTGCCTTCTTGCAGATTACCATCTTGTCGAAATTTTCCACATTTGCGTAAACGCGGCCGTATCTGAGCGACAACACGTCGAAAGATTCTGGAATCGTTTCTGAATTATTGGCATATGCTTTTCCGGCGTCAGCTGGACGCGATAGCGACCGTGACGAAATGACCGCGACGAAGGTTGTGATGATGAAAATCTTTCATCGTCTTCTTTCGACATCACGAACTTTATCACGATCGTTAAGTCGCCGAGAAGGAAGTGGCATCGAAATAGAATTGTTTGACATTTCAATATTTATACATAACAGATCGTAAGAGAGCTCGCAGCGGTGAATGCTGCGCCAATCGGGATTCTAGTTGACTCATTTAACTCGAAAATTACAACAGCAACCTTTCATTAGTAACCTTTCATTAGTAACCTTTCATTAGTTCATTAGTTTAGTCCTTTCTCTCTCTCTCTCTCTCTCTCTCTCTCTCTCTCTCTCTCTCTCTCTCTCTCTCTCTCTCTCTCTCTCTCAAAGCTGCAAAGATTTCTTGATTAACTTGAGAGACTTTTCGAGTTGTTTCATGTATTTAATATTTTCTACTCTCAAATCGCGGTATCGTGATACGGACATTAATAAAAATATGATTACTGCTATTCTATGTGTCGTGATATCCGCTCGAATACAAAACTATATCTTTTTTCCATATTATTATGTAACGTCGTAGTATTAATTAATTCTTTGTGATTTAGTCCTTGTTGTCTCATATGCTTGACATATGAGATATTTACATCAGAAATCGCTCAAGAAATATGGATTAGCGATAGGAGACATAATAAGCATCACTTAGCTTCATAAAGACATAGTAGGACAAATTAAAATATAATTGATTAAAATATAATCAGATATTACAGATATTCTCGATCCTTGAAGTATCGGTTGCGTGATATTTGTCTGACCCTTTCCTGAAATGGTTTTTACATATGGATCTTGCGCTGACGTTTCCTTATATCTTCACATTATCCGTGAAAAAAACACAGAAGATTCGTTATCTTCATTGTATTCATTTGATTGAATTCGTGAACTTTTTGCTGTCGATGCACCGCGCACGGTTATAAGACAGAGAGATCTCGACATCGAAGCGGTGGTAAATCACAATCTTCGAGATTCGCATTGAAGCAGATGTTATTCGATACCTCATGAGTAACGAGCGAATTATTTAATTGCGTAATCGCCTGGTAAACGTGTCCGATCCTTTAGTATCAAGGATTCGGTCGAAACACTAAATAAATCGGTTATTTGCGAGCGAGGCGCCGCACGACTACAGTAGCCTTCAGATTCACATTCAGCCGCTCGCGACAAGTCGCATGTCGAGGTCTTCGACGAAGCTTCATCGTGTTGCGACCATTAATTCACGCGATACGGCCGATCTCCGTTCTTAAGAGCTACATCTCATTTAGGATCGCTGATAACGTTGAATTCACATCGGATGTGCCAATGCTCGAAGAAGCTTCATGTTCGTTCTTTGTTTCCTCGAAGCGAAAAATAGATTTAATGAATAATCGAGCGAGTGCTCACAATTGCACGCTCGAATGTTGGATTAGATTTATTGTCGGATTAGATAAATGTCCAAAGCGAGATAAAGCGAGGATTTTTATTATTTACTTCACTCCGTAGCGGCGTAAGCGAAGTGAATAACGGAAATTAGAGTTCACGTAAAGCCTCGAATGTCCGCGTGGCCGATATTTTTGATGTTATCGTGACACGCGTAACGTAAATGACATATTAAGGATGGAACGGCGACAAATCCGGAAGATATGAATACAGATTGCGCTTTTTTTTCTTACAGATCAGAATACCGCTAAAAGTGAACTTCGCGGTCAGGCCTAGAGACGTGATTGTAACCATCGCGAAGAGGCACATAAGTTGCGGATTAAAGGGTCAGTCGCCGATCCTCGTCGGAGATTTCCCACACGAAGTCAAAATAGAAGAGTCCACCTGGGTAATCGAAGATGGAAAGCTGCTGCTGATTAATTTGGAAAAGGTGAATCGCGTATGGCGCGCGTACCATTTTAGTTTGTTAATAATGCTTTTGTCTGTTGTGCCTTTTTCTTATTCATTTATTGATTGCTTGCTTTATCGATAAAGAGTTTTTTTTTATTAACATGCTGTTTGATAGCCGCACTAATTTGCTAAATCCTGTTGTAGATACGTAGATACTGGCGTATAAATCTTATTTTAAAGTAATTCTGGACGGAAATTCTGCAAGAATACGAAATATTGATTGATAGTGATCGATATGAAGAAATAAAGAAAATAAGATAGTATTTATTATAATATAACTATGTATGCATGTACTGCAGAAAGAAGAGAGAGAGAGAGAGAGAGAGAGAGAGAGAGAGAGAGAGAGAGAGAGAAAGCGCTCGCGCATATATGTCTTTGGTTTTTAAATTCTTAATATAATCATATAGTCATATATAAGTTAGATTATCTTAAAACTGTAATTAAAACTGGACATTATTGTTTATAACGCAGGTCAATAAAATGCAATGGTGGCCCCATGTAGTGACAAGCGAGCCAGAGATCAGTACGAAGAAAGTGAATCCTGAACCTAGCAAGCTTTCCGACCTCGATGGAGAAACTAGAGGTCTCGTAGAGAAGATGATGTATGATCAGAGACAGAAGGAATTGGGACTTCCTACTTCCGACGAGCAGAAGAAACAGGACGTCATAAAGAAGTAAGGAGAATTCTTGAAGATTTCTGCATAGTCGCGATAATAATTAATCAATGTTAACGATGCTTTGAGTAATCCGTTGTATCTTTCCAGGTTCATGGAGCAGCATCCTGAGATGGACTTTTCAAAGTGTAAATTCAATTAATATTAAGGATCAATTTATCAATAATTAATACGTTTAATAATATTTTAATATTTTATTAATGATTATTAAGATTGCATCTTTCGTCATTATTTTAATAAAGTGCTATTATTGCACACGTTTATTGTGTTGTGTATGTTTGAAGAAGAACATTAAGCATGATTGCAATATATTGATGATTGCAGAACATGCCAATATTAGGCTATAATGTCGAGTACAGAATTTTATTGATTAAGTGTGTTCTCCTTCAATCATCCCCTTCATTCAGTCCCGTTTCGTATATTTTATCTGCCTGTATATTCTCAAAACAAATAGATATCTATCGCACAATAAACGTTAGTAGTTACTGTATTTGCGTTTCAAATTCATTGTCTCATATGAAAATGCGAATGGCTTAAAATTATATAGAAAGGAAAGAATTCTGTAATGTAGAAAATAATAAATTTTACGAAGTTATCTTTCCCAACAGCGAATTAATCTATTAAAAGTCATTCTTTCGAAAAAAGTATGTATTTTTGAATTTTTCGTTTGATTTTTGTGCTATCCTTCATTCGACTTTTATTGTTATGCAACATATTGGAGCTGAAAGTTCCAATCGTTCTGCTCGTATAACAAATTTTTTATTTCTCGTTTATTTATCGACATATCAACCACCGACCGGTCTATCAATGATCTAATCATGATCTGTCTGTTATCGTCGATTAACCTATCGATTAGCCTGTTAAATCTTAACATTTATTAGCGTCACAATCGATTAATTACAATTATAATTACAGTTTTAATTTACTTGGCGTACATTCTAAGTATACTCATCCATCTGTTTCATTACACGCGTGATCCAATGCACATAATTAGATAGTTTAGCGTATATGCCAAATTTACCGCGCTTGCCACAACCTTCGCCAAAACTGGTGATACCGAAAATTGTCCACGGATGATCCGGTTTCCGGTAATCTTGGCAGAGCAGGGGTCCTCCGCTATCACCCGCGCAGGAATCCATTTTACCGCGGCGATACCCCGCGCAGAACATGTTATCCGTGATTTTGTAATCTACGTAGACTCTTCGGCAGTTTTCGGTGGACACTATTGGAACCTAAAATCGAATGATGCTTATATAGATCCCGAGAGTGCGCGATTATTTCAATCGCAGTTTCGCACGTATTACGTTATTTGCTTTCATCAGCGAACACGCGAGATTAAAAGAGGAACAAGAGAGGTGAAGGAGAATAGAAGAAAGCTGAGGATGGGAAGAGGAAAGCAAGAGAGAGCTTCCGTACTCTAGCCTCGTGCAGCACATCCGTTCCAAAGTCATCCGTTACGCTGGATTTGCCCCAGCCGATAATGGTGCAAAATTGGTTCGTTGGTAAAGGCTGTTTCGGATTGGGTAGACATGCGATTCCTCTCGAAGCGGACATAGTCAAGGCATTCGGTAAACGAAGTAGAGCTATGTCGTTATCAACAGTATCAGCGTCGTATTTCGGGTGAATCGTGACGGAATCGATCTACGTGATCATACAAATGATCAATTAGTTGTGCAATCATTTGTCAAGCTTCCGGCTATGCGATATGTACCCTCAGCTCTAGTTCTGTGTTTTCCTTTATCGTTAAATCGTGTTCTCCGATGCGAACGTACAGGCGTTTCCTGATGCAATGCGCGGCAGTTAATACCCATCTTGGGGACACCAGCGTCCCGCCACAAAACGCTTCCTGAAGAAAAGAATCAAGAAAAAAAGAGACGATTAATATTGATTTGGACAATACAGGCGTTTGAATAATGTTAAAATATTTCGTCATAATTTTTATCTCTTAAATCCTTTTTTTAAATTTATCTTACTGATCAATTCCAAGTGAAATCATTATGCATTTACCGACCGATCATTAAGATATCATTTTTATTTTAGTTCCAATTTGTCTTATTTACATCTTTTATTTATACTGATTTATGCTGATATTAATATAAATGATATTATAATTATATATACATATATATAATACAGTTATTATTTTATTTATATCATGTAACAAGGAAAGAGAAAGAAACAAGAGACATCAGGAATGAATTGAATAATTTACGTAATATTTGTGGCATATTGTGGATATAAATATGGATTTTAAATTAATAGAAAATATAAATTTCAATTACTTTGATAAAATTTTGATAATAATGGAACGCTTAATCCTAATCTTCAGAAAAATACTTTCTTCTGCGATATCGTCTATTATAATGTCAGTTCTCGCCCGTTTTCTACACATGTAATGTTAATAAAAAAGAGAGAATTTTTATGATATTTTCTAAATAATAAATAAACTCTCAATAAATTCATGATTCGATTATTTGATTATTCGATCAGATCATAAAAAACTCGCTGTTTGCAGGCACTGTTATTAGCAGGGGGAAAAAAAAAGAAAAAAAAACTGGGTAATAACCTGCCAATTGCAATAAGCATCAGCGAAGAATAACAGTGCAAAGAATAATATGCTTGTAGTGAAAAAGGCAAAAGTTGCTTAAACATACCCGAAATCGGTTCAATATAGCCACCTGCCACGGCCAGCTTCCGGGTGTGGCCGGACGGCCACCGATAATTCGTGTGAAATAAGATAATCTGGAGTCCCTCTGCGTGTTCGTCATTCCGCATTTCCAAGCGTTCGAATTCTTCTCCGCAATGATATTATCCACTACATTGGGATTCAGCTGGAGTTTCTTGAGTATCAGATGATCTACAAGATCGGGTAAAAGCTACTGGCTTTCTCGTGGAGATCATGTGTACAATGATATAATGTTATAATACAACGTCACGCAATGCAAGGCACTCACCTTCGCTTTCCTCTTTGTGGCTATCTCGAATCATTCGATGGATCCATCTCTGGCACAAGCTACCTTCGACATAGCAATAAGCACTTTCTCGTATCACGTCGCGCCCACAGATGCTGGGCTTTCTACACCATCTAGTCGGAAACAGATATATACGCGTATATTAATAATAATAAAAATTAACTGTATAAAACTTTAGTTCTCAAACATGCCTGCATCTTTTTCGTTCATGTATTCTTATTGATGCTAATATTCTTCATATTCATTTCTCATTTTAACTTACATATGCACAAGCATGTATCTTTTCTTTGTCTATCCACGGATATTTGTCACGTAGACCTACGTAAATCTTGTTTAAGTCAATTAACTCAATTATTCGAATGAAATGATAAATTTCGAATGAAATGATAAATTTCCGGATAATCTCGTCTAATGGATATAATGAGAATACAAGCATAAATATTCTTCCAAACCTAACAGATAAGCGGAAAATTACGTTTTATTTGCATTAAACTTATTTTGTTAATCTTTCAATAAACTACAAGTGCTGAAATCTTTTGATGCCTAATCAGAGTTGAGAGTCTCGGCGATGTACGTTAGAATTGAAATCATTGAAATTTCATCCTCTACAATGCATAGTTATCTAAAACAAGAAAATCTTTATAAACTAAAGAGTTTCTTGTGAACTCATCAAAGCTCCTTCTTCCCAAAAACGAATATTCATCGTTCTTATCAAGAATATCATTCTTCGAATCCCATCAACTCTGCATCAATAATGCCATTAATGGATCATGCTTTGACAAAGAATATATTATTATGATAATATTATAACGATATAATAACATCATAATTAATTGATGGAACTAGGGAGTAACTTGACGAATATCACTTAATTCTGTATTCTTCTTTAATCGAGCATGTGCTGACAACATATCAGGAAGAATTTTTTGAATTTTGTTTTCGCATCAGCTATTTTTACTACGTATCAATTATATATCTTAATATTCACGACACATATATATATATATTACCGAGAAATCACAGTCCAGTTCCAAGCGATAGGGATCGGATTACCCAAAAGAAGGGATCAAGCGGACACTACTGAAGCTTGAGAGATTCTAAAATCGACCTTTGTGGTCATTGACCGCGCGATCGTCGACAGCCCGTTTAACTCGCGAGTTTCGCCCCTAGCGCGAAAACAAGTGAGAGAGCTTCCGTTGCGCCCTTCCGTATCGAGTTTCTCCGGCGTTTCGAACAGTGGTGTCCCGTTTGCGACCGGACATCACCAATCGTAACATCTACTAACAATTTTTGGCGAATTGCAACGACACCTGCGATAAATGCTGCGATTGATAATGCCTGATCGCAAACAGGAGGCCGCGTGAGGCTCAGCTCACGGGAATTGACGCGGCTTTTTGTCTCACATTATCGATTATGCAAACCTCTCAACACGCTTTGGGAATCCACTTCGATGTGGACTTATTGTGTACCTGTGACGTTGCGTAGTACACAACCTCGTGCAAGGTGACCATTTGCTCCATTTTCCGTAATGCGTTCCGAACGTAACGGGTTCCCTGGTATTCTTACCCCTTTGCTTGCCTTGCCTGGGCTTTGTCTCTTTGGATATCTGCTAATGGTGCGCAATATACATTGTTCCAATTAAACATCGCCGTTACTTCATACCGCGACTCACCTGGACAACGTGGAAGCCTTTGCTCCATCGCTGGTGGCCCCGGCGTTGACGTTGCTTGCAACGCTTTCGACGGGTTTCCCTGTTGTGATCGCAATTGCGTTCCTCCTACGAGAAAGCCATCAGTTGCAGATTATAATTACTCGCGATCCGCCACTGCGGTTACATAGCTCGCCTATTTACTCGGAGCACAGTGCTACCGCAATCCTTCCTCCATTTACACTTCCTGACGCGATTCTGCGTGCAGTGTCGGTCGCATACCGACCA
The DNA here is from genome assembly GCA_020341155.1 of Eciton burchellii. Taxonomy (NCBI): domain Eukaryota; kingdom Metazoa; phylum Arthropoda; class Insecta; order Hymenoptera; family Formicidae; genus Eciton; species Eciton burchellii. Next base: position 1,518,091 of record JAHMML010000012.1, on the reverse strand, counting down.
CTCGCTCCAACTTGTGAAATGCGACAACTTTGTCATTGCTGTAAAAACGAGTTATGCATATCAATAGAAGAGAGAGAGAGAGAGAGAGAGAGAGAAGGGAAAAAGATTGATAAAAATGAACAATCCGCTTACGGTTCCCCGATAGATACTCCATGGCAGCCGATTGGTTGACTGAACAAGGCAAGTCTATGTCGTCTTTGATTCCGGAAGCGAGTGTATTATTTCCGTTCTAGAAATAATTAGAAATGTACGATAATATGTCGCGTGAGATATTTCTGTTCCTATTTATACGGACAAGAATTTCCACTAACTGCTGACCAAGTATTGATGTAATCTAAAAACTAAACATACGAAATACTTATTATTACGTACGATTGTAAAATAATTTACAGGTAAAACGAATACCGACGTATCATCCAGAAAATCTCACTTACTTGAAAGAAAATAATTGAGGTAATAGAAAATAAGAAAATTCATAATTGCCTGCAAAATGTTAGGAAGCACGTGAAGCCTCATCATCGATAAAAAATCGTCGACATTAGTGAAACAAGCATGATATTGCCTCAAGATTGACTGCCTCAAGGAAAAATGTAAAAATGCAAAATGATCGTGAAAAGAGATGAGAGAGAGAGAGAAAGAGATAGAGATAGATAGATAGATAGAGAGAGAGAGAGAGAGAGAGAGAGAGAGAGAGAGAGAGAGAGAGAGAGAGAGAGAGAGAGAGAGAGAGAGAGAGAGAGAGAGAGAGAGAGATGAAGAATACATATATAAGATAAGAAGACAAAGATTTATTCTTAAAAATGTATGCATGCATAGGCTCTCGAAAAAAAAAGAGAGAGAGAGAGAGAGAGAGAGAGAGAGAGAGAGAGAGAGAGAGAGAGAGAGCGAGAGAGAGATGAAGAAGCGTAAGAAGAGTGGCCTCGTGTACGACAATCTCTCTTCAGCAGCAACTTTATTCTTGGGACTTCATGTATCTAGACTTCTCTTTTCTCTCTCTCTTTCTCTCTCTTCTCTCTCTCTCTCTCTCTCTCTCTCTCTCTCTCTCTCTCGTTTAAATATAATCTTAATCTGACTATATATAGTCCATCTATTACATGGAAATGGGAGTGATTAAAAAATAAAGGGGAAGCCTGAGGAAGGAGGCATTCTTTTCGTTTCCATTTGAGGCAATTTCCGTCATCATCTTATTCAAAGCAGCTTCAGCATGATTCTGCATCGCGTGACCTAACATTTCGTTTCTATCGCAACGCTCTCGTAGGAGGAAAGGCATTTATCGTGCAAATCGTATTACGAATTATAATTCCACGATTACGACATTCATCGTCACCGTCATCATCATGCACGCAAAGTACTCACCGGATTGTCAACGGCAACGGCGCGGCCAAAGAGGAGCAGGATGACGAGGACGCGGAGGATCGCGGCGGCGATCATCCCCAGGTGAGACGAATTGACAGATCGGAGCCAACGTGGCAGCTGGGAACGACAGTAGCTCGATGCCAAGGACGGGAACATACTCGTCGACGAGATAAACCGGTGGCACTTCCGTCGTGGACGCATAGCGTCATGATCGCGATATGCCGCTCGCTCCCTCCCGGAGACGTGGGCCCGACGTAGCTCGACTCTCGACGGCTGTTTCCACGTATATACCTACCTATCCATCTACCCTCCGAGACGAAGAAGAAGGGGGAGAGAGTGCCGCGTGTACACGAACGCGTGTGCCATGCGTTCGCGTGCGGCCCTACGCACTGCGTTACGCGCAGGTCTATAAATACGGGTACGACTCCATGCGAAGAATTTCAAACAACCGCCGTCGTAAAATGCCGTCGGTGGAGGAGAATCTCGACGGACGAGAGAAGGCCCGGTGCTCCTCCCGGAGCACGCGAGGACCACGGCTCTCCCTCGAACCTCCAACGCGATGTGTCCTCGACCTTGACACTGCATTTTCAATCCGATCGCATCGAAGGATGCGGGCGTGCTGAAATTGGCAGATTAGCAGATTGACTCAACACGAACGAGTGTCATGTACGCGGACGTGATCAGGACGTATCGATTATCGAGACGAATCCGTATTCATCCGTATCATCTGGCAACGATTCTTGAGATTCTTTACGCGTGCAGAGATTTTTCTTACGACAAATACAAGTTGCTCTTCGAGCCATTGCAAGGAAGAAAAAAAAAAGATGAGAAGTAAAGGGAGAAAAAGGAGCTTTGTCCTATTATATTTTAATCAGCTTTCTCTCCACCAATGAATGTCTCAGTTTCGAATTGTACGAATTATTACGCAATCGGAAGATCGCGTTTGATATCTTCGCTCAGAAAACGCGAGTTACCGCTTCGGTCTTTTAAACAACAAGCGGAATTTTAATTTGATTTGCCTTTTGAAAAGAATAAATAGCTCAATTTTTCGAACAGCATAAAGCTTGTCGATATATCAGGATCATTCTGATACTCGAACAAATGCCGCAGTACAACGAGTAATTTTTGTTTTCTCACATTTCCTTTTCTTGACATAATTGACGATACGCGAGGTTTACAATAATGACAAACGAGATGACAAGAATGAAGAGTCATAGCAGCAGTCATAGCGATAGAAGATGAAGACAACGGAGCACTGCTCAATTCAAATTAAGCGCAAACGATCGCATCGCACGTGAACGTCCGATGTATCAACGAATCCTTCGCAGCACGATGCGCGTGACTGACTGTGATTTTCTCAGATGAGATTGAAAACGAGCGCTGTCCTCGCGGCAAGATCGCTCCTCTTTTCCAGCCAGTAGAACTACCCAGTACGAGGCATGGCATGGCGGGGCTGCAGCCGACTAATCGCGGAAACTGGCTGATATTTTTAGTTCTCCCGACTTCTCCTGACCAACCGTCCGTTTTCGCCTTTGAAAGCCAGTTGCTCTAAACGCGCAGTCATTTTTCCTCGAAGTACAGTAAGCTGGCATTGCTGACCATCCTGATCCGAGTTCCTGATCTCGGCTGAGCTTAGATCGATGATAATGCGAGTAATGATATCTGCTGACTTGGCAAACAGAAGCGTCGCTACGTTCTCGAGCTTGAATGTCTCATCGGTCCATCGTTGTAACGTTAAAATTTATCTCTCCAAAAAAGATCGAAAGATATGCGAGTATACGCATGCGCATACGCACGCGAACATGAAGCTTCATAAGAATCGTATTATTAGAAAATTACGTCAACAAGTGTATTCGACACTCTGCATTCGGTGAGATTGCAACTTGTACTAAAGTTCCAAAAAATATATATATATACATTAAACAAGAAATTTAATAAAAGATATCACTAGATATACAATCGATATTTGTATCTCGCGAATATCGATATTTGTATATCGCATCATATATATCGATAACAAATCGATGATAAGAGAACGTCGTCACCGTACGCCCGACGTACAACGAATTCCCTTACTCGCCGTACTTTTCATTATATATTTATACGATATACTTAATATTACACGTTACTTTGCTATCTTTCGTTAAATTTCACTTTCTAAAATTGCCAATCATATTTCTGTAAAAGTTTCTGTTTTTACATTGCATCTCTAATTTTCATCTTTAATTCTGTTGAATTTAACATTGTTCAGAAACACGTATAAGCAGAATGTCTTTTCGCGGTAACGATTAGGCTATTAATGTTATTATACAATGCGGTATTATAATCAGATACGCACATGGTCCATTATATTCGTCAGACGAGCACTCTATGATAAATGGCGCGCGCTGCGTGCTCTCTCTCTCTCTCTYTCTCTCTCTCTCTCTCTCTCTCTCTCTCTCTCTCTCTCTCTCTCTCTCTCTCTCTATAAATACAAAATATCGCATAAAATATAGCATAGAAATTAGCCAACTTCAAAGATCATTCACCTAAAAATCCCGTTCTAATTAATCCAACGTGACATAATTTCGCGATATATTTTACAAAATGTACTAGTTCATTATGCATGTTAATTATAATAATCTCTGACTGATATAATAATGACGGAATTAACAAAGATAATAGGTATTTGAGTAGCAGTAATACATAAAGTAATAGTAACATAAACAGGTTATACAAGTTCGATGTTATTATTTCTTGGCATTACATACACATTCCGTGATACGTTCCCTCTAAGATTTCGGAAGGGCTGGTCAATCACCGATTGATCTAATCGACGAGATCGCGCTAATGGCAAGATTTCCACCTCTAAACTTATATGGCCATTGGTTAAACGAGGGACATGCAACTATGATGAACAATGGTAACTCAGGTAAACGTTTATCTTATGTTGCTTCGTGTTTGCAATCCCCTCTCGGTCTGTTTGAAGTGCTTAATGTCCGTTGAATTCTTTCAGCGCAAGTTATGCTGGGTGGTGATAGATCTCCGTCGACGGTCTCTGGAGGGCCGCTCGTAGGTGAGTACGAGTTTCATAGTGCACATTTTCACTGGGGCGAGGACAACTGCAGAGGTGCTGAACACATGATCAATGGTACTTGGTAAGAACGCATCATCGGTCGCAGATCTGATCTACGATTCGCTTATTCTCTCAGCTCGAATCTCTCGGCAGGTTCTCCATGGAAAGCCACTTCCTGCATTGGAACCGCAAATATCTGAATTTCGAGGATAGTCTCAAGTATCGCGATGGTCTTTGCACATTGTCTTATCTGTTCTTGGTATGAATGCTGGATAGTCCGTACGATCGTTTCGCACACGCGCGCGCGCGCGCAAATGCCGCGAATGTCGAAAGCAATCGCAACCTGGTGAATGTGAATCGCATCGCGAATGCAAAAGTGAAATCACGTTTGTAGGTCCAACCGGGAATTTGCGACTCGAGCGACGTCAGATTTGGGAGGATATCGGACAACCTGAAGCACATCGAGCAGGCTGAATCAGAGACAAAAATACCGCCGAGTTAATTTTCAAAGAACAAACAAGCTTATTTCGCGTGATGTCTGATTTGATAATGACTTTCGATTCCTTTAGATTCCTTATATTGGATGCGGCGGGCGACGAACTGCTCGCGTTATTATACGTATCCAGGATCTCACAATAAGACGGAAGCGGAGAAGTACAATCCGGAATGCGCTACATGGATAGTATTCCCATGCGTTATTCCTATACAAGCGTGTCAAGTAAATCGTCCGCTCGATGTGTACGATACTCGATAAATATTATATGAGATCATACCGACAACGTACTTTTTAGATCAACGAATTTCGGAAGCTGAAAGATAAACACGGCGAATGCATAAAAGCGAACTGGAGGAAGACCCAACATCTACGAGGACGACAGATATTCCTAGCCGTGCCTTGACGAAACGCTTCCTTCGCCACGAGATCGATCAACAACTTCGAGCATTTGAAATTTCCGATCTTTTCTAACTTTTCTTCTTATCACAAATTGCTTAGAATTATGATGAATATACTTAACATTTACATATCTTATATTTATGCAACTCGTCGAGATTATTATAGGAATCGATACTAGCGCAAATTCGTTCTATTGTCTCTTCCAAATGTTTATAAATACGGATGAAAAGGCTTTCTTTGTATGGCTGAAGATTCACGTAACTTTTTCTTCTTTCTTCTTTCCATTTCTCCTCCATTTCCGATTCATTACCGATGAATTCTTCGTCATGCATTTCTAGGTTATTTCTAGATCTTGATAAAAGTAATGGTTTTTCTGGATATGATATTGAGGGTTCCTTTTGTATATATATTTTGGAATACTTTTCCTCTAGGTATTTAGTTTCGGTATCAAACAGATTCGCGAAACTGCACAAGATATTATAAACAGCATTGTATTTGCTGTTAGAAGCGACATCAGATCGAGTTAAATCAGGTCGGAGACTCTGCTTGCAAAGGTCATTGAAGCGAATAAGCATGTTTCGTCTGTAATTCACATCCTTTATTTCTAGAAGAATATTTCGCAGAGTATCCAGCGACAAGTCCCAGAAATGCCCATCTTCATTCAGCACATCCGAGTACATCTTCTGCAATTGCATCACGATACTCGGATGATAGTGATAAGAAGGGTTCCGAAGTTTGAAAAAGTCATCTCGCGAAAACAATTGTTCGTAAGGTATCTCAGGCAGCTCGTAGTGCTCCATTGCGCTCAGGATTTCCTCGATGATTATGCGTATCACCGAGTCACGAATGCACCGATCCAGATACTTGTCGATCTCATGATGAGCTATTAGTTCGGAGCCCTTCACGTCGATTGCACAGCCCCAGAAGCGGAATATGAATGCCGCTGGGAATTTCGGTTCCGTGACGAATTGCCAGGATTCGGTGAATACTCCGCGCTTTTTGGATAGATAGTAAATCTGGATTCTTACTGTCTCTCCGGGAAGAACGACTCCTTTCGTCTTGTTGAAAAAGAATGGACTGCCGCGCCTCACGAAGCTCATGTGGTTTGACTGAAAAAACGAGTCTCGCCAATAATACACGATAACGCGAGTCCCTTTGTTCTCCAGGACAATCTCCTTTTCGACACGCTCGTCGATCTCGCTGTCGAAAACCAGCGACCACGTGACAGGATCGGCCTTTGCTAGCTGTGCAGGGAGCTTGCACAGGGATCTCGGCCAGATGAATTCTCGATCTTGGATCTTCAGAATTATCGTTGGATCGTCCTCGGAAGGTGGCTCCTCTTCCGGGATGGTTGCGGGTCGTGTGATGGGTATAGGAGGGATAATGCACAAGCATCGTGGCATTTTGTTCTCAAACATGCGTCCCCGTATGGCCAGCGTTGCCATTTCCGGTTCCTTGGGCAACAGCAAAGCGATCTCCTTCGCTAGCTTGAGCTTGCGTGTCTTCAGGTACTCGCTGCGCTTCCACGGCTCTTCCTTGGCTTTCAGCGCGAAAAAGCTTCTCTCCTTCGCCGTTAAATCCGGCAGTCCAACGCGCATTATGTCCGGAGGGAGATTCAGGTCTTTTCTGGTGGGGGCCAATGATATTTGCGGTAGGCAGATATCACCGCGATCCGGCAGGTACTCGGGCATTCGCCAGAACTCCGGTCCACCGCGATACTTGTCGGGCACCACCGGTGTCGGTATGGCCGCCTGTGCCATCAGATCTTTCATCTCGATGAACGTGCGGAATCTGTCCGAGGAACTCTGTAACTGATCCACGTGCGAGCGACCGGTAACAGTCTCGATGTGGCGGCTCAGATTCTTGCGCTGCGCGAGCCATTTCCTCCAATTCGGGAAACTCTGGTCCTCCAAAATGATATCCACATCCGCGGAAAAAGGTTTGTCTCTGGTCGTTATGAGTCGCAGCGGAGTTCTTACCCGGATTCCAGTCGGTTTGTCGGTCTTACCGATCGTCCGCGCGAAATCCATTTTCCAAAAACGGTTAATTCACTATTTTATCTGCTATGTGCATTCGCTTCCTTCAATCTGGACAAATCGTCCTCTCATCGGTCGTCTGAATTTTCTCTATCTTCAAAGCATGCACGTTTATTTCGTCTTGGGACTGAAAAGTGTAGAAAGTGTCCCGTTATCGATGATGCTTCATATCGATAAGGCGTTTGAGTTGAAGTCTGAACAGAATTGATCCGACGAGATGTCGTACTCGAAGCAGTAACATGATCCCGTAATATTATCAATTCATAACACATACATAGTGCACACATCAGTATGAATTCCCCGACGGATGTGACAAGTACATAAAAAAGAATATTGACGTCGCATTACTCATACGATTTATATCATTGACTGTCTAATTTCGTAATTAGCTACTTTCGAGGATAATGAGGAAACGATTGGATTCATGCGTGAATTGGTATCCATCGATGATAAATTAAGCTCACCGATCAATTTGAATATCAGCAAGATGAAGGTCATAGAACTGAATCCCGTAGAATGGTTCAATTATACCAGCATACCGAGGAAGATAAAGCTGACCAACACTGGTCACACTGGTAAAGAAACGACACACATGCGCGCGTGTAATTATGGAGCAACAATTGCATACAATGACATCCGTGATTAACATCAGCGAAACAATAATGCTTATCGTGTCGATTAAATTCTTTATAGCACTCATCAGCGTGGCATGGCAAACGAAACGACCGTATATATGTGGTGGACCTTTTCTCGACAACTACATCTTCTCACAGATGCATTTTCATTGGGGTCAGACCAACATGAACGGTAGCGAGCACTACGCCGATGGTGGAAGGTTTCATCTTTGCTGTGTCTGTCGTAAATCCTATTTAATGGGTCTTTTAATTCTCAAACGCATTTGTCGAAAGCATGCCGATGGAGCTGCACGCGGTGCATTTTAGGAGCGAATACAAGACTCAAGAAATGGCTCTTCGGAAGGAGGACGGCCTCGCCATCTTGGTATATTTCTTGCAAGTACGGAAAGAAGCGTTTGAACGAAGGGAATAAATGAAGGAAGGATTACAGTTGATCTAACGCGTCGCGAAATTCAATTCGCTCGCTTACGATGTTCCGCGAGTTCGAAAACGGGGAAACGTTCGCGCTTAAACGTTACATCGCGGTGCGGATGCAATGCATTGCGTGTTGATAAGATTCTGTGCAGTTGCAGGCAGAACCTAATCCGATTTTCGACGAGATCGTGAAGAAGCTACCGGATATCCAGATAATTGACTCTTCCACCCGTTTAGATGTTTTCCCTATCTCGAACCTTATAAGATGCTTTCAGCGTGATTATTTCTTGTATTGGGGCTCCATAACCCTGATGAATATCAGTAATAGCATACTTTGGCTGATCAGCAGGCGACCGCTCGGAATATCCGTTGAGCAAGTAATTCAATTGGAGAAGCTATCGCTAGGCTATCGATTTAGAATTAAATTAAAGGGAAATTCTCTCGTGACACATTTGCCTTTTTCTTCTCAAGATCGCGATGTTTCGCATACTGCAGGATAAACAACAAAAACCGATTCTGTCGAATCGTCACCTGTTGCAGCACACAGATCATAGAAAGGTCTATCACGTTTGCCCTAGTGGATTCACCTACATAACGATTCTGCCTATTCGTCTCGTCGATCTTTGCGATAAGATCGACAAGATTGATGCTGATAACGGAGAACAACGAAATAACGATAGATAATAATGAGAATATGCTGGTTGTACCTCGTTTATTGTATGATATAGATCATTATCTAATTATTGTATAACTGTGCTATCGTATTAATAAATATTTTTAAATCGAATTAAATGTACGCGATAAATGAGGAGAGATACCTGTAATTGTGTATTATATATTAATTTCTAATAATTCAGACTTGTTTAATGTCTTCGACAACTAAAGTTGATAATTTAATCTAATGCTTTAATCAATAATTAACGTTATCCCCTCCTCGATCAATCCTGGAAAGTCAGTTATTTTTTTCTTCTGCGACGTCTTTTGGTCCGCTCTTTCTCAAGATCGCATCCGGGATAAAAGGATGCGCAGTCGATGCCGCCCAAGCCCAGAACAGATGCCTTCACAGAGTCCAACATTGCCGACCACGGACTTTTGTATAGAACTCTACCCGACAGCCAGCTCATACCTAAGCTGAAAAAGAGGATCTCGATGTTACCGGTTCTGATGGCGTGGTCGGCTAAATCATCGATTCCGAATATCGCGTTCGCAAGTTTGCGAAAATGCGGCAAGTGCTCGATTCATGCTCGATTCTGTTTTGCGAGATGACAATAATGATAATGATTTACACTCTGTTACCTCCAAACGGGAACCCAAATCCTACGGCCATCGTTGGCTTGCTTGGAGTATCGATTATCCTCGCACAGCATTCTGCGCAGACAATTACCAGAGTCCGCTTCGGCGACCATAGCTGCTTCAATGGATCTCAGAACGCGATAGGACAAATCATTCAAATCCTCGTTGCTAGGAGTAGACAATGAAGGAGGGATCGCGTGCCTCTTGGAACGCTGTCTACCGGCAGTAGTCATCATCATGGGCTGCTGATTGTTATTCTGGAATACAGGGCAGTTTTTCAGATTTATAAAAGCATACCGTTCGATCAATGCTATTCTCGTAAAGATTGGCATCTTTGGGGAACAATTATTTATCTTTCCTAAACGAGCCTCAGTACCGTGGCGTTCATCAATAACTGAATGATGAACAGGCCGAATGCCAAGAAGGCAAGCGCGGTAAGCGCGATTTCGAAAAAGTCCCTGATCGAGAGCTCGCCTTTGCCCTTGGAGGAAGAAGGAGCCTTGTGATAATCCTCCTCGTGACTATCATGATGCGGCGCGTAAAACTCCTCGTGATGAATGGACGGGAAGAAATCCCCGTGGTAGCCGTAATCGCCATGTTGGTGACCAAATGCGGGTCCGTAAAAGGCATGATGTCCCGATGACAACGGCAACATGTCGTCTGTTTATAAAATGCATAAAAGATGTGCACCAGAGAAACATTGATGAATTCCTTTCCACGCTTTAGGCGAACAGCTTTGCGATAATTTTTGGGATTTACCTCCGGGCGGTTCGGAAAAGCCCACTTTTCCAGATGGCATAGGAGCTTGCATCGCGTAGCCTGTCACTTCGCCGTCGAACTCCTCGACGTCGTCCTGCTGGACATCTTGTTTCTTTTTTATCTTTTTGTGCGGCGCGTAGTGTCGATACACATCGTCCAGCATCGTTGTTCTGTTACAAGTTTATCAGAAATTCAAGAAAACTTACTTAGAGAGAATGAAGTGGCAAGATGTAATAAAGCTGATATACTGAGTTTGTTCTATATAATCCGCTTTATATAATCTATTTAAAAGATATATATATATATATTTTGATTAAATTTGAACTTCATCCACTTCGTTAAAGTTCAAAATACTTTATACCGTGAATCAAAGAGACTAGATCTTTTCTACAGAGAAATACATTTTTTATCCAGCAGAAACTTTGCTTAAGAATCATTAAAACAGATAAATATGATTAATCACAGGTGCAAAAAGATTACCACTAGCATCAGAGATTTATGTAAAGCTTTCATGAACATAGAACCAAGAAAATCAAAAATATATAAATTATATAAGAAATATGTATAATGTGTTTTCATCATAAAATAGTTTACTTTAGTTTAAATGAATCTTTTCGGATATATATATATATATATATATATATATATATATCGAATTAATAAAACAGAACACTGATTATGTACAATGCCATTTATAATTACTAACGACGATCAAATTGAATTTTGCTATTAGAGAATTAATCAAAGCGGTTTTAACATAAAGAATGCAAATGCATTTGCTAACATTAATGTAACAGCAATTGATGTAATGAAACATGCAACCAAATGAACATATATCAAATTTCAAAAGTATGATACAAATGACTTGAAGAAATTTCGGCACTCACCGTTGCAACCAATTCTTGTACTTCGAGCTTCCCTCGTCCGCCAGAAGTTTATCATGAATGGTAACGTTGTCATTGCCCAGGAAATTGTTCAAGTTGCCAGTCGGCTGAGATTCGGGACGTCGTTTCACTCGAGGAGTGCTCACCTCCTTGAATATATCTTCTGCCACGTAACCGTGACAAAGATACTCGTTCATTCTTCTCCTAATTTCCCACACGACGATTAATTAACGTAGCTGACATCCGCGCGCACGTTACTTTTCTCGCCGACTCGAATCTCGAGTCGCTTCGATCCCTACCTGTGATAATCCATCTCGTTTAGTGCCTTGTCGAAGGATCCATCCATGATTTCGTTCGCCGTTGCCTCGCTGGCATTGTCGATCGCTCGATCGCTGAAAAGGAACGAGCCGGGCAAGAGATCCGCGGAAAGCAAGTCGTTCTTGTCGATGCAGAATTCGTTGCCGTCATCGAAGCACTCCTGCGCTGATGTCGCGCTAATCGCGCGGAGGATCGTAAAGGAACATATTATTCCGTAAGGCCAGCATTTTCCGCTGTTCTGTCCTGAGGAGTTTCGCGCCATGTGCCGTGAGAGTTGTCACTGAAACGTGGAGACGATAGTGACTGAGGAGAAGTCGACACGCGTGATGATCTCGTCCGCTAGAAATGATTGCTTTAACCGTAACGTTGCTGCGCTAGCGCGGTTTACAGTTCTCGCTGCACGGGAAAAACACGAGACGACGAGCACAAGCTCGATCACTTTCCGGAACTTGGCGCAATGTTTACCGGGTAGCATTTACCGGCAAGTCGATAGAAAAACAATCTTCCAGCACGTGTATGCTAATTCATCAATCGAACTATTCAGCCGCGTATAAATTATGGAAATCATTGATACACTTGATCCCACTATGAACCCTCAAGAATATAATAAATTTGTAGATATAATTATTACAATGAAATCAAAAAAGGATCATTATTCCACGTTCGCCGATAAGAATTGAAGCAAATTCTTCAAAATACTCGAATTAAATCCTCAAATTAGAGATCAGTTCAACGTTCATTTCTGCCAGAATTCTAAAAAGAAAGAAAGCAAGAAGGAAATAGGTATCGCAACTGTATAACATCTCATGTATGCATTTTTAGGGAAAACCGGCGAATGAGATGCAAAGGAAGCGAGACGCAAGACGTGAATGTAAAGGGAACAATGTCGCAGAACATGACACGAAAATGAATGAAGGGAACGCCCGCATGCATACCTGCAAGAGCGGGTCGCTCGAGCATCTGCTTAGTTTCACGACTGATCTGTACGATTTGGTGGCAGCGGCCACCGATTTACGCGTAAGCCGATACTCATGATTAAATACGTTTATTAAAAACCACTTACGACGCTCTTATGAATGTTTCAGAAGCGGAGTGCCAGGCCGCCCGGCCGAGGGTCGAGGTGGTAAGACAGGGTAATGGGGCCTTTGTTCCCCTGGGAACGCGCCCACCTGTCTAATATCTCGCGGGAGTGGCTATATCTGTACACACACCGAGAGCGGCCAGTTACATGCCGGGCTCACTGAGAATTAATCGCGCAGTTTCGAAAGAATCCCCGCGCCACCGGCCGAGATAAACGTCTCTCGCGGGCGATTGTTAATGGCGGCCCCTGCGAAATTGTCCACGCGACGATGCCAGCGGAGAATTTATCTACTCGGGATTAGGGAAATGCGAAAACGGCACGATTGTCCATTCTCGAAGATCGAAGTCGGATCATTGATCATGACGATTGAGCTTCAAGCCGATCGGAACGCTGCTCTTCGCGATCTCTCGCGGTATGAGTTTGATGTTTCCGACGATGATGCCGCAAGCATTAGAGAGATCATTTCGAAAGGTTGCAGGGAGAGGGGGAGGGGGAGGGGGTGGGACGAGGATATGGACTTTAATAGCTGAGGTGTGACCCTCAGACATCCCCCTCTGCCTCTTTTCCCGCGAACGCGAGTTGCGGCGCAGTGTGTGCACGCGTGAATTCACCCTCCTTTTCTCAGGTGCTTGATTGATCGTTTCAATTACCTGGCGCAGCGTGCATCAAACGTGAGAAATAAACTCCGCAGCGAGCAAATGGATAGTTTATTCGAGACATTTGCGACGGATATCGCTGGATCGCGCGTAAAGCGGATGAAACAATCGCGCACCATCGGCGAGCGCGGTTCAGCGCGCCGGCGATGATTCGTTGAATGATCGAAGCGGTATGCCGATAATCTATCGATTTGAGTTTTCTGCCTCTCATTGGGCATGAAAACAGGCGTGAATGGAGAAATTTTCGGGAAGGCCGTTACATTTTTCGCCGGCACAGAGGAGATTTGGGAGGAACGTTTAACCGTTGGCGTTAGTTTCCAGGAAGTGATGTCCTCGGTCGTAAATTAACGTGTGCGTTGACCATGTCGTTACTTCCTCTCTTCGCACCTAACGACGCGCCTTAAGCGCATTTCACTTCATGTATTTCAGTTTCAATATTTGTCGCGGTCGCAAGTACGTGTAAAACGTTCAAACCCGCGTATAATCAGCATGCGAAAAAGCGTACGCGACGCCAGGCGAGCAAGTTCGCTCAAATTCGCGTTTAAATGTCAAAATAACTGACTCGCGCGAACCGAGAGGCCGTTGCTTTCGTTGTAATATCGAGAAATACGGAGGGACTCGCAGGCGTGCGATTTATCGTCCTCGCTCTCGGCGTGTCTGACAATTCGCGAAATGTCGGGAACGAAAGTAAAACTCTCGTCTCTTTTCTAGATCTTCGCGCCTTGTTTCGACGCTCACGCGAGAGGCGAAGCAGTTTTCTTAATTGCAAATCCTTGATCAGATCTCTGATCTTTCTCTCTAGCGTTCGTCTAATCTTTATCCTTTATATGTAGCATCAACATTGTCGCACGATGACATCGCAAATCATCTTCGCTCTCCTCCCGGAATCGTCGAGTGTTAGTAATTACGTTATCTGAATTTATGCCGAGTAGAATTGTTAATGATCGCGTTTCCGGAATACGAACGCCGAGCAAGGCTGGAAAATATCCGACGCGTGTACGAAAAGAATGATATACGTTCCTCCACAAAGACGAAATAACTCAGACGCGGATCGGGGGAGAGGATCGATGACGGTGAGCCGCGCCGGTAGAAAGGGCTCACAATCGCCATTGGTCCTTTTAGCCGCGGAAGCGTGGAGCCGAGTGGATTTACGGCGCGCGAGGATGAACATTGAGATTGGCACGGGTAGTTCGGAGACTAATGGACGCGCCGTTCGCGAAAATGGCTGCCGCAGCGCGCTCGTAAACAGAAATAGTGCGATATCGTTCGCTAAGGGCTATCATCGGGAGGATCTGGGATCTGAGGATCTGCAGCGCTCGCTTATGTCTCGACCTTGAAAACGCGCATCCATGGCGCTTCCTGCCGGAACTATCCTTATCGAGTCGAGTCATCGTTCCTCAGCGTATCGCGCGTCGAAGCCGCCCTTTGACCATGCTGATCTGCAACTTGTCCATTGCTGCTCACTGTTGCAGGCCCTTCGTCAGTTGACGAAGAACGATCGTTGCTCGACACGCAGCGGAGAAGTGCGCATTTCATCCCGGGCCCGGTGAGAACCGCTGAACGTAGCTCGCTAAACGCAGCGTGAACGAGTGTTTTGCGGTGCTTTTTCATCATGTTTCTCGCGTGGCAGGAGCGTTTATCCATTCGCTAAAGCGCGAACAGGGAAGAGAGAAGCGACCATCGTTTTACCGGCATAAAGCCCCGAGATAGAGGGGTCAAAGAAGGCGGCCGCTGCGCGAGCAGCATGCGCGTCTGGAACCAATCGTGGATCTACCTTTTGATCCCAGATGAACCCTTTTCCGACGTGGCGAAACACTACTGCGCAAGCCGCCTCGTCGGACTCGAGCACTTTTTTGGGGAAA
This sequence comes from Eciton burchellii, assembly GCA_020341155.1. NCBI lineage: Eukaryota > Metazoa > Arthropoda > Insecta > Hymenoptera > Formicidae > Eciton > Eciton burchellii. Next base: position 1,502,847 of record JAHMML010000012.1, on the reverse strand, counting down.
TGCGCGAATGCCACGATAAAATGTGTACCCATGGAAATAGATCCGTCGCGCGGAATAGCGGTTTCTCGTTAATACCGTGCAGCTTGAATAAAATACATCAGCTGCAAATAACAAAAAGATCTGCCATCATAGAGAAATGAAATATCGATTTTGGACGTACTTGGAGCAGAAGCTTGATAACATTCCGTTACTTATAAGCCACCGATAGCGCAGTTTCGATTTCAACGTCCAATAAAAATCGTCAAATAAAAATTGGTAATCAATCATAACGTACATCATGTTGGAAATCAAAAAGACATTTTTATATTCTCCCACATATTTATAGCGTCTCGCGTATTTAATGCGCTCGTGTAATAGACGAGGGTGTGATATCCAATCGAATCGTCGTTCGTTTGGCGATGAGGAGACGCAGAAAGCATCACGAACGACATCATAAAATTCGAGAGTAGCAGTAATGCAGCTGAAATAGGAAGATCGACCATTAGGCGATCTCTCTCGTTCTTTCTCTCTCTCCCTACTCCGATTGGAGATACCAGACGAGTGGGGAGTTCCGAGGTGCGAGATGTTCTTCCAGTCTCGCGGGATGACCTTCCTGTAGGAAGCTGGTGGGGATGTTGGGAGGTTCTTCTCTCTGGACCACAGACACGTGCCACTTGTCATACTTTCGGAAGTACTCGCTTTCGGACGGTTCGGAGGGAGATTAGTACGCGATCAGGCGTGATCGATCGGAGGGCCATCGAGTCGCTGGAAATTTTAACTGCACCCTCGTCGTCGTACAGAGAATGTCTCGCCAATCGGGAAATACAAATCCAAATACACGATCTAATTGATCGATCGGCTAGCTTCGTTCCCAATAAATGGAGGCGCGCCGGCATCGCAATCGAGCTGGAAACGCGTTCGGATGGACGATTAGATATTAGATGGACGATCGTGGCAGCTGGAGGGAGAAACGCGAAGGCTCGCTCGTTTCGGATGTTGCTACGGATGTTCAACGCGTCGCAACGGAAGTGCGCGTCGAGGCTGAGTTGAGACTACCGCGCGTTGTTACGCTCGCAGATCGATGATCTTTTACGAGATAGAACTCTGTCAGAATCGCGAGGAAATGAATAACGCCGTTTACGATCTTCGCCGGCCAAGTTCGCTACCGAGCGAGAGCGAGGTGTTCACCGCGAACAACAACGAGCCAGGCGATAGATCGCCCGTCGCCAATCAAGAATCCGTCGAGTACGCGTCCGATTCCAGCTGCGAGGGCTACAGGGAGTTCCAGAGGCAGCCGACCGAAAGAAGGAACTCGTCCCCGATCGCCGCCGCCTCCAGTGCTTTCACCATCGACAGCATCCTCGGAAGAAGCGAGAAGAGGGATCATGCTCTAAGGACGAACGGTTCCGCTGACAAAGAGGACGAGGATGAAGGGGACGACAGACTCGAGGGACACTTTGTCAGGCCGACAGCGATACCGGCAACGCGTCCTGGTATGCAGAATTGTATGTTATCATTGGGATGATGCTTTAAATACTAAATAAGAAAGTAACGGAGACATTAGCGGAGACTAAACTAATCATTTCACGTTTCCTTTCGCAATGTCGTCCAAAGACGAAAGCATACGACGGATATTTTCTTCCAAAGAGAATTCCCTTCGTATCGTTTACGCAAGAATTCGCAAGAATTCATTCTTATTTGCTTGTTTTCAATGCAATTTTCTCTGTTATTATTACAACGAAACATTCTTTCTGCAACTTTTGCAATAGATATAGAAGGAAGCATGTATACACACTCGGGACTGCCGTATCCCGAAGGTGCGCTGCCCGATCCTTCGGTGTACTCTGCGACATCACTCGCGTCAGCATCCTTACTTTATAGCAGTTGGTTTGCTCAAACAAAGCCTGGACAGCTGTTTGGTTTGCAAGGTAAGCCTAGCAACTCGAATAAAGTAGAGATATTTGTAGATAATTGAAACGCCTACTGAATGTCGTGGAAATGAAATACGGATACTTAAAGCAACAGCATTTGGACGATATTTCTTGTTGACGATGTTACTTGAAAGTTATCGATGTTATCATCGTATAGTTTTAACTTTAATGTATACTTTCAATCGTTATATAGATAAAAATGAGTAATTAGTTATTATTATACATCATAATGCGAATTACTCGTCGAATGAACACAAAAGCCTTTTATTTCTAGAAAAATTAATTTATCGCAAAGATCATCGCGCATGAACATCGCATGTACCTTTGAATTGATCTGATTTGAAAATATGAAGAACTTTCGAGTACTAAATATTCAGTACTAACCTTCCGAAACCGCAAGAAAAATTACGGCGCTAGAAGCAGCTTCGTTCGTGTGCGAGTCCGTTCTCGGAGAGTCGCAACGACAAAAGGGCCCTAATTATTATCTACTCGTAATAACTTAGCGCTGTAATTCCATTTTCGCGAACAATGCCGCGCGAGCTGTAAGGCACCCTCTTTCGCGGCTTCAACGAATATTGGATATTATACGAGGCGTCTGCGGTAACAGTCTTTCGACACGCGAGGCAAACATCAGTGGCCCAGTTGCTGCACGACCCCCGTTTTCGGGGCACGTTATCGGCGAGATATTAAACACTTAGCCAGCTGAGAATTAATCGAATCACGTATCTCGCTTTTGCCACACGATGCCACACGAAGGAACATTCCGTCGTCCTACCGGGAATTCTTGTCTCTTATTTTCTCGCGTGTCTCGTTCGATATATCCCTTATTCGATTTACTTGTTAGGTCTGGTTAGGTGATGAACCTGCGTTTGGAACGGATCACGCGGATTTGTTATCGCAAACTCAGGATCGCAAAGAAGAAACGAACACGTTTCATTGAAATTTCCAAGATCCCGCAACTCTGTGGCAAGCTCGAAATCCGCCATCGTTGTTCCCTCTTTCCGGCTACTATCCGCCATGCTGTTAGAAGCCCATTTATCAGCATCGTTGGTCTAACTATCTTCCGGGGAGGTGTTAAATGTCTCTACATACTCGTAAATCTTGGTCCCGCCGGTTCTTCACTTCGTCACCGTACGCATTTTTCTTTCCGGTCATCGTAAAAGTCTTTCAGCTTCTAGGAAACGCAGTTATCCCGCATGCGAATCGCGCTCGTCGCTTTTATGATCGTCCTTTGTTACGTTATCAGTCTAATTTACACAAATAACGAAGGAGCAACAGAGGATACAACTTGAACTATCATTAGTTCTTACAAATTTAACGATCGCGCGTTGCGTCCCGCTGCTTCTCATTTTCTGCTATTGGTTATTTCATGCTGGTGATTAAACATATTTTCTTGAGCAGCAAATTTGATATTTGCAGAATGTACACATACTTGCTATTGAGTTTGCCATTAGCGAAGATGAAGAATCATACGCGCATTGAAACATTTTAAACCACTAAGCACCAAGAATTTCAAATTTGCGCTGACGATTGCTAACGTAATATTGCGAATCATGCATCATGAAATATTATCGACGTGCAGGTTTCGAAGAAAATTCGATTCTTTTCTCATCGAACGCGGAATCTCGAAAGATCACTCGCTACTTACTTTATCGAGCCACGATACGCAGAGAATATTTCCTCGCGCATTAAGAGTGATAAATGTAATAACTCAAAGACAATAATCATATATATTTACAATTTTCACGAGGAGCGAGATGGTGTCAAGTTCTGCCTGGTAAAACCATGTCCTTCCGCGTAGTCGCGTCCACCGTGGAAAGGTCCGGTAAAAATGCAAAGGTCTTGTACAAATACGTGACATCTATTCGTTGACTCATTGTATAAGGGCCGTTTGGCTAACTGATGATTAAACACGAGGCAAGAGCAGAGAAGAATTCTATTTCTAGAGAGAGAGCGTCGCAATCTTGCTGCTAGAGGAGTTCGTGCTATTTTCAGCATTTTATAAATAATGTTGACGAAGAAAACGGCGCGCGCACGTGCGCGCAAACACGAAGATTGTTGCTATGATTACCAACGATTCATTAGAATACATGAAAAAAACCTGTCAAGGATCGTCGTCAAACGTCTCCGCGTCCTTTTGTTTAAAAGATTAGATTCCGCGAGGGAGAAACAGGAATCGAAATTCTGTCGAAAGCACTTGAGACGCGAATATGTAATAATAATCGCTCTAAATTCTTTCTCCCTCGCGATAAGAAGCGATATCTCCTAGTGAGACATTATCAGAAAATTTCACAAGATTCGAAAATCAAAAAGAAAAAAAGGAAAAACAGAAGCGGGAGCCACGAGATGGTTGTTATTGTCATCTGAGAATCTCGAGCCGCGTAGCTCGCGCAGCGCAAATCGGTCGCGGATATTTGCCAACATGGTTAACGATCGCCGTATTGTCTTGGCGCGGCTAATTACGTTATAATGCATCAGATCTGTTTTTCAAAGGAAATATGTAGTATTTGTTTGCACCGCAATGATAATCGCATTCAAACGCTCTCCGTCATAAACTGTTTGCGCTGCTCGTTGTCGCCTTCGCCTCGATGATGTTGGCAGTAGTATGTCACGCACATTCCGCAAACAGTCCCACACGTTTTAGACATGTTTGGTGTTGCTAGAGGGATCCTGATGTCCCGGCGATGCGCCGAAATCGTAAGAAGGTGGTAATTGAGGCCGAGCCGGCGGAGTTGGCCGAGCAATTAAGAAGCGCGATTAGAATGTTAAATTTTGATTAACGCGGCAATAAATCTCCGAGCGTCAACGTCTCTGTCAGATATCGCGACTCCTCGACACGATCAACAGCGATCGCGAGATGGACATCGATTGCAATGCCGCGATTGACGTTATATTGGCCGTGCAAATTAATTTCTTGCTCTTTTGTAAAGTTGTAAAGTGTGAGATTTATGCACGAAGATACAAGGAAGCTTTCAATCGAAAACAATCTCCGTCATTTTCGATGACCTCGAGCCACTTATCGAGTGGCTGACTTCACTTAGAAACTTGACGACTTTTGAGTCGATAAAATCATCAATACTCGAAATGAGAAGCAAGAAATTTATTTGCGCATCTGATACATACTATTTGTACAGTAACATTTTGGATGGATTCTTGATGCGATTGAAGACCAATCTCTATTCTTGCAGCACCCAAACCGAGTGGCAGACGGTCAAGAAAGCCGGGTATCGATCGGAAACCGCGTCAAGCTTACAGCGCGAAGCAACTGGAAAGGCTCGAGGCAGAGTTCAAGGTACTTCTCCTTCCTCTGTGCGTCTTTTTTCCTCCCCTCTTTCTTTCCTTTCTTTCCTAATGCACCTTTACCCCCGCAGATCGACAAGTATCTCAGCGTGAGCAAGCGGATGGAGCTGTCCAAGTGTTTGAACCTGACGGAGGTGCAGATCAAGACCTGGTTCCAGAACCGCCGTACAAAGTGGAAGAAGCAACTGACATCGAGGCTGAAGATCGCGCAACGGCAGGGTCTCTTCCCGCCGACGTACTTCCCGACCGGCCAATACCCTCTTTTGCCGTACTACGCGGCGCCTTTGATGTTTGGCAGCCCGCTGCCGGATGACGGGAACGCTAACTTGCCGACCCGATCCGCCGTATCCTCCTCGGATACGGTCTGACACGGCGCGGACTCGAGCTACTTGGTCGATGGCCGGCCGGGCAACCGCCAAGTGCAATAAAATCTTCCGTTGGCCATCGCGAGGTCTTCTTCTTCTTTTTCATCTCTACGTTATCATATGGACGATACCGTTTGAACGCTACCGTTTAACGTCGACACGACACGGTTACCCTCACGCGATCCATGCGCGACGATGGCCGCGTGCGATCCGCCAGGCAACTCCTGCATTTGTTGTATGTATATATAAGACGTGACCAACGACGATCGCATGATTTGTACGCTACTTGCTCCACTGTGCTCGATACCAGCTTGATTCGTGCGAATCGGACGAAGTCTGCTACGGGGACTGTTGCAAAGTCTCTGGAACTCAGATCCATGCGCAACTGGAGAATCGACCTCGCTGCATTATCAATTTCCGTTCGGCTCGGTTGTCTTCGCTGTATATAAACTGATTGCGGATTTATGTACGAGGATCGTATGAAATATACATGAGCCCCGAAGTTACTACGTTTCCTCTTAGTGACCGAAGGAAATCCAATCCCGATGATAGTCACGTAGGGGGTGCACAGCGCCCGGGAATGCGGCGCGCTTTTCGGGCCAATTGTGTTCGCCATATATAAAACACGACGATTACAGATTTACGGCAAGTCCCGCGGGAGCTGCGTGAAAAATAGACGCGTCCACTCAATGATCCTGCACCGGTTTTCGGCGATGCGATGCGAGCTTGCGTTCACACGATGGCCACGAAACGCTACGCCATGCGTGGAAACGATATGGCCACGACATGGGGATGATGTGGATGCCGGACGAAGCGCCTGATGTCTCACCCGTCCTTACGTCTCTTTCAAACGTAAGAAAAGCCGCACTTGCTCGAGCGAGGAGACCCCAGCGAAGCGCAAAGTGCGATGCTTGAGGTTTGTCAAAGGAAAGGCCGCGCTTTTGCTATTCTTAATAAAGAGCGGGATAAGGGCGGCGACTTCTTATCGCCTATCAAACTTTGCGAAAGTCGCGATGAAGAGGCAAGCGTGAACAAAGTACGCGAAAACGACGAGGAGTTTCCATGCTCGACCAAGTGACTGCACGCATGTGACACTCTCTCTCTCTCTTTCTTTCTCTTCTCCTCTCTCGTACGTTGTTTAATAAATCGCGTATGTCGCTGGCGTTGGAAGGAACAAAGCTTACACGGCAGGATATAATTTATCGGCAGAGATACCGTGCTGCAAGCGTTACGTGCGTTATCAAAGCCATACGTATGCAACATGGAATTCAAACATACACAAAAGTCAGGATGATGCGTCTTTACGTAGTAAGTTTATGAGCTAGCCACAGGAAAGTCGTTCAAAAATGAAACTAGAGTATCCTGTATTGTCGAACGCATACAGGAGGGAGCGTATATGCTGGAAGAGGGAAGGACAAAGAGCTTCCCTCTTTTCTCGTCAATAAATTACAGTCTTCCTCTCTTGGCAGAGATCTTTTCTTTAACGAAAAAAAAATATATATATATAAATCAGTCGGTTCCTCTCTTTAATAGTTGTACAGGAAAACGAGGCAAACATGCGTGTTCTCGATGACATAGCTCGGCCGTAAATTCTAATAAGGAGCTATTCTAATTTCGAGCTTTTTTAAACGTAAGACAATTCGACTGACAATTCGATCGACAATCAACGGACTGCTCAGCAACAATTATTCTCTTTTCCAGCAGTGACTAACGAGCTTGTCAATTAGGGAGGTTCCGAGATTCGGAGACGCTTCAGACGTTCTTTTCATTGCGTTTCGTTTTCGGGCCGGGGTTTCGTTCCTTTACACAATTGTCGCACCTGACGGGAATCCTGTTCATGTTGCAGGGACCGTATGGCCTCGCCGGACATCTCGTCTTCGTCAACCTCGACAATATCATGTTGCGCCTCACTTTCTTTTCTTTGGGCGACTCGTCCATGCACATGACGCTGGCATCGCGCATCCTCACCCTCATGGACGCTTGTATCGTGTGCCTCAGCATCAGCGATCTGCAAGGCCTGGTCTCCGGGGATACTACCGGTGCTCTAATAGTTAAGGCCTGAACGGATTTGTCGTTCTGTTCGCGTGGCAGTTTTCCGCTGGCTGCCATGATCGCCATCGTGTTCTGCACGCACAGGTAGCAGCAAGTCTTCGTGGGATCCACCGATATTAACCTCTCGGGGAGCTTCTCGGGGAGCTTCTCGGGGGGCTTCTCGGGGGGCTTCTCGGGGCGTTTCTCGGGGGGCTTCTCGGGGGGCTTCTCGGGGCGTTTCTCGGGAGGCTTCTCGGGGCGTTTCTCGGGGGGCTTCTCGGGGAGTTTTTCGGGGGGCTTCTCGGGAACTAAGCGCTCCTCGTCAACCTCCTTGTGCATTTCTGCGCGTTTCTCGGCTCTCTCTATCTCTTTTCTTTTTCTCCTCTCTTCCTTCTCTACCTTCTTTTTCTCCCTCTCCTCTCGTCTCTTTATCCTCTCGAGTTCCCGCTTCTTCACCGGTTCTGGAGGCACCTCCGGCTCTTCGGGTACTACCTTGGGCTCCTTCGGCTTTGGTATCATCCAACGAAAGCAGATCATGCACCAGTGGAACAACTGTTTGCTGCAGCAGCTACCGCAAAATCTCTCCTCCGTGTTGGCTTCTGCTGGATCGTGATCGATCTCTCTATTGATCTCTCTCTTTCTAGTCTTCTTTTTGTGCTTACGATTTCTTCTAGAATTTTCCGAATTTTTAGGATTCCTCGTGCTTCGCTGATCTGCTTCTGTAATATTGATGGACCTCTCGCGATTGGCCACTTGCCATCTTCGCGATGACACTATGGAATTGGCGTAACCATTATCGCAGTCATTAGTTTCAATGATCACAGATCGAAGTTTGTTGTCATTTATAGTTAATACTGATGATAAAAATAGTAATGAAACGTTCCGATACAAGATATCAGATGTAAATAGAGACGAATGGTACTTTGTGTTGTCGTATTGAAAGAATGTACGCTGTGAATGAATTCCATTACTTTAATATACATTTATTTACTTTGACGCATTTACTGTTTTATATCTGGTCGCATTATTTCTACATCATACTTAATCTTGTAACATACTTCAACATTAGTTTTCGGCTTTTAAAAAGGAGGAACGACATATCCGCATACGCATAATTGAAAGGGGAAACGAAGCGCCGGATAGAGATGGAGTTTTTTTTTTCAGGTTGATTCAAAGAGGTGAATGTACATTGCTTACCGTCAAGTCCATGCGTTGAGGAATGCGCAACATTTTGCGATAGATGCGGTTCGTATTCCGTTTGTGCATTTCTCGTGGCAGGTGTTTGTTCTTTAGAATATCGTGACGGATTCCTAGTGTACCGAGTGGCTTGCACGTATCGATTCACTGTCACGGGTTCATCCAAACTCGCTGACCGACGCATTTTCACCCAATCGGAGTTTTTTAGATTCCATCCGTCGAGGATTTAATAACCGCCGAAGAATTATTCCCAATTAAATATACTTGGCTTGGATGTAAAATGGATTACTCGCGGCATATTTAGATCGAACGAGTCATTTCTACGTGGTCTCGGATTTCCTGACGGATGAGGCGGTAATACACGGATAAATATGCCATGTTGTGTAATTTGAATACAATTTTTCATACGGCTCGCTGCAACATCACGCAAGAGGTTAGCGTAGGTTAACGTAATGCACTTGTAGATGAAAAAAAAAATTATCCAGCGAACGGATGCGATGATACTAACGAATGGTTTCCTATAATTTCCCTCGGCATATTGACTTTTTTTACTCATCGGGGATAGAAAATGGGATTACCGCGGTTCCCATTTCGTCGTATTGAAATGCCTCATCCATTAGTGAAATTTTGCGCTTACAATATTAACCACAACTGTCAATATTCTTGGTTTATTATTAAAAACTGCCAAGGGACGTAAAATACTTTCGAAATTTGGAACGTGTTCACTTGTTTCGCACGTTTCATTGCATTATATCAATTAGGTTCTTACATTAATATTTTCATCTCGGCAAATGTATCTGCATTCTTTATGTTCAACAGCGCTTTTGTTCTTTGATTAATCCTCTAGTAGCAAAATTCAATTGTCGTTATTAGTTAGAAATTAATTATATATATCATATATATCGTTTATGATTCCAGTATCCCTTTAAATATATGTTTTATTAATTATCGATATATCCATCAATCAAACTCGTTTGCCATAAAGTAAACGATTTTATAAAAATATCACATATATGTATACATATCGTTTTTGTCATATATAACTCGCATATTTCTGATTTTCTTTCTTTCTTCTTGAACTTTTATATTTGTTAAAGATTTTGAATAAACGGACAGCGTAACTATCGTTATTTGTATGAATTATTGTTTAATTATTGCGTAATTTATATTAATTTATACATTTACGTAACATATTTTATTTTAATGAATCTGACCATTAATTTCAGAGAATTAAAATTTCAGAATGTAAGATACATATGGAATATATATAAAACAACATGAAATTCATATACACACTATGCACATACATACATTGCATTTATTTGAAAAAGAAAAAAACTAGCTCGTAACTTTTACAGCATCACTTTGCTTTGCGACAGGTTAATTATCGACTGTTAGTTTCTTGATAACACTCTGTTTCAGATATATCCGCATTGTGCTCCCTGCTCGCGTCATTAACTTATATTAATCGATGGCGATTTAATTCGCCCAACTTTTTATTTAGCAACGCGGGGATAACACTGCGGAATCGCTTGCAAAGCAGTTATTCACACAGCGAGATAATGACTTAAACGTGGTTTAAGCCTCCGGTTAAACAGTTCCGGGAAACAAACGGCGCGCATGTTACATTTTCCTGCATAAAAGAAAAAGAAGACACATTCCCATGAGATTTAAGACGAGCAGCGCGTACCGCGCCGATCCGTTCGATGGAACGAATCACAACGGCTGCATCGCGCGGTAGGTGTCGCCATCTGATGGCGCTGCTTGTCCCGCGCCCGGAGACAGTGAGGCGGTCCACGCGAAAATAGATAACACGTCACGGGCAGGGAAACGTAAGGCGCCGTCGGTGGTAGGACTGCGCGTCGGTTGCGACGGTGGCGACTAGTGTCCGTGCGCGCGCGCGCGGCCCCTGGCTGTGGTGTACGCTTGTGTTTTGTTGCTACTGCTGCTGCGATGCGTCTGCCAAATATTGAGTGGCCGTCATCGCCGCCGTCGCCGCCGCCGTCGCTGTCGCCGTCGCCGTCGCGCCGTGCGTAAAGCAACGGGCTGCAACGGCGCGGGGATCCCGTCAGCTGTTCGAGCGTGGACTGCCGTTCCGGTGAGCGTCCGTGTGGAATCGCGGCGTGAAGTGAGGCGAGTAAGGCGAGCGAGGCAACGCGCGGGAGTCGCTGAAGTTAGTCGCGGGAGGACGTCGGGCGGATTGGCTCGCGCTGTGTGGGTCAGTCGGTGTGCGACGGCGGTCGTGGAGTGTCCGCGTGCGAGCGCGATCTCGACGGGAGGAGAGTGATGGCGTAGACTTCGCCACGCTCCGGAAGCGACGTGCCGTGCCGTGGCGTGCCGTGCGAGAAGAGGAGAAGAAAGGAAGCGACACGAGGAGACGGAGTCTCCGAGTGAGCGAGCGAGCGAGCGAGACAGCGAGAGCGAGACAGCGAGAGCGAGAGCGAGCTACGAGCGTGCCGTTCACACTCGTCCAAAACGTGTCGAGCGTTTGTGTCGAGCAGAGCCGACGCAGCGTTGCAACGTGCGTTGCCGTCGCGGAGCGCGACTGCCACGGAACGGACTCGTCATCGTCGTCGTCGCTCGCTGGTGATCGCCAGTCGGTGGTGTGTGCTTGGTTTTGCTTGGTGTCGCTTGGCAAGCAGGGTAAACCAGTGAAGAGCAAGGTGGTGCGGTTGTTACAGCGCGCGTTTTTTCTTCCGCGGTCATCATTCTCGTCGTCGCCCCTGTCGACCCTGTTGCTGGCTACCGCGCCGCGTCGCGTCGCGTCGCGTCGCGCCGATATCCGCCTTGTGCTTTCCGTCGCGCGGCTATTCGCGCGAGGTGCTGCCGAGCACCGACGCCAGGTAGCCGACGGCGTGTCCCGACTGCGGCGGGGAATATAGTATTACGATGATCAGTGACACGTGCGGATACGTCCTCTTCCTGCTGCTGTTGTTGCTGGTGTCCGACATCGAGAGCGGTAAGTGAGAGAAGCGAAAGGAAGCAGCGTCGAGGCACGCTCGTCTCGCTGCCTATAACGATATTCCGTTATGTTTGATCGTTCCGTCGCTCCTACGCGCCGTCGGCAGCTTGAGCGCGCGCGCGCGCGCGTATGTGTGTGGTGCAGCGCGCATACGTGTGATGCGTCACGCACGCGTGTGCGTGCACTTCTCCCATGAATCATCATCCTTTCACGAAGAGCGGGACACGTCGCGTGTCCCCCGCGCGTTTCTCGGAACATTCGAACGAGCAGGAGCGAGATGGAGCTCGTGAAAGAAATCGCGGTTGAATTTTTTTGATTCGCGCGACGAACGAGAACATCGCCCGAAAACATCCTCGGGAAACATCGCCGCCGCTCGGGTGACGTCATCCTACGACCCGATCGCCGATTTTCATTTTCTCGTTCCGCGATTCCGCTTCGGAACGCGACGCGGAGCGTCTTTGCGTCCCTTTTTCGTCGTTTTCTTTTTCGTTTGCGAGCGAGTCTCCTCGTACTCGCCGAAATCTTCTCGCAGCTGTGCAATCAGAAGCGTCTTTTTAATTCATGGATACACGCGCGACGCGCGTTTCAATTTGCAGAACGCAGAACGATCGATTTCCACCGCGAGGTGTCCCTCTCGTTCGTTGCGTCCAAATATAAGCTCCCTCATCGTAAAAAGTATACTCTAAGTCGTGAATATTTTAAGATATCTTAGTTTACGTATCTTAGCTTGAGGTTTAATAATTTAAGACGATATTCAGAGACGATGCGCTCCGCTCGCGGATTCCCGATTCGCCATCGCTTCGTTTCGCGAGTATACAATGTCAATATACTTGACGCCCGTTTTCGGTGAATTCTTCAAAGATAACGCAAACTCGAAGAAAGCTCGCGCAAATCTCGCTTCGATCAATCGCGTTAACGCGAGACTCCGAATGATGTAAATGCCAGAGTAAACGTCGCATTTGCGACATTCGCGCGCGCGCGCGCGAGCGCGAATATTCAATTCGAAAGGAACTTTTGTTGCCGACATCGGTGACGATTTCATGATGGCCATAAGCGTCGTAAATCTAATCCGTTATCGATACATTGTTCTTATCTCATTTAAATACCGATTCCGATTCCGATAATTAATCTCCTGCGCATCGTAATATTTTTCCACCTGTCGTTTATCGCTCGTAAATGTTTTCCCGGATCGAAATTATCACGCTAATGTAACCGCGCGAACGCCGAGCGATCATAAAAAAAGAAATGACCTGTCGTTATCGGTCGTTAAGAGCTCTATGCTTAATTAGAAGCGAGTATGATTCTCTCTCTTTCTCTCTCTTTCTCTCCCTCCCTCTCTCTCTCTCTTTCTCTCTCTCATCATTTCCTCGAAACTATAAAATTTGCTGCCGCATGTGGCTTAAACGAGCCACAGACGACTCGCGTGAATCATCGCGATCGAATAATTCTTCGAAAATATTTCTCACAGCTTGCGGTCTTCTCTCTCTCTCTCTCTCTCTCTCTCTCTCTCTCTCTCTCTCTCTCTCTCTTTCTCTTTCTCTATCTATCTATCTATCTATCTATCTATCTATCTATCTATCTATCTATCTATCTATCTCTTTATCTGTCCTCTCTCTCCTTTACGACCTGATAGGTTCAAGCACATGCGTCATCTGATCATTGACTTTTAATGTTGAAAATATGTGATCTTCATGTGCTATTAACTGTCATTGTTCTGTTTAGGATCGATTTACACGCGAAGTCGAACGGTTTACGAGGCATTTTATTACCTTTAGATAATGGCTTGATTGAACGGCTCTTTATTTGGAAGATTTTCACGCGACGTTGACGTAGCGCGATATTAATATCGCGCTACGTAATAAACAAGGAAGCTCGCACGTTGCATTTTCGCTGCGCATTATGTTGTACGGAATATTATTACGTTTTTACTGCATATTATTGTTTATAGACTCGCGTGTCGCGACGTGTCGCGGATGTACCTCTCACGTTTTATGAATTCGCGCGGATGAATTATACACACATAAACACACACACGAGAGAGAGAGAGAGAGAGAGAGAGAGAATCTTTATAAACTTTGGAGCTGTGTGTAATAAGCCTGCAAATCTCATATTTTAGTTACAAGGATCAGTTGCCTTTTATTACGTGCATCCGGCGCGTTGTGCGAGCGCTGGCGCAATTTTTCCGTTGCATCGCGCGAGACCGCGCTGTGGATCTATCACACACACACACACACACACACACACACACACACACACACACACACACACACACACACACACACACACACACACACACACACACACACACACACACACACACACACACACACACACACACACACACACACACACACACACACACACACACACATACATATACACGCATGCGCGTGTCATTCTATTGTCCTCGGTGCGTTATCGTTGTTGTCATACTCGAGCGGAATATGGTGCGGCGGTGAGTCAATCGGTGCCTGCATCTGAAACCGAACGGAAGCGAAACGAACGAAATGCCGGACAAAACGAGCGAAATGGATTCCCCCCGCTGAGGAAATGATGCGGAATCGCGCCATCATCGCCAGACGATCATCGCGAGGATTCTGTCCCTCCATTCACCCTCTTTCTCTCTCTCTCTCTCTCTCTCTCTCTCTCTCTCTCTCTCTCTCTCTCTCTCTCTCTCTCTCTCTGTCTTGCTCGCGCGCGTGTCGCGCTGCGATGTGAATGGCCGTCGACGGAAGTCGCAATCAGCGATCACCGGCGGCCTGGGTACGATAGTTAAAATATGTCGGCGCGCATCATCGCGCTATTTACGGTTACGGGGAAGAGCAAGGCAGGCTCCCTCCCGCGTCCTGCCGGACGCTCGTGGACGTAATTCATCGAGATGCTTATCCCGTTAACCATCGGTGATACGCGGACGAGGGTGGATTTATCGACGGCGTCGTAAAGTCGCCGATTAACGAGCAGCCTCGCACCGATGTGCGCGAATCTCGACGCTCGCGCGCGTAATGTCGCCGCATCGCCCGCGTGTCTCCTCGTCTCTCTGTGTGCGTTTTAGAGGATCCCCCCCCTGCCATCCCACTACGCGGGGAGTGGCGAGGTTCTTCGTCGCGCTTCGCGAGAACTCGGCGTGCGCGCGAAGGTAGCCGAGCACTCGCGAAGGGCTCGCGTGTGCGACGCGAGTCGCGTCGCCGGCTCGTGCAAGCGGCTCTTTGTGTACACAAGCCGCTGCCGCGGCAGGAGCGCGGCTCCGGAATCGCAGAATCCACGTAGAGACGCAGCTGCGATATTTCGTCTGGCGGGCTCGTCGCGTGCGCCGTAACCAGCCACTCATCGAATTTAATTATCGCCGATTTTCCGCTGCTTTTCCCGCGGCTCCAAGCTCTCGCGGCGAGTTCGATTAATGAGAGGCCGAAGCGGAGGAGAGGAGGAAAAAGTCGCCTTACGCGAATCCTCTCTCGAAATGCTCATTTCGAGACGAAAGGAGTAGAGCAAAGCTGAAGCCGAGAGAAAGAAAGAAAGAGAGAGAGAGAGAGAGAGAGAGAGAGAGAGAGAGAGAGAGAGAGAGAGAGAGAGAGAGAGAGAGAGAGAGAGAGAGAGAGGGAGATGGTTGGTTCGAGCAAAAAGCCGCTTTGGGACGTTGCTTGCATTGTGTCGGGAATATGAAGATGGAGTTAGAACGGATGGCCGGGTCATTTCATTGTCCCGCGAACTGCGTATCTCAAGGACAAAAGGTCGGTTCTCTTTTACGGACTTTTCAATTCCTCGCTGAGTCGCCGCCTCACTCATCTGCCGGCTGAGCAAACTTACTTCCCGCGATGTCATCCAGCCGGGCACGTTGCTGCCATCTTCATCTCGCGGCGTCATACACACACACACACACACACACACACACACACACACACACACACACACACACATATAGCGCGTAGGCTTCTCCTCGAAAGAGAAACTCCGAAACGTCATCCTTTTTCACGCGAGCGAAGAGCTACGCGCCCACATAATTACGCAATGCGTACTCTTTCCCTCTTCTCCGCTCACGGTGACTCGTGGGAGAAGCTCGAACGGCGCGCGAACTCTGACCGCGGGATTAATTAGCGCGCCCCCTCCCTCGCCCCCTCCCTCCCTCCCTCCCTCCCTCTCGCCCAATCCCGAGCTAAGCTAGCAGACGCCGGCGTCCGCTCGAAGATCGAGCCCCTGTCTAGCTGTAGTTTCCGATTTCCGGCCGATATTGCGCCCGCGGTCGCTCGAACCGCGTGTCGTATCCGAGACCCCCATTAATCCGCCGCGACGGCGGGGGGRGGAGGAGGAGGCGGGGGGGGGAGTAGGAGGGAACACGAGTTCCCGCCGGAGTTTCGCTGGGAGAAGGTTCGGGTTCAAGGTCCGCGTTCGTTGCAGCGTACGAGACGAATCGAAATCCACGAAGATCCGAAGATGCGAAGCGCGACAGACAGAAGTCGCGCACGAGCTTCGAGGACGTCCTCTTCGTCTCCTCTTGGTCTCCCCGTGCTTGCATAGTTGAGCAGCTACGTCACGGCGAGTTGTTCACGTTCGCGTTCGAGGTGATCGGAACGAGGCGAGAGATGCGGGCGAGTGCACCGAGCGGATCTCGAAACAAGAACGCGGCCGGTTGCGTCACGCGTTGACTGCCGACACGAATACCGAAATCCGCTTTCTATTATCGCTAGAACGTATCCCGCGTTAGCGTTGGATTCGCGCCGTTATCGTTCGCGCTTATAACGGCAGCGAAAGCCGCGAGTCAGAAACGATTGACGAAATTACGGCAAAAATCGGGAGAGATCGAAGTACGCTTGTGGGAAATACGGTTGAAGGTCATCCGCGAACTCTCGAGGCGAGAGATTGTTATGATCCCGGATTTACGCCGGGGAGAATGTTATCTTTGCAACGTGTTATCGTAATCTCGCTGAATCCCTTAAGCCTGCAGTCGCGCGGTTATTAATTCTTCTTATTATAATAACACGTCCAGTGTGCCTTCTGCGATGTCGATGTCTACAGCTTTCGCAGCAACGATGGCCCGAGGCTGTTTGCTTTTCCATTTCTGGCCACCCTTGCCAGCTGGTTATCATCCATCCTCTTTACATCCTCTTCAGCCTCGTCTCCCGATTCTGGCCCATCTTATCATCTTGAATCTCGTGCATGTTGCGGACGCCCTCGTTGGGAGGGAGGGGGGCAAATTCTATTCCCGCAGTGTCGCCAGCGAGATGCATCCTAAAGTCCTCATTTCTCTTGTTTTCAGCAGGCGTCGTTACGCAAGCTCTCACACGCGAGCTCTATCTCGTTCCTTAAGCGATCATTAATCGTAATACTTTTTATCGATTCATCAATCGTTGATGATCCGCTACGTCGCCTCGATCGGCGAACGGCAGGCGCTTTTCCCGCCGACTAATTGGGAAATTAGATCCGCCTGGCGATGCGCCTTTCGCGGCTAGGCGAAAGCCTCGCACCGGAGCGATGCTCGTCTCTCCACGCGAGATGTCTAGCGAGATGAACTTTCGCGGGAATTTCGGGGTCCGGGCGAGCGGGGGTATCTTGAGGAAATTCGGAATTCCCGGAGATCAAGGGGGATCACCCTCCCCTACCCATCCCGGTGAGGTTATTCCGTATTCCCGGGATATAGGCAGTCGCCGCAGAACTTCCCGCTCGGCATTCCTGGCACAACCGCGCTATTCGACTTCGCTCGCAGCGGCAAAAGGCTTTATCCGTACGCGAGGGAACGTCCGCGATATTTCGCCGCGCGATATCGCGCCGGCCTCCTTTGGATTTCGTGGCTGCGTTCCTGCGCTCACGTCGTCCCCGCTGACGGGACATGAGCGGATTTAAATAACGATACGCATTGCTTATTCGCCTATTTGTTTGCCCAGGACGGGAAGAGGCATACGTATCGGAGCGATAGAACGGATACGCTCGTTGTTATCCTCCGATACCGAATTATCTGTTACGTACGGAATATTACGGGCAAGTTCCCTGCCTTGGTTACATGCAGCGGGTTACTTTGTAACGCGATTAACAGCGACAGAGATATCTCTCTCACGTGAGACGGAGCAGCTTCAGTTTCACGAGCGAGAGCATTATTCGGCTGAACGATCCAAAGATAAAACTTGATAACGAAACGGGAGTAATTTTAGAAAAAAGAAAAGATATATATATATATATGTATATTCTAATACGAAAGAAAAATAGAAAAGTTGTGTCCGTGTGATCCGCGGGGCAGAATCCGCGAGGTAATTTAAGAGTTATATTTGAGTTCCTTCCGTTGGGAAATTACGCGCCGGTCCAGAAAAGAAACTAAAACCGGACGAAAGTTGCGGCGTGAAATATTGTTGGAATGAATTCTTCAGAATTGAAAATACCGTCTTTCATTTTCGCCCGGGCGAGCAGCGAAAGCGGACGCGAACGCGATCTCGGCGGCACAAAGTCAACGCAAAGATAAAATTTCGCACGTTAATTCCGCAATGATTGTTGCGTAATTTATGGGTAAATCTGCTGTACCGCGTTATCGGTTGTTGATAGACCCCGATCTTTTGTTTACATGACGCGCTTCGCGGGCGGTAAGTGTGCCGCTCGCTGTTTTATTCCCGATTCGAGCAGGCTTCGATCCGATTATGCTCGCCGCGATGGTGGGAGTTCTAAAAATAGAACAGCGAGCAATATCAAAGTCTAGGTTGACGAATTGCCGTCTCGTTGTTGCCGTGAGGAACGATTGAATGTAATCGTGCATCGCGCCGGCTAGGACGGATCAGAGGGCCCCTGGAAGTGGGCCAAATGCCTACTTCGATTCGGTTCAGAGGCGACACGCGAGAAGCTTCCATTTTAATCGACAGCTGATTTACGCTCGGTTAGAGTGGACGTGTAAACTTGTGAGTAAACCGGCGCACAGCTAGCTCCTCTTCCAGGGAATCCCAGCGATGACAGCGAAGGTGTCAGTCTGCGAATTGTCTCGACACTCCGCGATAGGATCGAGTAGCGAGGCGAGTCGGATGTCTGGTCTCTGAGAATGCCGCTTTGCATCGCGATTGAAACGCATATCTCGTCAAGACGAAGAAAGAAGAGACACGTGTTAAGGCGTATTTCATTCCGGAATGTACTGGTTTTTTCAACACGTGCGCGTATCAGCTGCAACTACGAACGGCTTTTAAACGAATCACACCTCGAATTATCACCGATCAGCTGATCGTGTCTTCAGGGTGACTCCCTGCCCAAATCGCGCTTATCGTCGTTTCTGGAAATTGGAGAGATTCGTTCGTGGACAATCCGCACGTTCGGTTAATAAGTTCGAGTGCCAGAACGCGACAGCTTGAATTAAACAAGATGGATTTGCGATCGCGCTCACGTAACGCCCGCGGGCGTTAATCACCTTCGCCGACTGTTCACGGTCATGAGAAGTGTGCGCCTGTATCGCGCGGCACGCGAGTCTCGCTGCACTTTTCCTCACGCATATCTGCACGTTATTATTCTCCTTGGATGCTGATCTGCACGCGGATAACTGCGCTACATTACGCGAAGAACAGAGGCCGGAATGTACGCCGAGACGCGGATATCGCAAATCCTTGTCGACCTTGTATCGAGATTATCATGAATATGCGCGCAGGGCTTCCGCGATTTTGTTTCTTTTCTTCAGTTTTACGGAATAATTCACAGAGTCTCTCTCTCAGTTGTCTCGGATCATCTCTCTGAACTGTATTGAGTTTTGATGATCGTGATTATTACGCGAGAGTGCAGCGGACGCAACGGTGAGGTTTACAAGAGAAGAACGAACGACGCAAAATACTGGTCGGGAGTATAATTCCACGTAAAGTGACCGTAAAACGACCGTAATTCCGGAGCTCTCATCGAGCAATTCTTCGTCGGTGACTTTGACCCGCAGATTGAAATATCCGGTTCCGTGCGGTAAAATTTTTCGACGTCCATTTGTAAAGGAGCACGCAATAAACGCGGTAAACGCAAACTGGTATTTTCATTCACGTTAATTATAACGTCGTTGATGTAACGTCGTTACATGCTTGGCGACACTCGAGTTCGTTTACTCGGCCACTCGCGATCGGAGTGGCAGTTCTTTCATTCCATTCTTGTTGAATGGCACGCTGTCGTTTAATTCGTTCGTGCTCGCGATCTTCAAGTGGAAACTTTCTTCGGGACACTTTATTTTATAACGGAAGACCGAGTGTCGGCGCATCGAGCGCGAATAGATGAACACTACCGGACAATTGGCCGAAGAAGATCGAAGAATCGCGAAGAGACGCGATTTATTAGACCGACACATCGATGACACAGGTGACGTAATATCTGAAAAGTGCTGGCTAATATTGACAAAGTAAGATCTCCGTGTGAAGGAAATTTTCTACGCGAATCTCTACGTTAAATTCTTTTCCGTTGCCTGAAATTTCTCGCCCGAAAATCCGTCGCATCCATCATGCCGCCTGAAATTCGCAGCCGGTTCGGTATTTCTGACTTCTGTCCGGTTTAAACTCTGTTGAGATTCACCGATGATACCTGTACGCGATATATTTCCAAGCGAAAAATTTCGAAAGGATAAGGCCGAGTTTCGAAGGCAGTTATCGCACGCGAGACGAATATCGCGTACTGACTTTACCTAATCGCACGTTCTGCTCAGCAGTTGATCACGTCATCTCACTGCTCAATGAGTTGCGCATGCAAGCATGTTGCGAGTATACCGACATTCTTGGAATTATGCTTCCGAAGAACGGAGTTGTTATCCTTAGTCCATATACTTTTTATCCCGAGCGAGATAGCGCCTTTATACATCGCGGTGATTCACGCGGCGGCCGATTGGCGGAAAGCGGAGTTCTGCTTTCAAGTCTTGGCGAATTTGACGTGATAGTCGATACCGCGGCGATCGTGCTTCTTACGACGATTGCCATTAATTTTAATGGTCTTCGGGGAACGCGTTTTCTCCGCTATTTTCCGCAGCTTGGAGCTGTTGCGCGCGTAATCGCCGAACGTCGTACTTGAGCGCCGGCGATCGGCATGAAGCCGCGAGGCAACCTTTGTTCATCGGGAATATATAAATCTGTGCAAATAGATCCGGCGACGCCGTGTCAACAGTCGACGCATTCAATGCTGCGTGGATTTCCTGCGATTTCGCCGGAATTTAATTAAAATACCGTTTATTCGTCGTTACAAATTCAAATAAATTTGATTTTCTGCAAATCCAATGGTTATTTACTTGTGTGCAGTTTTATAAGCAAAGTTTTATGCATTTTATGCGTTTCACTCGGGAATATCAATATCGCGATGTACAGAGTATCGAATGTGTCAATAATTTTAATGCCCCCTGCCGCGATTTCGTTTTAATGCCGACAAACGCAGACAGACAGACAGGCAGACAGACAGGCAGGCAGGCAGGCAGGCAGAGCGAGAGAGCGAAAAGGAGAATGCGCGCGCTTTTTTCGCGCGCGGGAATTATCATCTCAGGATAAATTGATTTTATCAAAAGCAAAAGTGTACCCGCGTAATTCCAACTGCAGGAATCGACAATTAAACGTTAGCTGGCCTTGTTTGAGCCTTGTTAATTCACGTCGCGAGTACATTAGCAAGCGCCGTTGGGAATCGCGAGATTTTCCCATGTATGACAGCAATTACGGGATTAACGGCGAAGCCGTTGTCCTTCCTGGCAGCAAATTTTCGCGTTTACAAACGAGATAAGCTCGTCAGGCGCAGCCCCTGCTACGAAAGACGAAAGACGATACCTTCAGCATCGGCGGTTTGCATTAGCAATTCTAACATTGCTGGAAATCGGTCCTTCCTTTCCGTTGATCTCGTCGCTCTCTCTCTCTCTCTCTCTCTCTCTCTCTCTCTCTCTCTCTCTCTCTCTCTCTCTCTCTCTCTCTCTCTCTCTCTCTCTCTCTCTCTCTCNCTCTCTCTCTCTCTCTCTCTCTCTCTCTCTCTCTCTCTCTCTCTCTCTCTCTCTCTCTCTCTCTCTCTCTCTCTCTCTCTCTCTCTCTTTCCTTCTTTTATGCCCGTAACGTTACAGCGGTCACCCCGGCGGGATTTAATGGCTCGCGGATAATACTTAAAAGTTCCGGGGCTCTTCGTAAGCTAGCCGGCCGATGTAAATCCCGTCTATCTCGTAATCGAAATCCACGCCGCCGGCGTCGCGGCGGGCATCCTTTGTTCTCGACTTAAATCCCCGAATAACCGAGAACCTCCATGGCTGCGTAGCTCATGCTGGAGCACCGGGATGAAGAAGAGAGAGAGAAAGAGAGAGAGAGAGAGAGAAAGAAATGTTAGACACTTTATATAGCAACGTTTCGACGGTGTCCCACGCGAGGGGACCGGTCGTTGGGGGGATAAAGATTACCGTGTCTCATCCCTCTCACGGTTTTGCGGGATATGTTCGATTTTGTCGAACATTTTGTCGCGTTTGGGTCACTCGTGGCCTCTTTGATGAGTTACTTTTCATTATTATCCAGTGGCCCGCGTACGTTACTCGATTACGCTGAGGAGATTAATTCGGGGATTAATTTGCGAACACACCGCAATAATTTATAAGAGACGGAGGGGTGTCGGCGCGAAGCGGCGCTCTCGCTTAATTTTGACTTCCGTTTAATTTCATCGTTCATCGAGTAAATTAAACATTATGGTCCTCGTTAGTAGCATTAACTTTACGTTTAATATAATACATAATTGATATTGCATTAGTGTTATCGCATTAGTGTTATCGCATTATATTAAATAGTATCTATTATTACACGATCAATCGATATATCGATCAATTATCGAAGCAGATTTAACGCAGCTTGATGAAACGAATTAACGGCAGCCGGTCCCTGATTGGCTGCAATTTGTCCGCTGATCGGACGCTCATTCGATTCCTTAGGAATCGCCGATTGTATCCGATCGATCCTTTTGTCGAGCTACTCCGCGGCGTTCTTCGATGATCGAATTATCGAATTTATTATACCAACGGCTATACGAACTCGCTCTTCTCGCTCCACGCGGATCCATCAAGCGCCGCGGATTAATGCTCGACATCCCTTCGCGGGGTGTCAACCGAGGCGGAAGTGTTGTTTCAGCAGCGGCCAATCGCCGGGGCGTTGTAAATTTCCGGCCGAAACCAGCCACCTTTCTCAACCCACCCTCGCTGATCCGGTAGAGGCATCCCTGATGTATCGGCCGCACGAAACAGCATCCGCAGCAGTTTGCCGCATCGATCGTTCTTCTTTCTTTACGCTCTCGTTGTCGTTCTTTACGTTCCTCGATCATGACTCAAGTCTCGATTACGTGGAATCTCGTTACGACGGGACTCACCTGTTGGGATTATCACGTGCGAGAGGTTGCATTTCGCGTTTAGAAAGGAAGACCGGTTCCCTTTACTCGCAGCCTCCGCGGCGAGAAGCATAGATGAAGCATAGAGCGCGCGTGAGCTTCCAGAATTGAGAAAACGCCGATAATTGGATCATCGCAACGGCTGACGTCACCCTGGCGACATGAAGTGACGTTGCACGATGCCCTCCTCTCTCTCTCTCTCTCTCTCTCTCTCTCTTTCGGGTGAGAAGGAAGGCCGCGCGTTAAATGGCCGCGAAGGATCGTCGCGTAACGCGGCGCTTTATTGCTCGCCGTCACGTTTAAATAAGGGTTCTCGTCCGGCGTTGAGGCGGAATCGCTTATCCGGCGGGATCGTCCGAACAATGTAAATCTCTTCTTGCCAGCCCGGGTTATTCGTCCTCCCCCTCGTCCCCGCGTCGCCTCCCGGTGCCGGCGAGAGGAGCGCGAAGCAGTAAATTGTCCTTTCCTTCCTTCCTTCCTTCTGCTCTCGCTCTCCCGAGAGCGATTCCGCCTTTATTATTACCGACTCGTTATAGCTCGCGCTTTCGTCAACGCTCGTGGTGAAAAAAGTCAGACTCGAAAGCGAGGAACCCTTTGACCTCCCGGCGCGCGCGACCAAGAGTTTCGCGTTCGAGAGGGAGAGAGAGAGAGAGAGAGGACTCGTCGCGACGCGAGCGGATCGGGAGAATCCGGATCGTTCGTCGGTACGTAATTCCGCGAGCTCCGGAATTCGCGGTGTTCGCGCATTGCGAACCAGGAAACAACGACAAGCTGCGACAAGTTTCTGATCGCGTCAGCGCCAAATCGGCGGCGAGAGCATCGCGGAGAGGTTCGATGCCCCCGCGCGATATTTGCTCGTTTCCTCGTTTTTTTAATCTTGAACCGAATCAAATATCCGAAACGAGGCGATCACTCGCCAGGAGCGGCGATGATTATCGCGGCGACGACGTGAATCTTTTAAAAGCCGCCTGTGTGCGGGAAACGTTACGAGCTCGACAGTTGCCAGTCGCGCGAATCCGCGAAGGGTCGTTCGCAAGGGCTGATCATTTTGACGCACGATCGACGTGGATGAAATCGCGAGGTCAAGACATCGCGGTGAAATTATTGAACGCGAGAAGCGTTATCGATCCACGCGCGGACAGCTGCTCGACATAGCTGCGTGATACAACTACACGGGATAGCCATATCGCGATAAACATCGCATAATATTTATCGTCCCCCGCCAGACATATGCGTGGCGCGATTTATTTCGTCATCCGGCGATCGATTAGCCGCGCGTGGTCGTCGCGAATGTGCTTTCTCCGTGACGGCGAGCCGAGAATTAAACCATCCCTGGCTATCTAGCACAAGTACACGCGTTAATCATTTTGCACCGCGCTCGCTCCTCCATTTGTTTCGCTTGCAAGTTAGACGGAGAAGAGAAGAGAGAAGGAGCGAGAGAGCGCGCATTTCGAGGATGACTCGCGATCGTTCTCATTCATTTGCCAGATTAGAAGAGCCGCTAACGATAAAGAGACTTTGCGTCAGTTACGGTAGAGCAGAGGAGTTCATCCCCTTCGATCATGTCCAACTTCCGCCGAATCTGTCTCCGGTTATCGAGTCTCCGTTGTCTTCCGGCGATGCCGGGACGTATCGAGCTAACGGATCGCGTTTTAACATATTCATCGTTCGCGCTTTAATCGACCGGCCGAATGGCGGCTCGTTCATCACGAGCTAATAAAGAGAGAACCCTCAGCTGCGCGGATATCACGGTAACATCGACGTTCTGCTTGCAAGACGGAGAGAGAGAGAGAGAAAGAGAAAGAGAGAGAGATGGTAGGCTTTCGAGAGTTGGCGCGTTTTGCAGGCAGAGATAAATCGGCTCAAGCGCCTGATCTCGATGTCCCTCTTCGGGGTAGAAGGTTGAGGTGTACCGAACGAGCTCGTAATCCGCTGTCTCAAGTCCGTTTTGATCTTCTTTTCATGGTCTCCGATCATCCATTCTTTAGTTTCGCGGTTCCGATAATCGGCAAAATGATGATGACGCGAAGTAATGATTTGTCTTTGCTCGATGTGTCTGTTTATGTGTCTGTGTACATACGCGATAACAAATGCGTTGTAAACGTTATCCATGCGCGAGTAGATCGCCATAAGCTAATGTCGATCTGCGGGTAGGTTTTCACAAAAGCTTCCGTTTGCGATCCGAATGCCCGGAACGCGGTAAAAACAATGTTTGTACCGTGCCATGTGCCATGTGCGTCGAGGCGGATTCGTAAGACTTGAACAATTAGTTGCAAGCGTAATGCAACGCGATTACACGCGGCTATAACGTCATCAACTTGCGTATCCGCGCAGTATGAATGAGGATAAGCTGTTACGCATCAGGAAGCGTCACGGAATCATCTCAAAGCTGCCGCTGCTGTTGCTGTATTATTTCACACGCCAGGTGCGCCCCGATATTCCTCAATAACGCGTATTCAGATTGTTTATCGGTCAATAGGAAAAAACGCTGGCGACCCGAAGCGCCATGCTCGTTTCATTTCGTTTATCCCCCCCATCCCCCTTCCCCTCTCTCGCTCTCTCTCTCTCTCTCTCTCTCTCTCTCTCTCTCTCTCTCTCTCTCTCTCTCTCTCTCTCTCTCTCTCTCTGTCTCTTGCTGCGCGCTCGCGTTATTGCTTTATCATATCATCGCGGGTCCTCTCTCCCTCGCCCTCCCCCGCCCCCGCCCCCGCCCCGCCACCCTCCGTCGCCCGTCTATCGTCGATGAATTGTGTCACGCATATTAAATTCGCTCGCGTGAAAAGGAAGAGAAAGATCGGAGGGATCGGCTCCCCGGTGTGCGTGTGTACATCTAGCTTTTGCGAAGCAAAGCGCTTTCACAGAGCCGGACGGGAGCGGAAACCTCCATCCTCTCTCTCTCTCTCTCTCTCTCTCTCTCTCTCTCTCTCTCTCTCTCTCTCTCTCTCTCTCTCTCTCTCTCTCTCTCTCTCTGTCTTTCTTTCTCTTTCTCTCATGCACGCGCGCACACGTTGTTTGATCATCGTACGCTGCAGCGATCCCGAGTTCGATTTTTCCCCGACACAGGGACACGAAGCTGCACGAGGCAGCGATAGAACCGACATTCGTACAACAGGTACACGTACAGCAGGTGCCATAAAGTTGCCGGCTTAACGTCCGGTGTTCGTTTTCCGTTGCTGTCTGAGCAACGGCCGCGAGAGCGCCGGCGCAGATAAAGACCGAAAATATGTTGGCGGATTTGGAATGGATGCCCGTGCGCTTCTCTCTCCCTCTCCCCCCACCCCTCTCTCTCTCTCTCTCTCTCTCTCTGCTCCGCGTTACGATTCCGTGTTATTCCCGTTTAAGCGAATGAATCATATCGAAAGATATCGAAGGGAAGGGGTTGGTAGTGTTTGCAGCGAGTCGCGCGGATCGACCTAGCTTCGCGTTATCAAACGGCAGAGATCGTCTCGGCCTGGTATCTAAGCCTGGGACATGCGAGAGATACGACGAGATGCCGCCCTTTCCCCGCGTTCCAGCCATGGATCCATTCTGGACAAGATCGCGGGACAAGATCTGCAATTAACTGACGCGAGACGCCAATCGAGGAAGCCCCGAGAAGACCGCTGCGACTTTGAGTTCCTCCTCAAGCTGTGGACAAAGCCGACCCGATAATACGATTCGCGGATAAAAGGGATACCTTGTCTTTGTTTCCCTAATTGAGCTTCCGCTTCGCCGCCTCTCCGGCTCTCGAAGGCCTCGCCCTTGCCCTCGGCTCTTCTTGTCGCCTGTGAGTGTTCGCAGACTTCCTTCCAGCGGCCAGGAAGCCGCGTGACTTCCACGGATGACCGAATGATCATCGCGATGTGGCGATCCGCTCTCTCGCGAATTATACCATCGCAGCTCGCGTGCATCGCTATTAATCCGAATGAATTTCGACTCGTCTCTGGGAAAGGTTCCCTTGAATTATGACGGAGACGAAGATAAGATAAAGCCGCGTATAATCATATTCCCGCTGGTTTGAATTTTTTATTACGGCTGAACGCTTGCATTTTGCATCAGAAGTAGGAAGCTCGGATTACAAAGCGGCACGGTATTATATAATCTGCATTTATTTGAGGTGATATATCCTGTTTGTTGCGTTCTCTCCGCGTGTTGCGCACGTGCAGACTCTCTCTCTCTCTCTCTCTCTCTCTCTCTCTCGTCCAAAATTGATTTCGTGCGACGTACGGAAATCCATATTTTAATTATAGCGCGATTCGACGCTGAACGCATTTGTTTTTACGCGTTTTGTTCATTCAGGTAGCGGCACGCGCGCGCATGCGCGAGCGATCCATTTATTTATAACGCGGAAACTCATTTTTAGAGCGACGCGCGCTCGGAAATCGCTCGTATCGCGTTCCGGCCTGCAACTCGCCGTATATTGCTGTAAAACACTCCGGATGATGCCAGTGGGAGTGGGGGGGGGCATGGGCGAGATCGATCGGGTTATTCGATTTCAGAATACGGAGGGAGGGGGGGAGGAGGGGGCTCGTGCTGCCGGCTCGTGTGCCACGGGCAGGTTGCTGCATTTAATTAAATCCCGGCTTTCCTCTCGCCTCCGCAATTCGCCTTTTTCGCCGTCCCAGCCGTCCCCCTTGCTCCTCCCTCCTCCTCCTCCTCCTCGAACGGGGTCGATCCGCGCGGCCTGGCATGCGGCTGTTCTGCATAAATCCGCGAAACCGCTCCAAGATTCGCCGCCGCGTACGTTTCCCATCGAGTTTCGCGCATTGACCGCGACGACTTGTGCGGATCCACGCGATAAGGTCGGAGGGCGATAAGGTCTTAATCGCGCGCGCGTCTCCGGAGACTTGCGATATCTCGTTGCTGTAATTAGCGGTACGTCAATCGTAACTTGCTTTCACCTTGACACTCGCTACCGTGAGTGAGAGACGAAGAATGAATTTCTCTTAATATCATCGATCGTGACGGCGAAGCTCCGGCGGCGTTTCCGTTTCGATTCCTCGATCGATCGATCGATCGATCGTCACGCGCGCCAAACGGCCGAGGCCCATGAACGTTACGAACGAGAGCTATTCGGCCGTGAGCTTTTATGAGCGGCTCTTCATTATTGCGTACGCGCGGAGCGCATTATTGCGCGGAGCGATTTAAGCGCAACAATTTGCACAGTCTGATGTTTATCGCGCAAATTGTCTTTATTCGAATTATCGAATGCCGCGCCGCTTTATACGGAAGGAACCCGTGTAATTACCGCAATTTATACGCACATTACGCGGGGCACGGCGGCGAGGACGGGGGGATGGCGGCGAAGGGAAAGGGGGAATTTCCCTGTTCCCCAGCTGGGAATTTTCGCGTAACAAAGTTTGGCGTGCCGCGTTGACGCTCCGCATATTCGGTATCGCGGCGCGTACGCAATTTTGGCGATTCATTCGGAATGCGGAATGTCGCGCAAATTCTCCGGCGACCGTTTCAGCCGGCGCCAACCATCTAACGTGACGCTTAACGAGATCCTTTGTCCGACAGCATTTATTTCGGCCTTTGCGAGCAACTTGGTGAATCCCTCGGTGAGCCCCGAGCCGTGTTCGCGCCAGCATGATGCGCGGCGTTTCGTCGCGCGAGATGAAAAATTTGCATGTTACGCGCGTAAATTCTTCCGCTCGGATGCTGCCTCAACGAAGGCCCTTTGCGGGAAATTGCATGCATGTAAATTTATACGATTTATTCGACGTTATTCCGCGACATTCATTGATGCCTTGTCCGATGCTATTTTATGGTTTCCGTCATACATACCGCGCATTGCAGCAGCGCATCGCGTACGCGTTGGATTACAAAAGCACGTCATGGGATCGACGATTAATTTGGATCAGCGTTTTGTATCCGATGGAGAATGCAACGGATTATCGTACGAGCTGATTGATAGATCTCGCGGGATTCGGCAGAGTCGGCTCAACTCCGCCACGCGGGCGCAAGCGTTTGCGAAGTCCAAGTTCGAGCTTCCAAATCCGGCTTGTCCTCCGATCGTCGTTTTACGACGAGCTGTGCGTGCGAATGTTTCTCGAAACGCGAGGAAAAAGAGACCGCACGGAGAAGCGGCCTTCGATCGCAAACTGACACATTTTCGAGAAATCGCTTGCGATTCCAACAGTCGACCGTCGCCGCGCGTTTCCTTCCGCGTTTCGCGGAATCTCCGCCTCGACGGCAATTGACTGACAGATCGGAGATTTGCATTTGATTTCCAAACGATATCTCTTCATTGCGTATTACACAGCCAGCCGAGTATGCATTCGAGAGAGCCGCGGCGTGTCGTTCACGGTGCGAAAGGTTCATTACGAGCTTTCAGCGCGGCTAATGCGCGACGCGGAACGCGCTAATGCGATAAATATTTCCGCATTGAAATCCGGCCGGCGCGGAACGTGAAAAATTGTGCGGCAGATCCGCGGCCGCTTCCTGAGCGGGCGTAAATAGATATTTGACAAAGCGGCGGACAAAGCATGATCTTTCATCTTTTTAATCGCGCTCGCCGCGAATGCGGCTTGCGCATGCTCGGCCGTGACTAGCATCTCGCGATCTCGCGCGGAATCGCGCTGCCATCCGCGCGGGATTTTCGCGAGTCGCCGAAGAACAACTGGGAAAGGGAAACTTAAAGATGGAAAGATGGAACGGGGCAAGGGGAATTAAGCGAGAGGATTCGCCATCGCCGCGCGAGAACACGCCGGAGGCCAATTGTTTGCAGCGGAAACGAGGAGCGAGGATCAGAACGGTGCTCTTTCGCGAAATAAATGAGAAGCCTTAGCGGTTTTTCCTTTCTCTTTCAACGAAGCGTATACGAAATTTATGAAACTCGTTTTTAACAGCCGAACGATGCTATTGACAAATCTTTCAGCAAAGGCTGTTAAAATCCAGACGCGACCTTGCCTGCGACAGATATACGTCTAACCGGATCCTCCAATTAATGCAAGCCAATGCAAACAGAGTGGTTTCCCCTTTTTTCTCCCCCCCCCCCGCTTCACGTCCCCCCYCCGAAAGAGGGGGCGAATAGCTTGTTTTTAACAAAAGCAAGGAGCAGCGAGTCGTCCGCGAGCGAGACCTATGATAGGAAACTTCTTCTTTTTTTTTTCTTTTTTTTTTTTCTTTCCGAAAACGCAACGAGAGCTGGAGCCGCGGTTCGTTTCCGGGGAGGGAGCGGAGGATAAAACGAGTAAAATGCAAGTAAAATGGGTAAAGTAAAGTAAGTGAGATAGCCAAGAAGAAGAAGCAGAAGAGGAAAAAGAAAGAAAAAATCTTCCCTTTAATGAAGATGAACGAACGCTAAAGTAAATCCTTGGCCGAAAGTGAGGCGGAAATCTCGGGAATCGGCAAGGAGCAATATTGTCCGATGCATCGAGCGTGGCAATCCCGCCGGGATTAGAATTGAATTAGACGGAAATCGGAAATCGAGAATGAGAGAGAGAGGGGGAGAGAGAGAGAGAGAGAGAGCCGCCGGCCGGCGCCCGTGAGCGGGGACAATCTTTCTCGTTTTGCTAAATTAAGTCACGTCAAACTTGAAAACGTTCGTCCGTGCTAATTGACTTTTCCGCTCTTTTCACGGCACTCGGCACTGTAACAATCAAGAGGGACACACTCGTCTTCTCGCGCGGTGACGTCTCGCTTCCCATTTCTGAGAATTAATTGGTGTTCCATTACCGAACATTATGAATTCCGTTTCATCCTATCTGCCGCGAGATCCGTCGAAGAAGAAGAAGAAGAAGAAAACGAACTTTTTCCCATTAATTTCGGGGAATTCTACCGTGTCCAGCGCTTTTTGTCACCGTCAAACGGATTATTCGAATAGAATTCCCGTTTCCCGAAAAGTAAATATCAGCATCGACATGTTTTCTGACGTTACAAGCATATTATTTAAACCTGATAAATCCATATTAAGAAATGAAGAGTTTATTTTATATAAATAAACGTGTCGTATATAAAATGAAAATAATATATCTGTCACACATTAGAGAGAAACATTTTCCAAAATTTCCAGGCATTATATTAGATGCCAAACGAGGAAACAAAACAAACACTTTGCTAGAAAATGATAAAGACAATAATATAGCTTTATGCAACCATCAATCATCATTCGATTATCATCGATTATCATTTCAAATATGAATGTTCAGTTTATAAAATTCTTCATTTATAAAAAAGCGCGATCAGTTGTTTCCGTGAATTGCAAATGAAGTCTTGCAAATCGGATGTTTTCTATTTCATCTGATGCCGTTAAATTGTCGTGTAGTCGTTCTATCATCGTTCTTTCGAATAATACTTTTAGTATTAAATGTTTCTCTCTAATGTGTAACAAATATATTATTTTCATTTTATATGTGACACATGCAAATAAAGTGAAGTATATTTATATAAAATAAACTCTTCATTTTTTAATATGGATTTATCAGGTTTAAATAATATGCTTGTAACACCAGAAAACAGTCGATATTTACTTTGCGCGAATCGCAACGATTATTCGCATCTTCATTAACATGAGGGAATGCATTTTGCTTCGTTACGTTAATATCGAATCTTGTCTCGAATTTTGTGTCGAGCATGAAATGCTTGATTTTTAGCGTCAATTCTTTCTAAAATTAAAAACAATATTGTTAGCCGTACAATTTATAATAGCAAAATGCAAAAGGATCATTTAAAGTGTTTCGCACCTGATTGACAGAATTGGAAAATTTTCGACGAATCAAGAAGCAGCAAGTGTCTGTTTATTGTTTTGACATTGAGACACGCTAGAATGATTAGCGTACGATACGAGCGTGTTTCTGATGCGAGCATCACGCAACTGAGATTGACAAACGAGAAGATGACGTGAACAGAGAGTGACCTCGCTTGCGACCTCGGCTATGATTTTATTTAATCGAGATACGAGGTTTCCGGTTCCGCTAACGTCGCTGCTTATGACACGCGAGTATTGGGCGAATCGCGGGCGGACCAAGCTCGGAAACTCGACAATAGCGTGGTCCATTGCGCTTCGCGGGATGCGGTAGGCTTACCAGCTGAGATTGAATCGATAAATTCGTCCAGCGAGCGTTCCCGTTTCATCTCGCGGTCCTCGCGTAAGCTTTTTATCTATCCGCACCTTTGCGATTCCGGAGCGGCATTCGTACGCGCGACTTGTCCGGATTATTCGTAGCGCTCGTTTATGTAGCCGCTCGATCCTTTTGAACATCTCTGTATACGGGTGACAAATATTGGCGGACACGTACGATGAAAAGGGAAGCCATCGCCGTTTGTGAAAAGGAAAAAAGATTCTTGGGATATGATAAAATGATACATTCCGTTTAATCTCGTTTGATATTGCGTTCGACGTTGATCTCGCGTCCCCGCAGACATCTGTTGCTTGCCGATTTCTGTGTATGAGAGAGAGGGGGAGAACAAAATCCTAGTGGTTCCAAGCTCGCTCCGATCTTTTTGGAATCAATGAATACGCGTTTCGAAATTATTCGTATTCGTTCGAATCTAGTTTCATCTGGTTTCGCGAGTATTGAGCCCGATTTTCGTGTCGATTCATAATATTTTGCGAATATCGTGTAATCATAGCTCAACTTTTGGAGACTGCTTCAATGTTTACGCATGAGAGGCATTCTGCTTTCAAGCGTGAACGTAAAGCATTTTCCGTTCTTTTCGCGTTCGTATCGTCATCGTCAAGTATCGCCGCTAGTTTTGCCGCTTCAGCGGAACTTGTTCCGACCGCGATGTTCGACCGCAGCGTTCCCGCGTTAATTAAAACGCGATACGTAATTGTGACATCTCGCATCCGATGAGAGGCCGCGTCGTTGGGCGCGCCGCGTTCCTCGCGTTGCTAGGCGGCCACTTTATGTCGCCGCGTGATTTCAAACGCATGCCGACACCGGCGGCGGCTCCGCTTTGTCTCTTCGTTGTCGGAAATCAAGCGACGCATCTCGCCGATACGGCCTCCCCCCTCTCTTTTCCTTTTGAAAAGCGTTCGACGGAATTGTCTTCGGAAGACACACGTCTGCTCGCATTTGGTGTTCAGTTTTGGAACAGCCAGCGAGTCCTTTGCGGCACCCTTCTCGTAGTACGGGAAATATTCGTGGTTGCTTAAAAATAGCGTCTGTGCGGAACCTCATGGAGGTCACGTTATAATTAACGTCACACGTGACTCTTAAACTCTTAAACTGATGGAATTACAGTTTTCTCTTGCCGGCGAAACAACTTTTGGAATTGTTCGCGTCACTGGAGTCACGACTTGGAGTCAACTCTCAACCTTGATGAGAACGATCATGGGTTCACGAGATCACCGAGGTCATATAATTTTTGTCATGCTGTCGCGCGTCTCTCCGCGTAACGTTTCAGCAAGCATAAACGCCAGTTTCTGGCCAGTTTCTAGTTACAGCCTGAACGGCGTTAAAAGAGGATCGTAAATTATATCGCGCTAGAAAAAGCGCATTCTCCCAAGAACCCTCGATATTACGACGATTATCGGCAACGAGAGAAAAGTCTTTCGTGGAAAAATGTTTCAGGAGCGTACGATAGCGTTAGTTCCGAATTTTGCGGGATTTGATCAAGTATTTCTACGCCGGATCGCGTTAACGATGCACGAGCAGTTAACTTTTGCATCGATGTTGCATTCCATCGCGTCGATAATGCATCAGCCCGCGATGCTCGAGGACTATAAATAAACGGCGTCGCGATTCTCCCAAGAATAAGCTGATATCGCTTAGACGACTCTGCTTTTTGCATAATTTCGCGAAACATTTCCGACGCGATCGTTCACGTCTCTCGTTTTATCTCGCTTTATCGACGCGACGACCTCGTCTCCCTCTGTTGAGGGCAATTTTCACGCCTCATGCATGCGAAGTGTACCTCGTGCCGTAATTACGCGCGCATTGCGCACGTGACGTAATTGCGGAAAGGTCAGACCCTTTTTCGTTCGATTCCACGCAATGTAGGATGCTTCTCTCTCGTCACGTCGTTTTCCGATTCGCATCAAACGTACATAACCCGCCCCTTCTCCCCAGAGGATTTCAGGCTATCGAGGAGAAGGTCTCGCCGTCCTCTCGAGAGAGGAAACACCCGGGAAACTATCCGGCAGCCACGCTGCTTCCGCGAGAAGAGCACTCTCATCCTCGAAGAATCGTCAGCGCGGTCGAATGATGGCGCGCTGATGGTTCAGTAACCGGTCTATTAATACTCGACGACAGCCACGAAATTAATATTTCGGCAACTAGATGAGAAGAACGAGGGAACGGAGTCGCATCGGAATGTTCTAAAAACACGCTGAGAAAGGAAAAGACGTGATCCGCTGGTCTGCACTGCTTGCGGCTTGGCGCGATGGCGGAAGAGTTCGATGGCAAAGGCGTGATCTCCATGGCGCGGGGAGGCTGATACGAGGCTGATATCAGGGGACAAGAACGAACGTAACGCAGCCCTACCGCGGGGAGAGCTCATTGACGTCGCTTCCGTTTTCCTTCTCTTCCCCTCCCGCCCGAGTGAGCCCTCTCGTCGCTCTGTTTCTCTCGCAGCGTCCGTTCGTTCTCCACGGTCTAGCAGGCCGGGAGTTTCCCGCGTACGAGATGAGGGAGGCGAGGAAAAGCAATCTCGCGAAAGTGGCGAGCTCGGTACACGCGCGCGCGCGCACTTTCGCAATTCCGAATCTCTAACTGGCATCCGGCAAGTCTGGCGTTATGGAGCGACGAAAGTGCGGTTTGTCGCCGCGAACGTGCCGCGCGTATGTTGCGCGCGCCGGGTCATTACGAAGGTCGCTCAATGGCGCGACTATTTCCCCGGCCCGACTCATTAACCGGAATGCATTTTTAAAGCGAGACGTCAGCTATGGAGAATTTACGGCGATTTTCCACGCTGGATTGGATTGTCGTGCCGTTAGCTCGCGCGTTCGCGTCTTGGCGTCACCTGCAGCAGCTCTCGGCAGCAGCAGCTCATAAATTCGATGAAACGAACCTTGTTCTTCGTTTCCGACTGTGTGATTCTTCCCTCTGCCTCGCGAGAGTTAATCTCGGAAGTGTCTCAGAGACGTTCAGCGATTGTCCTTTTCGTGCTTTTGTACCGGATGATGCCCGGTATCTCGGGTATCTTCCGTGGATTCCATGCAGAATTTATTTTATATATCGATTCGTAATTCGATTTATTTTACGAAGGATTTGTTTCGTAAAGAAAGGAAGAGAGGAGAGAGAACTCCTAGGAATGTTCACGGCTACGTTATACGATTCTTTGCTTACTCCAATGCCAGGATTTCCGCTCATAGCGCGATATTAGTTGCGAGAATAAGAAGCATCGGTGTTTTATGTTTCTTAAAACGCCCATAAGGCGTTTTATCAACCGATATGCCTCCATGATACCTAAATTTCCTGCGTAATGCACGTAGAGCGAGAGATAGAGATGGACGGTAAAGCATGGAAAGAAAAGTGCACTTTTCTCGCATGTGATACTCGGTGCTTAACGTTTTGCACGGATCGGAGTCTTACGCAGGACTCGGACACGTTAAATGAGATGCCGGCAACGAGAGTTCTCGAATTTATTCTGTCCCTCATCTTATCGACGTGCCGAGAAATTTTTCTTCACAATTCTCTCTCGCAACTTGGCGACTTTGTCCATGTTCTTTATCACAATGCGAAAAGTTTCGAGTCTTGATCGGAAAATATCCCACCAACTTTGACTTGACGCGGTAGGATCTCGCGGGAAATTTGGATTCCGTATTCAAAGGGACGTTTTGCGTTTGTTTCCAGTCGCCCTGCTTTGAGGGCGACCGATGACTCTTCGCTTTTGAGATGTAGCTTTCGAATTCGCTTGCTGTTACGCGCGTATCTTTGCGCGTGCAAAAAATTGAACGGCGCGAGTGCCCTGTTAAAACTTGCTTCATCTGTTCCGTATTATCGATTCCGTATTATCTGCTTCTTTCAAGTTCCATTTCGAATTCCCATTCCGACTAATTTCTTCTCGTCCGTTCAACGTTCCTCCCTTTATCGAGCTTAATTAAATCTCGATCCATAAACGGAATCTTTAAACGGAATCTTTAAACAAGCGTCCACCTGTTTAGGGCTTGTTCGATTAAAATGCGCTTAGAGATCAGCTCGGGACCGAACGAACGCCACTCGTATCTTGTTCAGCGCAGGAGGATCGCTAAACGCTTTTGCATTTTATGCGCGAAATGTAAAAGCTGATGTCTCATTCATTATTTACTGCCGTTATCTTGGGCCGATCATGCTTGCCCCTTCATCGTATCGCGAATCTGTGTTTTCGCGTTGGCTCTGCAAGCGATGAAAAAACATAACTAAAATAATATGCCGTATGTTTGAAAATTTTCTGTTTGCGTTAGTTTTGACCCAGTTTCGATTGTCCATTTCATACAAATGTTTTCGAAGCACGAAGGATAATATTGCCGCCGAGCTTTGCGGAGTGTGTGCTGGGAAAAGTGCACCGAAAGCACACGTAGCTGTTTAGCATCGCCTAACGAGAGTCATTTCGTCCATTCCGAGGAACGCGCGAATGACGTGGCTCGACTTTTCGACCTTTGCAAAGTCCGTGCGTTCATCTCGCGATCGTTTGTTACGGGAAGGTTCATTGATAAAGAAATCGAGTGCGAACTCTGCGATTGGTCATTCGTGAACGCAGCGATCGAATACGGAAACTTCGAGGACGCGGAAATATTTGTCCTTGAACAAATGTTGGACAACATAACGAGCCGAATTAAGCGGCACATGCAGATAACAAGAAAGAAGATAA
Organism: Eciton burchellii; assembly: GCA_020341155.1. Taxonomy (NCBI): domain Eukaryota; kingdom Metazoa; phylum Arthropoda; class Insecta; order Hymenoptera; family Formicidae; genus Eciton; species Eciton burchellii. The sequence continues at coordinate 1,466,062 of JAHMML010000012.1, read as the reverse complement.
ACTTCTCACCTTGTCAATGAAAAACCCCCTCTCGAACTCGATCGGATTCGCATCGAGACACGACGAATGAATCGCCTATCGATGAATCGGTCGATGCACGCGTTCGAGGTCAACGGGCACGCACCGCTCTTACTTAACGCTGACAGCTGGTCGCATGCGGGCGTTAGGTAACGCGAAGCGGCTTTCCGGGGAACCGTTCCGAGATGCAGGGCCGGCGATCGGATGGAAATACGCGTGCGGTCCAGGAAGCGGAGGCGAGCGGCTCTCCCGCGGGACGATTCTTGCGCCGGCATCCAATCTCGGTCGGCGCCTCCTTCGCGGCGCTTCTCTCCCCCGAGTCCCGCTCGGGAAACCCAATTTACCGGATAGCTAGCGGCCCACCTCCCCCGCGCCTCTCCCGTTTTCTTCCTCCGGGAGGGAAGTATCGCCAGCCGATGCCAGGTGAATCTACTCGCTCGTCATCGGGTTACCGCCTGCCGATTAGAGAGAGAGAGAGAGAGAGAGAGGGAGGGGAGTTACACGCATCGGGAGATTTCGGACTTGATTCGCCGTTCGGATTTCCTGCGATTTCCTGCGAACCGACGAATTTATACGTAAACCCAATGTTGATATTATTTTCCTTGCGCGTGACCTTCGCAGGGAAAGTGAGATCTTGTCAGAGCTTTCGCCGCGTCCGAGTATCCGAGTATTCTCTTTTGTCTGCAGCTTGCGAGATGTCGCCGAGTCTCAGTTTTAAAACGTAAGTCGCAGTCCGTTTTCAACTTAGCTCAGCGTTACGGCGCTTAACGACTGAATATGCCTCTCTTCGACACGTGCAGGCCGCCGGGGTGGAAATGGCGTTTCCCTCTGTCTTGTCACTCGAAGCCTCCAGAGGGTCGCCATAAATCAGAACCCGAGAGGCACCGTCGAAGCATGTGAACGATCTCCTCCATCCAGCGCTTCTTGGGCGTCCAGCCTGTATCAGATCGCACCCGGTTTTTCTTTCTTCTTGCTTAGCAGCTGGCCCGCGTCCGATCGAGATCGATTAATACGTAAACGCGGTCCTTCCCCGAATGTTGCGCGCAAGAATGCGAGAAGGTAATCACAAACGAAAGCGTTCCGATGCCACAGAAACGCTCTCGCGACATGACACGGAAGTGCCACGGATGCTTTTTCACTTTCAGAGAGTTTCAAGATACGTTATTGAATTGGCGAACGCGATCTTGCGGAAGGGCAGGAACTCGTGACTTTGGCACAACGACGCGAGGAATCCCCGCGGAATCGCGAAATCGCGATGACGGATTATAAACGGCGCGCGCGCGCGCGCGCGCATCGTTCCGCCGTGGAGAAAAAAATAACTTCCGATGCGCAGCGTCACGGTGAGATTCGGCCCATTGTTCGCCGGATGAGGAGGGAATTTTTGTTGCGACGCGGCGGGACTTTTTATGACGTAGCCGCGCGATGCACAAAGCGCGGCGACTTCGGTGCGCGCGTTTTTCTCAGGGCTCGACCTGCCGCCGGTCGTTTCTACCTTGCACAAAGGCTCGTCCGGGAGCACCGGTAAAAGGGGGGGGGCGGGGGGGAGGGACTCTGTCAAGGAACTCCATCCGAGGGCTTTGCCCGGCGAAAAGTTATACGAGATAGAAAACTCGGAGAGTTACATCGCGTGCACGAGAGAGCGAGAGCGAGAGCGCGCGCGCGCGCGCGAGAGAGAGAGAGAGAGAGAGAGAGAGAGAGGGAGAGAGAGGGAGAGAGAGGGAGAGAGAGTCGAGGCGGGTTTCCACGTGTGATGGCGATTTCGAGCGTTGTCGCCGTGCTGGATCTTGATCGAGCGACGAGACGCGAGCGAGATCGGTTCTTCCGACTATTTGTGTTTCGTGTCGTTCAGCTGGAAGGTCGGAGGTCGCGGTGTCGTGCGCTAACGACCATCGATCCCGATCGGTGTGGCAATATGCGGGACTGATGTTGAGATTCCCATGCAATCCCGATGTTGCAACTTGTTTATGAGAGATCAAATTCGGGAAAGAAGGTAAGAGCATACGTCGCGCAGCGTTTTAATTCTATCTCGCTTTTGTGCGTGATGATGATGATGATGATGATGATGATATTGAATAATTTTCTGCCTCTCTCTCTCTCTCTCTCTCTCTCTCTCTCTCTCTCTCTCTCTCTGTCTGTCTGTCTGTCTGTCTGTCTGTCTTTCTCTCTCTACACAAGCAGAGAACAGAGAAAGCGGCTACTAAGAGAGAGAGAGAGAGAGAGAAAGAGAGAACCGATGAATTGCTAATATTTACCATTCCTTCTTAATTCGCGTTGTCTACTTTAATACTGCCAATCGGACGAATACTCGTTATTTTACCCGTCGAGCGGCAAAGGAAAAGAAGGGGAGCAGTGAGAGCGGAGCGAGTACCGTTTGAAAAATATTAATCGCGACGTCGCCGTGATCGTCCCGGCGAAAAGATTATCCACGGCACGTCGGAGACGGAGGCATCCGTTCTTAATATTCCTCATAATCGCGTTTCATCTCATTTTCAGGATTCCTCCTAGCGCGAGCGCGGCCAGCTCTTTGTGAATTTTTAATATTAATGGCTCGTTACCATGATAACCCGCCGACCCGTTGATTGGCCGCCTTCGACGACGGCAATTTATTATAATATTCATCCCCTCCCTCCCCCAAAGCTCTCTCGAGACAATGTGCGATAGGAAGTCGGGCAGAAAACATGGCGCGGTCTTTACGTTGAATGGCAAATGTTTGACCTAGATGGAACCTAGAATAGCAACCGATATTCATAATGTCGCGTGTAATACTAGAAGATGTACGTTTTATCTAACTTTGTGCAGTTCAAGTATGTCTGGCTAGCTTAACGACGCGGCGCAAATATATCCTCACGAGGCACACGGCTGAGTGAATTATCATTATCAACTAATAAACTATAACTAGAATGTTCGGTGATAAAAATAAATATTTATCCCAGTCGCTGTACCGTCCACGTTACATTTTCGTGATTTTTTCATCTTATTCTATAGAATATTGCTCTTGATTTCATTCCCTCTTTTCTAATCGGAATCGCAACTCGCGCGAGAACTGCGGACCGCATGAGACGCGAACACAGATCGAAGAAACAGGTGAACGAGCTGAAATTTATATCGCGGCTTATGTGCTGCTGATGAACACTCGAGGGTGTTACTGAAGTGAGATTGCTATCGTTAGACTCGGGGATCCGATTTGAAGATGGCTCGTTCGGAATCCGCCTCGCTAAGCGAATTCGCCGTGAATTACGATCGCGGAACGATCGTCCACGAAATTCGCCACTTGCATCAGTCGTATCGCCTCGAAGATCGGGGGATAATCCAACAATCTCCAACATGGCAACGGGGCTAGACGCGAAAAATTTCCGGGCGGGACATTTCCTGCGGTAATTCTCTCTCTCTCTCTCTCAGGAACACGGCGTAGGGGCGGAAGGGGGTTGGAGGCAATTTGCAAGCTTCGCTTCTCGGCTGGCCCCAGGAGAGCAGCGGGATAGGTCACACTAGCGTATCGCGCTCTGCGATCTTGGCCGTAGCATCCGTAGCCGTACTTTCCATTCTCCTCATCGACCACGTCGTTTCCATTTCCTCCCGCGCAACCTTAACCCATATGCGCGCCTGTGCGATATGTACGTACGTCCGCGCGAGATTACTCGCATCCAACATGTGCTTCCGCAGCCCGAGTCGGCAGCCCGCCATCGCAGACAAATCACTGCAACGTAACACTCGAGATGTGGATTGTTAATGTAAGATAAATAAGGGCCGCACGCTGCGTCTTTCCCCGATTGCGGATGAATCTCGTTATCTCGCAGGGGGAATCCCCGCAGTCTTTTCGATTTCTTCCCTTGAAAATTTCGCGATTTCGCACCGTAAAATTGTTCAAAGTTGGAATATCCATCGATCGTTGGGCGAGTCTCGAGTACTGACATCTACGCTTTCAAAATACCGTACGAAGTAGCGAGGCGGGTGACATAACCCAAAAAGAGATGTATACACGGTAGGAGCGTATTTGACGCATGCTTGCATGCTTTTCCCAATTAAAAAAAGCCACCGGAATGATTTGTTGTGCTCGCGAGGGATCTCGCGAAGGAGACTGTAATCTTGAAGACTCGACCAACTTGAGAAATTTGAAGAATTTGAGATGCTGCATCTAGCGGAACGGAAGCTTAAACAAAGAGAGAACCTGCTACACAATTCTCGTGCTCTGAGAAATAGATTTTGAACTTTACAAAAAAGGAAGCAAGAAATTAATTTGTATGTCATTAAAGAATGTCATGTACGACTTAACTTAACTACACTTAACGCGGCTGTCGTTTATTCGTGCACGCGTGCACGACGGACGGAAGAGTGACATTTATAATTATAAGCAGCTATTTGTATGCACGCGCCATTTTTGTAATAATAATCCCCGTTCCGTTCCTCCGTGCTCGTGAGTGCTTAATGAGACAGATTGCGTTTACTGAGCTCAACTGTGTCGCGTTTAAATCGGCTTTGGAGAGCTATCTCCAGCGTGACGGATAAACTGTGAGTCGTTTTCATAATCCGTTTTTCCATTCGATACGAGCAAGAACGAAGCCACGGACTTTCATTGCGCGCGAGATAAAATGCGTTCGCCGCGTAACGCGTTTCCGCGACGCAAAACCGCAAACGTACGATCGGACGGAGGAGGCACGCTGCTTTCTTAACCGTGAAAGATTCTTAGCAGCTCTGATTACGTTACATCTTTACAAGCAACGGCGTTTTACGTCGCATGAATTAGAGCGTGCCGATCGATACTGCTCCGCGCTCTCCTCCCTTTCTCTCTCTCTCCCTCTCTCTCTCTCTCTCTCTCTCTCTCTCTCTCTCTCTCTCTTTCTCCCTCTGCCTCTCTTTTTCTGTCTCGTGATTTATAGCTGAATATAGCTGAATATAGTAAAAATCGATCGCGCCTAACGGCGAAGTAAACAATACATTTTACTTACTGTCAGTTAAGTTTCCCCGAAAGGGCTATATTTCGTTAAAAGCAACGTTTGAAGTTGAGCGAACTAAGTTTCGCCGGCCATGCCCGAGTGCCGTGCCGAAAGATTGAAAATTAGCGCAAAGTACGCGGCAGTCATTTTCTATAACGCAAACTGCCGCATCGTACTTTGCGGAATTAGGAAATGGGCATGTTATTGGGATACCTCGATCGTTTCGGAGATCGGCATAGAGCGAGATTGCGTTCTCGTCTGCGTCCCGGTCCCCTTCATGCTCCTGTTTCTAGTTTCTGATTATTTATTTGTCAATGCACTCGAGCTTTCCGCCGACAACCGTAACGGCATCGATATCGCGAGAGCTTTCGGAGAAAATCGCTCTCTGAATGGAATCTGGAAGTTTCTTAAGATGTCGCGCCACTTGGCTTCTTACGACGTGAATTTATTTTACTTGTCCGTCACGTGAGGAACTTATCCTAGGTAGCTTCTTCTTCGCGTCTCTTTCCCGAAGAACTTTTCAGCACGAACAAGTTGCTCGCTAATAAACCGTTGCAGCGTATGATACGATATTGACACGGGCAGATACTTCCGTCAAAGCAACGATCGTGGATCGAGATTGCTCGTTTACGTCTTGTAAAGATCAATAATTGTCATTGCGAATTATGTCAAAGGTCAGAAAGTCAGATCGTCACAGCAATCGCAGTTATCGAGCAATCGTTGAATTCCTGCACGACCCTCTCGGCTTCTCGGAGCTGTTAAATTTTCGGAATAATACAACGGACAGTCCCTCGCACGCGCGTCCGAGCGCGTAATGTCGTTTACGTGAAAAAAGCAAAAAAGAAAAAAAAAGAAAAAAAGAAAAAAGAAAATGTGTCCAAACTGTGACAAGTTTGACAAGCCGCTATCGGCACAATATCACCGGAACATCCGCCGTGGAAGGCCGTGAATATTCAAGAGCCCTCCCTCTCCCTTTTATCGTCGTCGACTTCATCGAATTTGTTGGGCGCGTCTTCTCGCTTTGATCGCTAGCCGGAAATGTTGCGGGAAAGGCGGTCTCGTTCGGGCCCATAATGAGCGACATAAATGAAGAAAAATACCGCCGCCTCTTATGCGCGCCCCGTATCGCAGCATCGAATAACTCTTTGAAGTCGTTACTACGAGATACGTCGTTATCGGCGTATCGGCTACCAATTTGTTCCCGCGAGACCGATTGCCTCCCCCGCGAAATTGCTCATGCAATCTCGCGGGAGCTTGCGCGAGGATCACCCGACTTGCCTCTTTGGAATTCCGCTCTTTGGGGTCGAGCGCGTCTCGATCGAAGATCCGAAAAAGCAGACGTCCCTCCGGAGATTCTATTTTCGGCATCGCGATAACTAATGTGTCGCTCATTACAGGGCGATTGATCGATTCGTTCGATCGCGAGTTGGACAACGCTAACGTGCTATTCGGTCGATTCGAATCGCAGTTTCAGTTGGTGCAGTTTTGTTAATTGACGATACACACACACACACAGACACACACAGCGCAGGCAATTGGCGTCTGGACGCCAATTTCTATGTATCTTTTTTCTTTCCTCCCGTCCTTTTTCCCCCTTTTTTTCCCTTCTTTTTTTCGCCCACGCTTCTCACCGAACGTGAATGAAGCGCGGCGCGAGCGAGGCACGACGAATCGGAACGCCGTGAAATCTTGTTTGCTAACGGTATTTGATATTTTTTCGCCTCCGCTGTTTTGCGCCGTTTCGATTCGTTGCGTTTACGGTGAACGAATGACCAGAGGCCGGCAGAGGTCCGAACGTATCGCCGAGCAGAAATTCCGCGCGCCGCGTCGTTATCAGAGTATCGTCGCGCGGGCGGGGGGCGTCGGCGCAGGGGAGAGAAGGGAAAGAGGATATCGCCCAAGGAAAGATGGAGAAAGTCCGTTGCGCTTATCCTTTAATTCTCTTTCCCTCGCGCACGCAATTTATCTGAACCGCGCGAACGAATATCATAGTCGCCCGTCCGCGAGGATCGCTGCCCTCCGCTGAAACAACGCGTTTCCCTCCGTTTTAATAATCAAAGTCCCGTCTAAAACGATGGACGACAAGCGGCGAGCACGGAGCGGTGAGCGGAAACAAAAATTCCCAACACCGCGACGATGATGGCGATGGGGGTTCGCATACGTATATTCGCGCCACATGATGATACACAGCGGTAGATTACATATTTACGCACGCCAGGTAAATTTGTTCGATCCAGGGGCATCGGCATTTGTTTGCTACTGTGAATCGACCTAATTTCTAGTTGAAAAAATCACGATTGCCGTTACGAGCTCTACAGCCGTTCCTTCGTCGCGATGATCCCTCAATCCCTCAATCGTCGGTTGAACCCCTTTATCCGTTATTTTCCCTCGTCGTCGATCGCGAGAGCATCGTTAGCGAGAGTTCCACGAATTTGGTGAATTTTTTTCCCTCCAGAATCCGTTTCTCTGCGATTGACTGCGCGATCAGTCGCGCATCATTCGCGCATCATTGCGATTCCGTTTTCGGATGTTTCCACGGCGCCGTGGCGAGCCATTCTAATAATAACATTAATATGCCACTGCCGTGATACCGGAATTAGTATTTGTCGGTATACGGACGTGAATCAATATTAATTAATCTATGGTTCAGCGACGATAATTCCTACAATATACGAGCGATTAGTTCGATTAGTTTATCGAACGTATGTTTATTCAATACGCTGCAGCTGTCGCGAATTACATAATCATTCTTAAATGCATAAATGCTCGCATTATCCGCATTATCAGATCGCGCAATGCGACATTTCTTCCTTTCGTTACAACGCACGTTACTGCAACAAATGCCGCGCATGATGAGAAAACCGAAGAGCGCTCGGAGCTTTCGATCTGCTGCATCGAACGCGCGTTTAAGAATCGGCTCCGAAAACGAAAACGATTCCACGTGCGCGTGCCTTCCCCCTCTCCGCCCTCCGACTTCACCGCGTGGCATTCGTTTCATTCTGCCGCGACGCAGGCTACGTACACGTGTAAGCATTTTACATGACAGAGACGCTGTACCTGTACGCATTCCAGCTGCCAATAATTCCCCGCATCGCCATAACAACATTTCGAGCACGACGGCCGAAGTTCCTGAATGGCACATTCAAATCGAGCCGCGCGATCGTCGACAAAGTCGCGTCGCATTTGCAACACAATGCGCCCCTCGTCGTCCTTCATTTTGGCACGCTGCGAGGCCCCCTTCCTCCCTCTCTCTCTCTCTCTCTCTCTTCACGTTTTATGCACGATTAGCGCTTGAAATGGCATACAAATAAATCCTATCGCTCCTCGCAGCCGCGCTTGCACGCGCGCCTGAAATTTTCACAATGCGTCTCTTGCGCGCGCGCGCGCGCGCATACACACATATACACAGCATGCATGCTCGCATATACGTACACGCGTATAATGGCCAGCGAGACTGAGTTAGTTTTCCGTTTGCGTCAGCGGTGAGCGACGTGCAACAAACATGTTGAGACATGTAGATGATATTATAACAGTCAATTAATTATATTTGCTATGGCTATTTAATGGGGAAGCACAACGGACAAAGCGCGTTCGCGACTTTATTATTTATGAAAATTTTATGATCGCATAACACGAACGGCATTAATCCTACGCGAACGGCAGTTGAGTCGTCGCGTTCGCCAGTGAATGTATTAGGTCGACTTAATTCCGAAATGCTTTTGTCAGAGCGACAGAGAGAGAGAGCGACAGAGAGAGAGAGCGACAGAGAGAGAGAGAGAGAGAGAGAGAGAGAGAGAGAGAGAGAGAGAGAGAGAGAGAGAATTGCTGATCATCAATTTCTAAAGATACACATGCTTTTTCATCAGCTGATTTCGTTCACGTACGTACGCGAGAAGCTGAACAACAGCTTCCCTGGCGATGACGCGACGACACGCGGTTAGCAAGAATTAACAACAAAGCGCGACCGGCGCGCAGTCACGCTTATTAGATCGAACGTATCCGCCAGCGCACAGTTAACGTCCCGTCGCGTTTTAATGAGAATCATTAAGCTTCCGGCTCCCTCTTTCCACGAGACGTCTCCCGCGCATCCGGCCGAGCGGTTAATGCCGGCCTCTTGTTGGCGAAACGTGACTTTTCCCCTAATCGAGATACCTTTTCTTCCCTAATCCGCTTGGCTCGCAAAAATTTTAGAGGAAAACAATGATCGCCCCGCAAGGGACGAGGGAGAGAGGAGGAAGAGGAGGGGTATTCGCCGGGCGCTTTGCGGGCGAGCAAAGCGGTCTCGTCGCGACAGGATCGCGCAGCATCCCAGTGTTTCACTGTTGGAAACCGCAACGCGGACGATGCAATAACAATGCTGCGCGCGGAGGGGAAGGGGAATAAATGCGCGACATTTGCGCGAAGGAGTAGCTACTCGACGTTAGTTTTCATGAACGAAGAAGAGCTAGCGCGATGTAATTCGTTTATGCCGAGTGGTACCGCGAGCAGGGCATTAAAATGATTGCCGACAGGTCGGCTTCGGTTGAACTTTGCACTGCGCATTTCTTGTATTAATTGACGATGAACTGGCCGACGCGTCAGAGCCGATAGTGCATCTCGCGACGGAAACGCGGTTCCGCAAGAATATCCGGAATCGTCCTCGTCGAGGGAAAACGCATTAGAGCTCGTCTCTCGCGGTACTACAAGCCGGAAACAACACCGGCAACAGATTCGCGAACGAGTGTCGGTGTTTTGAAGCGCAGCGCTCGTTCTCCAAACAGGCGGCGCCATAGCAATTGACGTGCGAAATAATGTTTATCCGAATCTATCGAGGTCGACGAGTCCGAACGAGATTAATGTTGTCGCGATGCCGCTGTCGATAATTCCGCCAGAGTGCCGCGATTCGAGCGATCCGCTGGAGCGAAAGGAATAAGAGTCGCACTGATAGCAATTAATTATCGCGCGCGTATGTATGCGTGCATTTCATACTCGTATTATCGCACGCGTGAAATGCCCGATGAAGCGTTCGTTGAACGCGTTGCCGATACGTCATTTGAGACATTCCTAAATTCGCCGTAACTCGCCTGTTTCATCCGAATGAAACGGCCGACGAGCGCTAAGTGAGAGGTGAATAAAATTGACGAGCGCGAAAATCGCCGAAAATCCGCGCGACCGTCACCGGCGGAATGGATGCGACAATGGTGTTCCTTCCTCGAAATGCGTGCCCGTCCATATCCCGCGCCCGTGACAAATCTCGCGCGATCGTTTCGCCGATTCTGTTAATCAGATCGACGACTCTGCCGATAGGATCGATAACGCGCCGCGGTGCCCGCGGCTTTCGCGGCATCCGGAGTTGCAAAATGCCGCGCGAAGACGGAAATGAGGATAATCAATGGTAATTGATGCGAAGGGACGCCGAGAGGCGGGCAGGCGGAGGAGGGCAGGGAGGGAGATCGAGGCTGGAAGATGGGAATAAAGCGGAAGGAGCGAAAGGGAGACGGAAAACCGGCCTTTAAATCCGCGCCGGCGCGGCTGGAAAAACTTTCGGATTTAGTTCCACGTAATTACGTCATTTTGCATTTGCAAGCTGCTCGGGCCCTCGTTGCCCCTCCCCCTTCAGTTCCTGACGTATCCCTTCGCCATCGACAAACGCGGGGCGTGCTCGTTTCCGCCAGATGGACACGCTCGCGTCCGCTTGCACGCGGTGAACTTGATCCGGAAATTAAAAACCTCGATAAGCCGCAAGGTTCAAGGAGGATGCGTGATCCTGGAATGCTTAGTTTTCGAGAAGCGAGGGGAGAAGATTCGCAGAGTCGCGCGAGAATCGAATTGCGCGAACTTTCGCGTTACGTCGGCGGAATTCGATGGAATTCCGTTGTTGCAGCGCAGCGTCATTATCGCTTAAATGATTACAAGCAGTCATCGGCTAAGTGCTCCGTTCGTTGTTATTCGTTCGAGATTATCCTCTGCAAGGAATTATGAAAATAATTCCGTAATTATATCTAATACGTAATTTTGCTCTGGATTATTATCGCGTTGGATTATTTATGCGTTGGCTATTAATCATCCGCTGTTACCGTTGATTCACTTCATATCTTGCTCATTTGTCTCGGGTTTAATATTAAATCGGCCGAAAGTGATGAAATTGATTTCGAATTTCCTTGCGCAATCAATGACGCAGGTCCTTCACGCGTTTTCACACAAATGCACAACGTGCCATGATCGATCGAAAGCTGAAGCGCTAGATTTGTGAGCAACGGGTTGTGAGCAACGTTCAAGTTGCTGTTCGCAATAATCACGACTTGTAAATACTTCCAACGGGCATTCCACAGCGTAATTTATTAGCGTTAGCCGGTAAACAAACAGTTTCGACAACGGGACTTTCCGTCTCCTGTTCGGTCTCTTCAAGATCCTTGATCGGTACTTCCGACACGGAGATTCTTCCACGCACATTAGAGACTGAAATATCGAGCGCGATATTGAGTCACGAATTCCTTTTCATTTGTCGCGAAGTGTTCGCACCGTTACGAGCCTCCATGCGTTTCCATTGCGCGATGTGTTTAGCGTGTCGGGGATGTAATAGAATATATTGCCGTGTGGGGAGAGAGAAGAGCCGTGTGGCGACTTCCGCCTCGCCGTTTGCACAGGCAGAAATAAGGGGGACAGGTGGAGGAGGGGTCAGGAGAGGTCGCGGTGGACGAGGGTCGGTGCGAGAGGTCGCATCTTCAAGGGGAAGTGAAAACGCGTCTCGAGTCGCGACGAACACGAGCTGCGAATGTCATTCGTGTCGAAAAAACATGCGCAGGGCGCGTTATTCGTGTTAGCCGGCGCGGTTCTCGCGCATCCGAGGCCGGAAAGTGTCAAGACTTTAGAATGTCGATGTGAATCGACGTGAATGACATACAAATAATACATAAATTTAAATGGATCCTCCCCATAGATAGATTAATCTGCCGGCTGGGGGAAAGCGCTAAACTCGCACTCGAATGGAATTTCGGGATTTAGGGAAGAAATGAGGCGCACTCTTCGTTTAGATTGTCCTCCGACAATGTGATCCTTCTTGATGATTTTTGATGGTGGGTCATTCACGCGAGGAAGACGTTGTTCACGTTGTTCTTGACCTGGTTTAATATCGGATCTCGTTTCCTCATACGCAACGGGAAATGTATTGACGTAGGGAAAATCTCGAAGGATGAATTCGTGCAGTGCGAACCCTTTGCCTTCGATCTTTGGTTTTCATTTAATCAATTCAGTTACCGGGAATGCTAAACAAAGCGACATTGGACGAGCCGTTATGTGGTAGGTTTCCACGTTTACAAGAATAAGCACGAGGAATTCCCCATTTTAATATGGGGAATTCTTTTAATTTAATTCCCCGTCGTAATATTCGATAAGGAATTACATGAATACATGGTGAGGATACGTTCGCGATATGAAACGCGTCGAGGAAACGCGCGCGAAGGAAGCTCGCATGTCTCGCGATGCTCCGTGACATAACAACGAATTAAGAGAGCAGCGAGAGATCCGAGCGAGCCGAAACGCGCTTAATCCCTCGCTGCCAACGAGATTCCAACGAGATTTCCCCCACTCCGCGTCTCGCGAGTGCTCCCCACGAAAGCTACGGCGGTTCGTTTTAATTCCGTATGCCGCCGCGGTCTCGTCGGACTTAATTTACCTGGCGTCCGCGAATTTGCATCGCGAAAAATCCCCGGCAATTCGGACCGCGGCGCGTGTATCCGCGTCGTTGGTCTTCCTTGCCGAACGATCGCGGCGTTCGCTAATTCCCATGCTTACCTCGGGATCAGGCCCTTCATCTCTCGCCTATATTCCTCCCTCCTCCCCCTCCCCCCTCTCCCCCCTCCCCCGAATTCCTCGGGCTAGGGTGTGTGATGCTGTGCGGATACGCTGCCGCGGTAATATGCCGCAGTAATATGCAAATGCCGTGCCGTGCTTTAAATTACAAATCAAACTCGCGAGTAAAGAACATTGCGTGCGAACGTCGCGTTGCGGACGAGCGTCGTGGTATGCGCGCGATCGCCTCGCGGCCTGATTATGCATGTAGATTAATATTCAAATTTACCTATTGGCAGCCAGCCGATGCGTTTCGGTACCGACTGCATTACGAAACCGGCAATCTGCAGCCCAAGGGCGACATTAACGATTCATCTTCCTTCGTTAGACGCATCTACCACGCGCGCGCGCGCGAGGCGATTATTACCGATAGCTTCCGCACGTGAATTTCCATATCGCGCTTATTCCTTAAGCGCAAGCGTTAATCTGACGCGTAGAGATTCTGCGTTATGAAATTCTCTGATAGAAATTTAACAGCCCGCGATTTCAATTACTCGCGCCTTACTCGCAGCCGCCTTTAGCCTCGTGTTGTAAACTACGATTGCTATTACGGTTAAATAATTACGCGACCTCTTACGTGGAAGTCTATTAATTTAGTGAGTAAGTAAAAGTAATGTTTTACATTATTCACTTTATTGGTTACTTGTTGATTTATAGTATTCATATATGGATGAAAAATTGTCGCAAAAGTTGCCGCGTAACATTGCTTATGCTGCCATTTCTTTAAAAGGGCTCGCAAATAGATGTCATGCAAATCGATAAACGTTAAAATTAATTGGCTGACATTCTCGCTGAATTATAATGTATACATCGCGTCGGAGTTACGTTGGATGTAAACTTATCGTGCGTTTGCAGGCAAAGTTGAAGATTGATTCGCCAGCAATTGTAACGATTCTCCAGCGAGCATCTCGACTGATCGAACTTTTCATTCGATTCTCCTTCTCTTTCGTGTAATTAATGCTGTTTAATTAGCCGTCGATTTCCATCGTCGGTGGTCGATTGAATCAGGACGACAAACGTGAAACGGTTCGGAAAATTTAAGCGCTTCGCGAGAACATGCTCGCAAACACGAATCTTTCAAGTGCGCTCGTGAAAAGATCGTGTCGCGATCATTCAAAATTAATGTAGTCGAAGAAACTGAGAACAGAGAAGAGGAACAGGTCAATTTATTAATAATACCGAACGCGTTTACTTAATGATTATTACAAATTTATTAATAATACGCGAGCCCTCGAGAAGATTCTGGAAAGGTGCCTTCGATCATGTCTTCAGCATACGATTTGAACAAAGCAATCTTAGCCTTTCACATTTAATAAGAAAAGCGGCGTCTTCGTCTTCGTCATTCGTAGAAAACGAGGTTATCCCGAACAGTCATTTCTTTCCTTATCATACAATGTTATCACCCGAGAACGTTTCGTCCGGGATTTTTCCGTTGATATCGACACGCGTATCATCGATCCATCGTGTGTCCAGTTATCGATATCGCGTAGCCGATGATTCGTGCGCGATGTTGCAACAAAGAAGCATTCTATTCGTATGTTCTATCGATACGTGCACTCTCGCTATTCTCGTCTCCGTTAATCTGGATTTCTTGGCGAAGCTCGCTGAGCTAACCGGACGTGGGCGAACATTTGCGTTTCCAGTTTCGCCGTCGTCTGCCTCGGATTTGAACGCCCATCGTCGTATCATCGTTCATTACCTCAAAGTCTAGGCACGTACTAATTAACGTAGCTCAGGTTTATATATTAACGACCACGTAATGTCAACAAGGTCTCACTCTGCCAGCCTGATAGCGCGTCGCTTTGACACAGTGTTTGACACATGAGCGTTTTGTGTCGGTGCGCGCGTTGTTGTGCGCGCGACTTATTATTTACGCTGAAAACAACAGTACGTACGGCCGAGACGCGCTTTGCGCGACGTAAAGTTCGCAGCTGATTAAATGCGATATGCGTGAGATTTTTCAGGCAGGCCGTTATCTCGGAGGAAACGCGCTCCCCCGAGATAAACATGTAACAGAAAATATCTGGCATCTCAGAGGCTCGTCGCGCGATGCCTCGTTAAACTCGGGATTACTTTCCTGCTTCGTTCGGAGATCGAACGAGAATCATCAGCGGGCTACTCGTCGTGACATTATCCTCTTTTCCCGTAGAATCATCGCGCTTTAATCGCTCTTTATCCGGCGCCTTTTTCGTTTATTCCGCGAGCAGCCACTGTAGCAACCTATTTGCTTTTAATTTTCCATTAATTTCACGCAATTTACGATTCCTCCTTGTATTTCTGCTACTCGCTGTCCGCCACATACGCACATGCGCATCCGCATGCATATTTATATCGAACATAATCCTTCCTCCTTATTTGAATACCGCGCGGAGATGCGGAGATAATTATTTAAACGCACGCCGTCGTTTACTCGCCCGGCATGTTGCGCGGGATATTATTTTTTCAATATTACCTAATCGATGGGTGATTCGGGGGAGATTGATGCGGCCCGCCGAAATTATTCATCTACCGATATCCTATTTCGCGCGTGCGACTGTGCTGGCGCACACGTATAGATTTCTAGATAGATTTGCTATTAAAATTTCAAACGCGCGTTTCCTATAACGTTATAACATCCTTGTTGTGCAGTGATGCGTCGAATTAACATTTCAACGCGAATGCTCGCGCATGTCGTGATAAAACGAACGCGTTATTGCCTTACTGAATAAACATTGCGCCATCCCGAAATTCCCGTAGCGAATGTACGCTGCGCGCGCGCGCGCTCGATGCAGTTATTTTAATTCTAATAACTTGCCAACTAATCCGCGGAATATCTCAATAAGATACTCGATAAGGGACGGTATCGGTTTCCAGATCGCGAGGGAGAGGGGGGGGGGAGGATAATTCGTGGACGCATAAAGTGTAGGCAATAAATGTACAAGATAAATGAAATGGAAATGGAAAACTCCATCGCTCAATCGACTCAAGTCATCAAATAGATGTCGCTTCGTAGGTCACCTCGGAGATCACCTGAAGAGTCAAATTGAGACTTCCTCAAGTGCCACGTTTTGTGGTTCCGCCCGAACTCGCCGTGACGTGCTCAAGCACGATACTTTTTATTTCGCCCGGTTTCGGCATGTAAGCTTGTCTGATTAATACGGAATACCGAGGATAATGCTGTTCATGGGAATGAACTCGAATAGAATTAGAAGGAGAGAACCGTTCCGCGGGCAGTGCAGCTTGCTGCGACTGCGTAACCGATAATTACATCATTAATTGAGCCGCTATCGGAGGAAAGGCGTGCATTAATTATCCGGACTCGTTCGTGCCTGAATACCTGAATGGATTCGACATAGCGGCTTTCGTTGCGTCATATTGTTTCTTATCGTCGCGGGTACGACGTATCATAAAACACGCAAATTTTTATATGCTGAAGAACACGTATGTACCTCAACGCAGTGAGAGACGAAGAGAACCTGCTGCGCGTGTTGTCCTCCCAGCATCTTGTGCTCCCCGAATCGCGTTGTTAAGGATTTTTATACGCGTTGTCTTTGCAAAGTTCTCGATGTAAACAAGCATATATCGAGTATGAATCACAAGGGATTAGGTCGCAAGCATTGCTGAAACAAAAAAGGATCGATATCGCTCGGCAGTTACCGAGCGGCAAAAAACAGCGTCTTCAGTGTCCTGCGAGAAGCCAGAAGTAACGGTCGTACATTTGTTATTTGGATAGAGCGATCTAGATATTGTAACTGTTAAATTGTTTGACGATTAAAGGAAGTTGTTTTGTTTTCTAATGATTCTCATCTTTACTGAACACATTCTCCCGAACCGGCAATAAATAAATATATAAACAGCGAATCATCGAAGGCGCGTTAACGCGCGTTATTTCTCTACCTGCAGTCACAATTTTCATGCTCGAGGATTAATACGCTTTAATTCATACGCGGATGATTCTGATGGCGCGATCATTAGCGCGAGATGCGCGAGCGAATGTACGTAGATTTCGTGTATACGCGCCATTGTTGCGCAGCACTAATGTAATCTTCTGTTGCAGGTAAGTATCAGAGACGGTCCCACCGCGGAATAATAACCGGAAACACGGACAGTGAGTCTGATTTCTTTTTCCTCTTTTTCTTCTTTTTGTTTCCTTTTTCCTTTCTTTTCTCTTTCATACGTTGCATGAGCGATCAGTAGTTTGAGAGCGGCATCAGCTTTGTACTCTCATGTACAAGTGCACTGCATCTCGTAAATATTAATGTTCAAACATTTGTAATAAAGCACCGTGTGCGACACACGGATCGTGCAGAAACCGCATTAATTTTCGGCGAACGAGCCGTTGTGATCCGGAGCATCGGTTGTTTGCGAAGCTGACGATTAGGACGATTAGAAAGTATCTCAACTCTTTGAATAAAAGTCGGAAGGTCGGAGCACGGGAAACGCAAAGGGAACAATTACCGCGATATTCTACGGATAACATGTTCCTTCCATCACTTTCTTCTCGAACAATGGGAAAGTGATCGAGGAAAATTGGCGTGTACGTGTACTTGGAGAACGGAACGACGGAAATGGGATTCCGGCGGAAATGTCGGCGAAGAAATCAAGAACAACGTTACGACGAGGAGCGTAATCGCCGGCTGAATGCCAAACGTGTCGCTGGAAATTAATTATCGGCAGGAATCTCTTCAGACACTGTGTCGGCGATCGGGCGCAGCGACAGCTTATGAGCCGCTCGTAATGTTAACTTTATCGTCGTTTCGTACTTCCTTCGCGCAGGGTAATGAATTTCGCATTACCGGGGCTCTGCGTTAGCTCGAGCGCAACGGCTGAGACAGAACTTTATTAACGGCTACGCGGATTTACGGCCAGCCGAAGAGAGCTATCGCGTCGACCGCCTTAAAACGCCTCGCCCGCTCTTGCAGGAGCGTTGACTTCCACGCGGAAACGTACGCGGACGGACGCGAAATCGACTCGTTTCGTACGAGTAGCCCTCCCGACATCGCCCCGAGCGATTACAAACGCCTTTCCATCCCCGCCGAAGGTGAACGAACGCCCCGGATTTCTGCACTTGATCGCTTCTTATCGCGCGTTTAGCGTAAATCACACTGCGGACGTGCCGCTTTCCCGAAGCGCCGTGTGTATATCATCGCCCTATCCGTGGAACGTGGTTATTTTAATTTACCGATAGCAAGACAAGATTTATATCCCACTTTCACGCGAGCAGACCCCCACGTGAACGAAACACGTGGATGAAGCCCCAAACGCAACGCTGCGGCGTGTCGAGCAGATGAGGAGAGTTTCTTGTATGACGAGCGAGCGAAGCCAGACACGCAGCGATCTCTCGTTGCCGCTATGAATGCGATGTGCAATCTTTCATCTGCCATATCGCGCGCAAATGAGACAACGTGCCGCGGTTTAGCCAATCTTGCCAGAGTTGGCTCCGTTCTCTCAGGTAACGACGAGTTATCTGCGAAAACGGCAAAGAAAAGGGGAACGGGGAAGGATCAGGATTATTAATTGACTATCCCGCGGACGTGACGTTATATCAAACTCGAATGCACGAACGTCCTTCGTTTCTTCGTCTTTTCCGCCGTGTCCTCCTTCCGGAACGAAATCGGGCGGTGAACAAGGGTTAACAACTCCTTCTCACGCAGGTGCTGCTCCATAATTGCCCCGCTTAGCGAGACTGCCTTCAACGTCGTCTCATTGAATTCAATTCCGCGATATGTGTGTCGATGACGCGTAATTTCCGATAAGTTCAAAAGGAAGTTGTCCCGTCCTCCGCGCCGCTCGTCTGGATAAAGTTGATCGCGATTAACGCGGTATTATCTTCGTTTAACGGGTTTAATCGGATTCTTTCTCATTTGAGGACACCTCGTTCGATCCGTAAACTCGAGATATCGCGTCTTGCTCGAATATCGCTCAAATTCTCTCGTTTTTCATGCAGTTTCCGTTTTGAAATCACGATGCTACGGTCTTTCGTATTCTTCAATTTCGCTTCTGAAATTGATATTGGAGCGTTTCGTTGAAGCGTTCACCGGGAGCGTTTAAGGGTCATAAGATCTTGTTGAAACACTCTTGCGATACTTTAGACTTTATCCGGTATCAACGCGTAAATTCATTCTGTTGGGATTCAAACGTTCAGCAAATCGGAGCCAATCGGCCACGTTGATTTGCATTCATGGCATTCAGGCAATGCGAATTTCTTTCTCGTTGGGGTAACGGTTTACGGTGCGTTTTTACGACAAGATATAACGCGGATTACAAGCCGTAAACGGGAAATAGTGAGCTTCTTCCATTACACGCTGCCTGGGAATCGTTTATTATCCGATAAAAGGAAGCAAAAAGTGTAAAGTGCTGTCAACACTTGAAGCTGCTCTAATCTTGGTCCGCTTATAATATATATATATATATAAGAATAGCTTTCTTGACATAAAGAAGTAGCATCTTCAAAAACATTTTTGATAAATTAAGATTTAATTGAATTAAAGATAAATTGATTGAATACTTGAAACTGTTCTAATCTTGATTGGATACTCAAGATAGATCTTGATTATTTATTATATATATATATATATATATATATATATATATATATATATATATATATGAATGTTTGTGCCAAGCAGTTTGTCATGTACGTCGATAATACACACACATATCTCTTTATTTTCGGGATTGAGTTTTCTTCGAATTTCAATGTGACTCATCGTTGGCGATAGCTTTAAATAAAATTATTATGAAAACACCGACTCTCTTTTCTGACACAATATTTATTCGTACGCAATATGAATTGCGTAGCAAGTCAAACGATGAATAGCACGTTTCGACTTCAAAGCAATGTGATAAGTCGCACTTTACAATGACTCAATGGAATGGAGTCAGTTGCGGTCTTAAAAATTGTTTTTATCCGTCCACTCAGTTCGCCGACGTTCGAATTCATAAAAGCGTGGCGTTGTTACACAGTGGCTTAATTTACCGTAGCTGCCGATATGAGGATAGCTCAGGAGGTATTCCCGGTGAATTCTGAAACAAAAATTCAGATGGAAAAACGAAGGTTGACGGCTGCTTGTTTAACGGGAAAGGAACAAGTTAGAGAAGCTTCGGTTAGCTGCGTTTTGTCAAATCTCCTCGAGTAATTAATTCAGTATCCAAAAAATAATCTTGATATTTTTCTATTTAATTATCCAAGCGCCTTGCCTGCCCGTTGAAACAGTTTGTCAAGATTTATTGCAAACATTCTTGCTCCAAAAATTCTTAGTTCTCGTCGCAACAACGAGGAGCAGATCCGAGATCGACGAGACGAGCGAAACTTACGCAAAGCTTATCGTTTCGACCAGGCACGATTGCTGCTGCGTGGTTTAATTCAGACTCGCGACGCAAAGATGTGATTTACCTTTGAGCCGAGCATCGTAGATTGAATCCGCCAGACCGTCTTAATTCGATCGACGGAAGTGAAGCCGCGACACTTCGCATGATACGAGATTCCGTTTGAGCTTTTCGGTCACTTTGATCCTCCGGCGAGGTCCATCTGGCACACAAATTGTTCTCTCGCCTTTGTGCATTGTCGTCGAAGCGTCCCTCCTTTGCCGTTTCTTCTCTTTCCCCGTTTCGATTGTTGTCACTCCCATGATGATGTCAAATATACGCCTATTAAACTGGCGCGGGCCTGTAAGGAAACAGGTGGTGAACCGGAACCGGACTATTCCGAGCGAGATTATTGACACTGACGATTGGACATTGTCGCAAATGTGTCGCGAAAATATCTGTCACGGAATGAAGCTCCAGTTAATATTATCCAGTTAATATTAGTATTTCGTCCGGCTAAACTCCCGACGATGATGACGTTTCATTTCGAAGATATTTCCGTCTGGATCCGTAGCGTGGTATGTAGTCAAGATGAAGAAAAGTCGATATATATATATATATATATATATATATGATACGTTCGTGGTTGGCACGAACGCCAATTCACATCGAAGCAAAGAATAGACCAGGCTAGATGTAATCGACTCTTTAATTTAATTCAATGTTAACCTTCGGTTCAGTAAAAGCCTTTCCTGAAACGCTACGTCAATGTTGTTCATTTCCGTTCGATCAGCTTGTAATCAACAGATGCAGCGTCAGTTATGGAAGCTGGATATATTTTACATCCACAGCGAATGTTTCTGCAAGACGAAGACGAGCGTGTTCTTCTCTCGGATCTCTTGCCAATCGAATTATTAATAAGACATGAGCTATTTGCCACGTCGGTGAGAAATGATCGTACTCGAACGTCGTTCGAATTCCGTTATCCCGTTATCGCGACAACGCGTTCGGGACGAGAGAAGCATTAAGTTTATGGCAGCTAAATGAATTTAACGGAGCGCGACTGCACACCATCGAGTTATCACGCTTTAATGACACCGGCTAAGATTTTTCTTCAATTTATTGCATCATTAATCTCGCCCGATTCCCCCCGTCGTCGGACGTCCCGACGTATTTGGAAGCCCGAAAGAGTTCCGGAAGAGGGAAGCGGCACGTACGTAAACAATGAATGCCGCTGTAAAAGATTCGGGAACGGGGAAAAGATGTTGGGCAAGTTTGCGCAGGATTTATCGCGGTTTTATGAATCTGCATTCAGACTGTTCGGCCACAAAGCGGGCGAGCGTCAGCGTTCTACACGTTCAAGCGGAAATTACTGCTTCCTTGCTTTATCTTGGGTCTACCGCATCCTGTACTTGTTCGTGGATTCGCTGGTTCTTCGTATTTGTTTTATTATCTAGGCCAAAGTTGCGCCGCGCATATCAATTATATCGTGAACGGAGATTTATCACTGGCCGATGCGAGAATGTGAATTGAGCTGCGCTCAAGTCGGAGCGAAGATTGTGAGGTACGTTCCAAAAATTGCATTACCGTTCTTCTGCTGTCACGGTAGAGCATCGCTTTACGACCGGTGAAAGAAAAACTCTTACGCGAGTAGAATTCGAGCGCAGGTATCTCGATATAATGAAACCAACGGACACGTGAGCAGACTCGATCGATCGTGCTGCAGCTTTAGAATGATAAATTACGCAACCCTCCCGAAGAAGGGTGTCGCGTGTGGCGACATAGCGAATCTCGAGGGTCGGCGATTTTCCGAAACGAACGTAAACAGCGGACGATTATCGGCCTGCGATAATGTCGATGAAATATCGGCAACGATTAAGAGGCGAGCCGGCAATCGAGCATAGGATCAGACGTTGTCAAACACGACCATCAAGGATCAACAAATCCTTTCGCGGCTTACCGTAGCTTACGATTTCAGACCATCGTATTAATCTCAAACAAACGTCCCTCGTGCGCCTCAGAGGCGGCATGAATATGCATGCGTGCCGCATAACCACCGGTCGGGCCTTCCGTCGAGTGGCAAATCGCGAGTGGCTCCAGCTTGCAAACCGGAGCGGTAGGATCAACCGGCGAAATTGCAGGCACCGACCTCGTTGATTAGGTGGAATCTGCTCGAAGTGACCAGCTCCGCGTTCTACCGCGAATGTCGATCGCCGTTACGAAGCAGTTTGATTGTCTCGGCCGCCGCCCGGGCAGGTCAAACTTTCGGCGAGCCGAGATTGCTCCTAATCTCGGTCATTTAAATCAATACCGCGCGATAACGAGCCGAGTACCGTAAAGCGTGTCGAATGTCACGATATGTACCGTGCAGCATCACGTCGACGAGGGACGGAAGGAAGCGTGATTGCCTGTCACTCGGATAAAATTAAGGGATCTTTGAAGTCAAGGCTTCTCTGTTTCGTTGACACGCGTATCCGGAAAAGAGAAACTTGTTGATAGCGATAGCGCGGCGATAGAGGTCACTCGACTGGTCACTACGCTGGAATTTGCTGGAGCGGCTTTCGCTATCGCGACAGTTCTTCCTGAAACTCCGTTAACGATAATCTCGCCTTTTGTCGTTCTCTCATGGCCAGCTATGAAAATACTCTCGACGTGTGTTCTTAGTATTGTTTGCCGATACCTCGCAAACAATGTCAACAACTTTGACATTTCGCATTTAGCAGCTGGCTAAAATCGCTCGACGCGAGAGCAGAGAACGTTCGCGGCTCATGAAACTCGAGCGGGAGATTTCATTCGAAGCTTGCGGGAATTAATCCTGCGATCGAGATTCATCGATCGACGATACAACGATTTTTCTTTCTCTTTTTTCATTTTTCTTTCCTTTCCTTTTCTTTTCCAACCGAACGATAATCCCGTGTTACCGTTGCTCGAGAGAGGAACAACGGAAGCGTAAAACGTGCGCGAGAACGCACCGACGAAATACCCTCGGAGCGAAACACCCTCGCACCGCGTTCCTCCCTCCGGCCGACAACATCGCGCCCTAATGAGAAAGTTGGAAGTTGTATACTTTGGACGCTCCATAGTCACGCTACGCTACTAAACAATTCTATTCCAGGTTGAATCACAGGTCAGTAAATCCTGAAGCAGAGCCCTCTCTCATCGGCTTGCATAATTCAAGATTGATTCGCCGTCGTGAGATGACTGGCATCAGCCGCGAGAGAAATAACGGCTGCTCCTTCGCCAGAGTCGCCAGCGGTCAGGCTCGTTTCAGATTTCCGTCTGCATCCGTCGATCGTCCGATAATCCACGCGTGTCGTGGATGTCGATCGTTGTTTCGAACGAAATCCGTCAGACCTACAGTCCGTAGAAACGCTCGCAGTGTTTTTCCGCACTGCGTGTCCGATTGTCGTCGCTCATTCGTATCTGGATTATTACAGCTCGGATTAAAGCTAAGACCGAGATTACACGGGAGATAATTCTACTGACGTTTCCCGTGCATCAGCGTGATCGGCGACTGAAAGAGTGGAAATTAATCTTTCCTTTTATCAAGGAAACTGACGTGTAACTCAAATCATGCATGCATCACCTTCCAATCGTCTCGTTTATTTATATTTCGAGTTCGTTGCATCCTCGCACTTTGTCCGTTCGCGCGTACGTTCCCCGAAGCGAGTTCGTCTGCTGGAGACAAATTGCCAAATTTTTGCAACCTGCAAATTGCCGATTCGCGAAGCGGCCTGTCTCTCGCTCGCTAGTTCGTAGACTGTACATCGCCAGCCGCCAAGCGTATGTTCATATTACCGTACTGGGAAGGGAGGGAAAAACGAGAGAAGGGAGAAGCGCCTCACAATTTCGGAAAATCACTTTGGCATACGGAGCGCGAGAACACGGGAGGATGGGAGGACTCGGTATTTTCCGCCCGATTTCCCCGAGGCTTATCGATTCTGCCTCGTCTCGCGGAAGGAACACGGCGCGCATTTGGCGCGGATTTTAAGAGTTCGTTCAACAACGCTCTAATAAGTCCTCTAAACGCCTCGATTATAACCGCGGGGACTCGCGTTTGGCAAGGGTTCAAGACCCACCGACCGTGCCGTTAATGGCGCAAACAGCGCGTTAGCGCGCCATGAATAATGGGGCCTCGGTACGAGACCGGGACGAACGCAGAAAGACGCGCGGCAGTTGCTGTGCAGCGGGATGCTGCGCCTACGAAAGATGCTCTCGGGAGCTCTGCGTGTTCGCGGCGGGATCGCGCCTCGTCGCGACTGGCGTGTACCTCTTCTGCTTCATAATGCTTTTTCCTTTTTCATGCTCATTGAAGGAGTTGACGTTGCGAGAGCGCGACTAGCGACGTCGCTTGTCAGGGGAGAGGGAGGTAATGCTATTTTTCTTCTCGCGATTTCTTGGCTGAGCCTCAAGGACGAGAGCGCTGCGCGCTCGCCGCTGTCATCGATATCTTGCTTTCCTTCTTTGCTCTCCTCTTCGATGAGGACGCGCCTCGCGACGAACTGGAACGAGGCCAATTAACGGCGCGCGATTCGGAAACTCTATTTAACGATAGACTTCTCCCCTTCCTGATGGAAGGTGACTTTCATGCAAAGCGGAATCCTGTCGCTTGCATATCGGATTCCACTGAGATTCTCAGCTTGACGTCTCCCGCGCCTCATCGCCGGCTGATATTTCGTCCCGTTTTCTCGCCAAGTGATTCTCAAAGCATTCCTCTGCGCCCCCGCTGCCCTCATCGTCCGGCTCGATTCGGCAGGCGTTCGAGCGAGCGCTTTGACCGCCTCTGGAATGCCCTCTTGTTCGCCAGCTCCTTGCCCTGCCAACGCTGTCGGTCGGTCGCTCGGTCGTTCTCCCCTTTCCGCATCGGCCCTTAATACATTCCAACCGGAGAAGCGCGACGCACAGACCGAACGCAGCCTCCCGCTTCTTCGCCTTCATCTTCCACATTATACGCTAGGTTTATCCAGACCGTCTCGGGCTTCATGTACGGCTGGCAGCAGGCCAGCGACGGGATGCACTCTCGATCCCTCGAACGCTATCGGACGCCAGTCTAAAGAAACAAGGGCTGTCCCTCATCCCGAGAGACTCGCATCGAGCAGAATGCGTTCTCGCTCTCGCTCGGAATATCCAAATGCTGTCCTAGTGTTGCGCGTGGCACTTTTGCGCGCAGTCGCGTCCGCCGAACCGCGACCCGATTCCGCGCTCGCATCTGGGTCGCGCACTTTAACCCGCTTGACGAAACGGATTACCGCGCGCACGCGGACCACCGATCGATCCTCCATCGGCGATCGCGACGAGCGTAAAGTTTGTCTTCCAACGCGGATCACGCAATGTTTTCGATGAAAGTTTTCGGCGCAGAGACGCCGTGTCTTGCCGCGCTTCGAAAAGGAAGCAAGCAGAATCCATTCCGCGAGGCCGCTCCGGGGAATCGCAGTCTCCGAACGATATATCGCTGCAGCCGAGAGCAAAGTTTCGCTCGACGGTCGGCGGAGCGGTATTCGAGAATCATCGCGCGCGCGCGCGAAAGTAACGCGAGTAAGACGATCCGAGTACCGATCGTCGTCCGACCAGCGAGCGCGAGACACGGCCGGTCCAGATTCGCTCAAGATCCGGACGTGATCCGTGCGGAAATTACCGTTACAAGTCTCTTGGTATCGTCCGCCTTCTGACGTATGTACCTTGATGGATTCACCCTTTGCGCCGAAACCATGTGACTGTCTGGGGTCGCGTATGCGCAAAGGCTCTTACGCGAATTGGCTGACCATCTCGTGTACGAGAGCTTTCTAAATCATGAACGCTCCGTGCATGACGTCAAACGAGCGACCGCCATGTTGCCGGAATTCTAACGTGTTTTATGGAGCCGAAGAACACGGGCGTGAGGCTTACGAAGCCCGCCTTATCTCGAGACGCGCAATAATGAATTCATTATCTTAATAAATTAATGCAGAGTAATACCTGCACATGTCATGTGCACGTGCCATTTTTCATACGTACTGTACGCGTCAACTGTATGCGACAATTCTCCAGCAGTTTTAAAATAGTTTCCAAGACGTTAATTTATTGCGAAGCTTGGAATAGTTTCGATCTATCGTTTTCATTTGTTCATTTTCGTTTCCCCACATTTTCCGCTCTTTTCGCTTTTCCCCATCCCGTCGACAATTTCTTTATTGTTACATCGAAATGTGCGCGTTAATTCGATTCCAATTCTCCCTTGCGGCCGATTTGCGGCTGACGAATGGCTGAATTATCGGCTAATATCGCGTATATATTTTATTCAATGACAATTTCAATTAAACATTCTTTCGCTTAATGTCGCACCTAAGTCGAGCACATTATCTACTATCTGTTTCGCATCTCGTGAAAGTTTGTAGACGCGGATTAGCGCTTTCATATCTGGCGGCTGGATGTAAACGATGGATGCTGCTCGATAAGCGAGTCGGAAACTGACGATAACAGTTGAACGGCTGTCTGCTGGTTATCGATACGCGGCGGGATTTAACGTTCGGGCGCGAACGATCAAAATCCGTTCTGGCCTGGGCCTGATGTTAGGATTTCCGCGCGCGATGCATCAACTTTTATTATGTCGGCGCCGAATGTCTATCGGTTACGTCAGCGCCGCGGTTGACGCGACGGAAAGTTTTTACCTCCGTTTTTCCCCTCGCGCGGAAAAACCCGGAGATCGGCTTTTTTCCCCATCTCGTGCAGCTCTGCGATCGCAGAGTTGGACGCTCGCGCGTTCTGGATCTCGGCGCGACGCATCGCCAATGAGAAGAATCGCGTATGCAGATCGAGCAGGTCCAGCGAGACGCTGCGGTGATGCTGCGGTGATGCTGCGGTGATGCTGCGTGGACCGTCTCGAGGCGAATCCGCTGCAAAGAGACGCGGGACGCGCTGCGGTGGCGATCGCAGGGGCAGCCAGTAGTCGCGCATTAACTCAGGAAATTAAACGGGTCAGCCGAGAAACGACAGCGAAAGGTTGTGGAGACTCTCTTGCGGGCAAAGCGAGTCAGCGCTTCTGTGTAGCTGCGATCACTCGTGCGCGACTAATGCGGCGAAGACGACGAGGACGACGTCGCGGGAGAAGTCTTAACTTCACTTTGAAAAATTCTCAGCCCGTTTCCGGGCGTCCCCGGTATCGCGGCATGCTAATAAAGTAATTAAATCCCGTGTCTCCGCGCATTCGTCCCGTTCGTTTTAAAGAGATGCAGAAGCACGATATAAATTCAGCGCCGCGTTACTTCCACGAGATAAACGCGCGCGGCTTCTGCATAAACCGCAGAAGCTCGCAGAAGCGTGCCTTTAACGTCCGCTTCCGTCCGATCCGGACGTCGACAAGCTCTACGGCGCTATGGCTTTTCCGCTGGATCCCTGCCTACATAATTGCATGCTCGCTCGGTAATAAGCTCTCCAATTGTTTTTCGCGGGAACTGAGATAATTAGCAGAATACGCATAACGACGCGTGCTGTCTCGCCGATCTCACGTTGGCCGCTGGCCAACCTCAACCGAGACAAGAAGCGAGCTTTGTCACCTACGGCCTCGGAACTCTTCCTTCCGCGACATCTGCGCGTTTCTCTTCTCACCCTCGGGGACCAAACACACGGCGGGCTGTTGTGTCCATGTCATTTCTCTCTCTTTCTCTCTCTCTCTCTCTCTCTCTCTCTCTCTCTCTCTATTTCTGGAAGCATCCCGGATGTGGGAAAGCTGCAAAAACGAGCATAGGTTCGACAAGGCAATCGAGTCGAGTTGGCGTATTTTGCAGGATTAATTCGGAATAACATATGATATTCATGGAATTATAATAATTCCATGTATCCGGTAAATATTAAATTAAAGTAAATAATAAAAAAGGAAGCAAGGGGAAGACACGAGGATTGTTAATTACGAAGGGATAATCTAACGAAATTAACGATTAAATAAGTAAATCAATTGTTTAAGATCTGATTGAAAACCTAATTTCTCGGTGTATAATATTAAAACGTGCATCAATTCTATTTTATTATATTTACGGTAAAAGGCACTCAAAAGCACTCTGAATCGAATTCCATTCGGAACGAACAGCGAGAATGTTCACCATCAGAGGAACCTTGCGGAAGCAGCGATGCCTGTAAACGATATCCTCGTCACGTCATTATCGCGGCCAGGCGATTTTTCGTGCGAATAAGTAAGAAACGGCAGGATGACATCGCTTCGCGAGAACCTATGCTCGAGAACGAAGCCTCGCACCGACAATCGAAATGCGAAAATCGCCGCTACTGGCGCTCTCGCGATGCCGGTTCCGGTTTTCCGGGACAAGAACGGAAGACGGAAGCCATCACCATCAATTAGTCAGACGTCGGTGCGGTGTTTGTGCGCCTATCTACCGGCGGTCTCGTTGGGATTTGCACTTGAATGCCCATGAATAATCATACGGGACCATGATCGATCGCCCGTGAATCAGACACGACGACGGCTTCCGTCGTCGTTCCGATTCATCGCCGATTTGACATGACGGCGTCTCTGTTCATGATGGTACATCGATCTGCCATGATGTGCGCTTACAGGCCGCGAACGCGCACGATTTTCCTTCTTTTTCCCAGTCTCTCTCTCTCTCTCTCTCTCTCTCTCTCTCTCTCTCTCTCTCTCTCTCTCTCTCTCTCTCTCTCTCTCTCTCTCTAGATCGCCACATGCACGATTCGCGGTTCGCGCGATTGCGTGGATGATCCGTTTCGGTTTCCTCAATCGAAGCGTGCACTCGGAATTCAACGTTGGGCGAAATTTAATCAATGGTCCCCATGCAGCGGAGCGATCGTAGGAATATCGCAGTGCTTAGCTAACATCAATGTGAGCTCATTATACAATCGATCGTCTCGTGTTTATCGATTACGAGAAAGTGACACATCCGTTAATTACTATTTGATTGGCTTCCGAGTTTCGTGGGGCGTTCCGACGCGCGTCTCGGATCCATTGAAGCGGAGAGATAGATAGATAGATAGATAGATAGAGAGAGAGAGAGAGAGAGAGAGAGAGAGAGAGAGAGAGAGAGAGAGAGAGAGAGAGAGAGAAGAGGAGCAACCGGACGCCTTTCTCCCTGCGGATCGAAATGGAATGTCGGAATTTAAGCGACAGAAGACGCAGCTGCATCCTTGAGACCAAATGAAGCGATGGAAAAGGCGGAAGGATCTCAGATTTTTGATACCCGTTAAGCTCCGAGAGAAATCGATTTCCCCATCGCTTCATCCGTCTTCCTCGCTTCTTCCTCGGCTTCGTCACGCATTCGAATACCGTGTCTGCCATGAGTTTCGCTCATGAGGCGTCAGATAAAGAACAGCTTCTCTTATGTATCGCGCCGAGAGAACCTCGTTACGTGACGGGCTTGCGAGTCGGAATTGTTCTTTTACTTACTTCATAGCCTGCCACGCATGTTCGTCCCTTCTTTTCTCTTGTCGTGTCGGAAAGTCGGCGAGCTCCGGCAAATTGAATTACTCCGCGTTTACCCGGGCGTCCCGATAAACTTTTCGAGGATCAGGTGAAAGTCTTTACCTCGCTCCGACGAATTCTCTCCTTCGTCTAGCCGTTTCGCGGCGTTTCTAATGATCGAGCGAGCTCGGAACGATGTCGCGCGAATCGCAAATAAACGGGGAACCCTCGCTCCTAATAATCCCCCTCGTGTTTCAACGATGCGACCGGTCGATGCGTTCGCCCCGTGTTTAATTTCAGATATTCGCGTTCGTTTAATCAGCGATCAGAATTAACCGGCATTCCGGGCGCGTTGGATTAATCAAAGAGTAGTTTCGTCTGTCGCGATAACAAAGGGCCGTTGGCGGCGTTTCGTTGGTTGCAAATAGAAAATCCACGTGGACTACAAAGTACGAAACGCACATACGTGGATCTGTAATTTTTCTGAGCGAAATTCGTGCAAAATTTCTGAAGCCGTGCGCTCTCCGAGGCTTCCCGAGACCTCGCGGAGGCGATAAGCTGTTAATTATTATGTTCCCGTAAAATTGGAGAATTCGATCGATGACCTCTAGCGGAAGCGGAACGCGGGATCGATCTTTCTCAGAAGTGCGAAGGAAAGCTGATGGCGAACACCGCTTAGATCTGAATATGTTTTCTCGATATTAGTAAATCTCTCAAGTTCCATAAAATTTTTTCAAGTCCGGCCACCGGCTGGGAGAATCAACGATATACACGCCGCGAACACGTCGGGAGAAATATTCGATTCCGCATCGGATCCTTCCGGAAACGCATCGCGCGAGATCTGCCGACATCTCGACCGAACTTCTCGACAATGAGGACCGGCGAGTGAAATGGAAAATTCTCGAAGATCGCGCCGCCGTGTATCGAGACTCGCGATCGGGATCAGAAAGTACGCTTGGCTTCCGTTGACAAATCCCGTTGCCTTCGCGGCGAACTTTATCGCTCGATCTTCGAGCGCGATCTTGCTCCGAGCGGGACGAAGTGATTCCACTTGGAGCCGTGCCGGAAGTACCGCGGTTGAATGTTTGCCATCAGACAGTGTCGCGAACACCTATCTCACATCGAAGGTGAGATAGCGAAAGTGTGAAAGCGCGCGATTAGAGGAGCGCGAGAGCGCTCGGATTGCCG
Source organism: Eciton burchellii (assembly GCA_020341155.1). Classification (NCBI taxonomy): domain Eukaryota; kingdom Metazoa; phylum Arthropoda; class Insecta; order Hymenoptera; family Formicidae; genus Eciton; species Eciton burchellii. Next base: position 1,435,408 of record JAHMML010000012.1, on the reverse strand, counting down.
ATCGAACGAAGAGTTTTCCCTTCAACCTACGCGAACTTATTGGACCGCGCGGTGAACTCTCGCGTGCACGCTGGATATTAAATGAATACCACACGGCTGATCCGGTATTTTCTGTGATATTCATTGACAGAGAACGCTTCTAGAAGAGAAGCTTCCATTCTGAGACAACCCGGATCGGATAATAGAATTCGTGAGCACGATAATGCAATCGAGATCGAAACGAGCGTCAATCGAGGGAGATGAAAGAGAGGGAACAGAGCCAGAAGCTTGTGCTGAAAGAGGAAAGCGAAAAGTGTTGCGACTGGCCCGGAGATGTGAAATTACGCGCGATTAGTGTCGGACAGGAGTATTCTCGCATTGTGGCGGTGCCGCTCATCCGTCATTGTTACAGCTTAATTAAGGAGCGCCGTGATCCTCCCGGACTTTCGGGAAGATTGCGGGAGTATCTGCCAATTAGTCGGCATGTAGGCTGGTATGACAGGAAAGAAGGCTCTCGATCGGACGAGGCGGCGTCTCGTTGGCAAAATTTCACGCAAAACTGCCGACAGGCATCGCTGTTGCACTGCCGTCAGATTCCACTTGCTCTCTCAAATTATATTACATTCTATCCGGGGAACTGTTTGACGAATCAGGAAAGTTCAGGGCGGAATTAGCGAAACAGGGCGAGGCGGAGATCGCGCGGTGGAAATCTCCGTTTCTAATTAAAACTTTCCCCATGTACCGGCTTGTCATATCGGAAGCAGGGGGATTATTGCTGATGGGAACTCGCGATTACGCTCGATACGTGCAATAAACAAAGGAAAAGATCGAGCACGGTACTGACGTCTCGGAGAGGAACGATCGATGAACGATCCGAGACAGAAGGAGACCATCATCGATTTTATTCCAACGTTGCGCGGATAAGGATTCTTTATTCTGATAACGAGAAATACATCTGAACCAATTGTAATTCTTTGGATAAATTTGTTCGTACGGAACATCGTACGCACATCGATATCCGGCTGTTACTTGGTGAAAACAAAAAAAAGGGGAGGAGAGAGAGAGGGGAGGGGGGAAAGCCGCGGAAAATTGGATCGGCCCTCAGATGAGAGTTCCAATATTGAACATCTGACATTATCGATGTTAGTTTCCGTCTGTTCCTACATATTTTACATTATTAACGGCATACCTTCGCGTATGCGAACGAGCATTTTGCGCTTTTAACGAAGGCTAAAATTCAGATAAATCAGGAAAAGGATGCCCGCCAAACGGGAATGGCGATAATAAGAATTTTATTATTAACCGCGAGCACGATGCAAGCGCGATGTTTATTATCGGAACGCACGTGTGCGCGCGTTAAACGAGAAACAATACGCGGTGACCGAAGTGAGTTTCACGAGCGGGAGAAACTCGCGCGGATGCAAATCGCTCAAGTTGTACGTTTGCAACAGCATCTTTCCGCGTGTATTAACGTGTATTAACGCAGTAATTTAAGAAGCTTGTCTGGCGAGTCCCAAGTCGGCGCTTATCCGGCAAAGCGGACTCACGATACAAACGCAGTCCGATTGTGAGGATTAAAGGGCAGAGTTACATAGCAGCTCGGAGAATTCGTCGTCTAAGGCCGCTAAGACGACTAATCTGTGCCTCGCAGTCCGTAACGCTGCCCGCTTGCAATCTTATTGCACAAACACGCCGTTGCCTAAAACTTAACTTCAGGGCGAGATTGCTACGTGCGGCCCGCTCTGAAAGCCGGCTTGCCGCGAAACGGCTCTAACTACCGGCCAACTACCGCGATACTAATATCATTGGCGTATGCACGTGTCCCTAACGTGGCAACCTGTTGTTTTCGACCTTCTGGAACTTTGTAATGGCGGCGTGTTCCGCATAAGTGTCCCGCATCCGCGTAAATGTCCGACGCAGGACCGGATCCGGCTCTGAAACGCGGCGCATCAGCGAGAGCGGGACATCGATCGGGCAATTCAATTGCAAGTCTCATAACCGGGATAAGCTTTAAAACGCGCGCCAGTCAGAGCTATCGCTACTTTTTCCTCCGGCTCCTTCGTAGGATCCCTCTTTTCCGGGAATTCGAAAAGAACGGACATCAATTTTACCGTATACATCAATTAAAACGCGCACGCGTTTCTCATTTCGATCGATGAATTCTGAATCTCACGCGTGCACGCGCAAATACACCGAATTGCATTTTGCGCGAAATTTGCCACGCTGTCGCCCAATTATCGCTATTTTGATGGTAGGATCCTCTGTGTTTTTTTTTTTTTTTACACTTTTTACTCGCGTGGTTAGCCATTATCACACGCGTTGTCATTGTTATCACTTTTGCGGTAATTATTGATGCGCGCGATCAAAGAAGGAACGTTCAAAGCTGTAGGGAAGCGTCAAGATAGAAAGAGAAAACATAGCATATGGCTGCTGTTCCTCAAATAAACGGAATCACGCAAGATGAAACGAGACAGAATATATAAATATTATACAAGCACAAGATCAAATGAAAAGATGAAAAAAATGGAAGAGAAGCTTGTAGATCCTCGGAATGAAGTTGAGGAATCAGAAGAGGAATGTCATATCTGTTTAGAAGAAGAAGAAGAAATTATAGAAGGCGAACCTTGGGAAAATATAATGGCCAGTTGATAAGAAAACTTAAAAGAACAAGAGTGGAGCAAGTTGACGAAAGGCGACGTATGTACATTAAATATCAAGGCTTGTATCGAAGATGCATATATTATATAGTAGAGGAATGGACTTGAGATATTTCTAGAAGAACATGGTACGTGATTCAAATTATCGTATTGATGAATATGGGAGAAGAAGCTAAAGTTAAAGTTGACTCTAGATTCGCTCATGGTGTCGTTGGAAAGATATACCAGCAAACCGTTGAATCATATGCATATGTTGAGCCGTCAGCGATAAAGCAGTTTGACATTATGCAAATGAGTTCCTCTCAAAGGAAAGATTCGTGCTATTCGAGGCATCAAAATATTACCTGGCATATCGTCAAAAGGCATTACCTGAAAAATGGAAAATTCACGATATGAAGATGCATACGATGCATAAGGATACATACGAATTGTCAAGTCTTTCGATAACACTGCGTAACGATGTGACAGTCGCATAGATAATATCAGGATTCCACAATGAGGCTTTGGATAACGCAAACTACATTCTGATGGCGAGCAAATAACTTAAAGGTCTTATGCGAAACAGCAAAAATACTGATGCGCAAAGGACAACACGTGGAGGTTCATGATGCCTGTACTAAATTGAAAAAATGGTTTCCTAATAAATCGATAGGATGGAGTATCAACATTGACAGAATAATAACGAAAGGAAGAAAAGAGTTCATGTCGTAAAATGCAAAGTTAACGCGCGCGCGCGCGTTTCTACAAGCTCATGTTTTCGCGCTGCAAGTCGCGTGACTAATCCGAGTAGTTTGAGCGTATGCTTGGTCCGACGTGAGAGACGTCTTGGAGCTCCGGCGTGATCCAACTGATTCGCTCATTCGACAGTCAGCCAAAGTGAATGACAATTAACAAGCCAGACACAGCCGAGCGAGCAGCGCGACTCGTATTTGCAGACTGCAGGCGGATACGTTTATGATCCCGCGCCATTTCGCGCGATGCCTTCATTTCCACGTGCAAATAATATTTCGAGCCAATTTCCACTTGGCGGCTTCGAATATCCGCGCAACCGTTTTGCCGGGGAAAAAAAAAAGAGAGCAAACGTTGCGCGCTCGATCATTGCGCAATTATTTCATCCCTTGCCTCCGCGTCGATTTTTTCCCGCGCGAGGATAATTGATTTTTGATCCGGTTTCGCGGGAAATTTATGAGCGATATTTCTGGATCTGTGTTTCCTCGGTCCTTCGCTCGAATGCCGTTGCAACGAAAATCCAGCTGAAGCTGAATGATAATTACCGAATTACTCATCGCCGCCGTTAGAGAGTCTCGGTAAATTAAACTTCGTCAAGGGTCGATTAACTTGCGGAACGTTATCTCTCCGTTGATCGCGACTAGAAATTTCGTCTTTCTTGTCGGTAATAATGTAGGATATTTCCATCAGGATGGAATTGTTAGGTATGATGGGTCCTCGACTGAAGGAATCGGATTGAAGGAACAATAAATGAAGAAATTCTTTATTCTTCTTCGCAAAGATATAACATCTCTCGATAGGCTAGCCGACTCCCATAGGCTTCGCCGTTCACAACTCTACAATTGCTCGACTACTGGCACAACAACTGCCACTCTCGACTACTATCGCTCTCACCCTCTGCTGCGTCTCTGCTGCCCTTTATATACCCAAAAATGGTGCTACATTTCAGAATTGTCGGCCAATCGCTATCATCCGGATGAATCACGTCGTCCCACGAGCTTCCGAGCGTCAACGGTTTTTTCCGCGGTTGTCCTTTGTTTTGGACGCAACGCACACGTGCGCATCGGCTTTGCCGATTACAAGCCTTTGATACATGCCGCCATCGATAATCCCTTTCTTCTATACATACATATATATATATATATATATATATATATATATATATATATATACATATATACAATAATAAGAATCGATAAAGATCGGCACATCGGTCTTTATTATGGAAATTTTTACTTTGTTCCTCGCTCTGTCTGATGATAGCTAGCTGATGTCGAGTTCTCCAAGTTTTGCCGAGAGAACATCATTCTGAACTCGGAATATATCCCCAGAATGTACAATCTTACGCGACACTTGCACATTAACCTGCCGGCTTTCGGGAGTTGCCGGTGTTCTCTGAAACTTAGAAATGTCTAATTCAAGCTCGCAATTAATTTGTCCAAGTTACAGCTTGTCTTTGCGCGTTAACGCCGGATTATTTCCGCGAGACGGCAAGCCTCTCCCGCGAATGGGGAGGCAATCTTTGATTACGCGGAACGATCCAACGTGCAATTCTCGCCACATCCTCTTGGCATCTCGCGTCGCGAACGCGAGATCGCATTTCTGACACTGGTCTGTCCCCCGCAGGAATTTTATTATGCATATCCTTGCGCACCATCAAGTCCGCGTACTTGATTTACGTTCGGCGAGGGCGCTCGCCGCAAACAACTCGCTGGTTGTCCGGCGTAAATACACAATACGCAGATCCGCAACAAACGAAGCGCAGTCGCAGTGTCCGGAACCGAAACCGAGTCACTCCACGTCCGGCAATTGGATTCCCTCCCGGCAACGTCCAACTGCTGCCCCCGCGCGGCGGAGACGCGCTGCGGGGCGAACGCCGCTTATAAAACACGGAATTATGTTAATTTCCAGGCGCGCCGCTCCGATACGCCGAACCCGAAGGGAGTCGTTGCAATCTTAGCGCACCCCTCGCTTCCGTGCGGCGGGGGCTTTTCGGTCAAGAATGAATGCGGGGGTGATCCCGGGGGAGTCCCTGTGACGATAGCTATGCGGAATGTAACTTTAAGTAATGCCATATCTCGCAATTGGATTCCCTTAAATGGACCAGTCGATATCCTGAGGGATCGCTCGACGGGGGCTCTTCCGGGCTTTTTCGAGCTCCCTTCGATCCTTGGCGAGCGCCTTATCTGAATCCCTTTCCTTTTCCCTTCGCATCAGAGCGAGAGCTGCAAGTGGGATCAGTATGGCAGGAATGAGCGAGCGGGTATACGAAATGCATAACGCGCATAATGAAACCTCCTCACGAATTCTATAGCGTATATGGCTGCATTTTCGGGCCAAATTTGCCGGGATCCTTGTCCTTTGAGACCCACCAGAGCGAATATCGTCCATTGTACAGTTTCTAGAGCGAACAAACCGCGCAAGTAGGACTTGCTGCATGTTGTCCTGGGACTGTCTTCTCGCGAAAGGCTCCGCGCCTTGATTTCGACATCTCATGTCTCGCAAATTAAAATGGAAGCCTCTGATGCCCTTTAGCATATTATCTTAAAAAGTTACCTTATGCTTTCACATGCGCGACTCTCGCTCCGACTGACGCGCCATAGTTGTATATCGAATTCGGTTATGTATTAAATCCAGATTCAACCGAAAGGCACCATTGGCTCAGAATAGAATTGTATTATCACTAAGTTAAGCTATCGAGCTGGTTAATTATCTCTCATGTAAGGTAATTACGATGATTATGCGATCCTATTCATCGCAGATGGACTCGCGGCATTGAGATAGCTATCATCGCCATGCTATTGTCGAGGAAATCCTTTGCGCATTTTCCTTAAAACTTTCCTACTTTCCCTCGGAGTTTCGATTCTTCGTGGCGGCAAACTTGCTTCCGAGTTCTCTTGTTGAGTAATAAGCAGAAAGCCAGAACGACCCGTTTGCCAAGTATTCGGAGTTGATATCCGGCGTTAATGCACATCGTAAAAATTTCGAGCGCAATTTCGAACGCATTAATAGCGCTGCGAAAATTGCGTCAGCGAAATTAACGAAGTAATACTTTTTCTGTTGCAGGTAAGTTTGCGCACATGCTCTTTGAGACCAGCAGCAGAGTTCGACAACTGTGCGAAATGGTGGCAGAACTTACAGATTCTCTCTCGCTTCCTTAACATCGATTCGAGATCGTCCTTGAGATCGATCGAACCTCAGTTCAGAGAGCGAAGGGAAAAGGCGAAAATAGAAAAAGGAAGGGAACATGTTAAAACGTAATGGGGAATTTAACGTAAGAGAGGGCGCTGATTTAGTAAAAAAAAAAAAAAACTCTCAAAGTCCCGTGTCTCTCACGAAGCTCCGAAATCGATTTCATCAAGCGATCGACGTGATAAATAATTCGATCGTTCGCGGGTTATTCAGAATCAGGTGTCAATCCGCGTCTGCGAAAGCGTACATCGGTCTCATTGTGTGCATTTGGCGAATCGGCAGAGGCCTTTTCCAGGCAGGCCAAGAATACGCCAAGAATGGTAAATTATAAACGCGCGGCTTTAACGCATCGAAAGTCGAGCAAAGTTTTATTCGGGATCTTCAGGAAATTATGCGACGATTTTGTCGTGAACACCGCACGAGAATTTCGCGGGGGTTTCAATATTTCGCTGTTGTGGCTTCTGGAGCGCTCGCAGCTGTGCCCTAAAACTCAATGGTCGACCGCAAATGTGACCGAGCGCGTGCGTTTCCGCGTATGCCGGCCGTTTGCCTCCAAAACGTAAACACATGATAGTCTCAGGCGATTGCACGAACTTATTCGAGCTGCTCGCCCGCTGAAATGAGTAGAATAGTTTGTCGGGCACACGACGATCGTAACCAAAGCAAACGACTCACTCGAAACTTGCTCGGAGGACAAGCCGTCGCCTTGTTGTCAGGTAAAATATGTCCTCCCGTGGTTTTTGCCGCGTTACATCCACGAGAATGCGCGCGAGCCCGAATTCTAGATGTAATCCGATGTAAACAAGGTAGATGAAGCAAAAGGTTTTGCGCAATGGTGCGTCAAAATTCACCGATCCCGGTGAATTCTGTTCGACGAGAATGGCGGATTTACTAATCGGCAGCGGTCCTACCACGTGACCTTTGAATTGAAACGATCGATTCGGTGTCCCTGAAGAAACTTTTATCCCGGGATTTTATCCGCGACGTTATTCTATTTTCCCTTTATAATCCGCATGATAAATTCTCATTTGGCTTTGCATTAATTCGGTTAACGTGTTGCTGGTTTCTCTGTATTTAAAATAACAGCTGCGCTGTAACTGACAAAGGAAGGGAGGTAACGGATATCGATTTTGGTTGTTTAAAATAAAATTAATTCCCTCGGTATCGGGGGAATATTATTAATCGTGACACGTTGTGCGAGCATTTGCGCGCGTTTTAGCGAGACGCAAAAAAGAGAGCTCTTATTTAATGCGGAATTTAACCATGTTTATGTAATCCCTCCATGTTGCTTCATAAATCACTCTGATTACTCTCTCGTTCTCTTTCTCATGATTTCTCTGGACGAAGGGTTTAATCTCAGAGAACGAGCGGCGGCGGGCACCTTCCCGATTTCTCTGAAAACTGGAATCTCCCATGCCGGATAAAGGGCATTGGCGGATAAATGATGCCGCCGCGAAAATGGATGCAGGCGCTCGAAGTGATCGGCGAATCGGCAAATTCGAGTACATTACGACACGCAAATACAAATACAATAGCGACTCTTATATGCGCACGCTCGCCATTCTCGATACACTATTGATATTCAGATTACGCGAGGAGTATCGAGAAGCTGCTTCGCGAAGGTAAGCCGATCGGTAGCGAACCGTCGAGCATCCGCATCGTCTGCCAATCAGCTTACATCGAGGCATCGCACGGCCACGTGTGTAAGACGCGCATGCACGTACGTGCACACACATACACATACGGATCCCGTGTCCGGGATCGTCCTGGTGCATCTCGCACGAGTAAAGGCGGCTTAAGGAAACCAGGCAGGATATTTGTAGCCCGCAGCACGTGCTTTAAAGGTGTCGACCAAGTTCGCGACGGCTTGACTCGATAAGCCAATAAACCGCAGGCTCAAAGGATCGAACTCTCTCTCTCTCTCTCTCTCTCTCTCTCTCTCTCTCTCTCTCTCTCTCTCTCTCTCTCTCTCTCTCTCTGCCTCTGTCTGTCTGTCTATCTCCCTCTAACTGCGTGGCAGGGCCAGGAGGGAGCCTAAAAGGGAAACGTACGCGATGAATAAGGCAGCGGAGGAAACAACGAAACCGGCAACGATGGAGTTTTAACACCGGCGAGTCGTTGGCCCGCCAGTGAACGTAGCATGTGTCGGAAAATGGCGGGCTGGCTGCATTATTCCCGAGCAGCGAACTTGCTGCGGGTCCGGGGCCATTAGCAACGCTAATTTTCCCTATATTTACTCGCAGCCATCGTAAAGAGTGGAGTTACCCTTTGTACGCGGACACGGCAACACGCGAGCGGCAACGTTTGCTCAGGTGCCATTAACGGCACAGATATTAGGCGAGCAGTGTCCGCGAGGGGGACGAAACCGACGCTGACGAATCGTAACCGAATATTTCCTCCTCCCCAAGGCCTCGATTATATTCTCTTCCCTACGCTTGATTCGCGCGAATAACGACGCTTCAAGTGACGGCAGGATGCGAAAGACGTCGCCGAGGATGTCATTCCCGATCTTTCGGGCTTGTTTTCGCTTGTACGATTGCGTGATCAAAGTACCCGATGCCCACTCGAGATACACGAGTTTTACGGGGAATATTCCTGCCGCGGTATTCGCGATGTTTCCCGAAGAACTCTCGAGACCGGCTCCATTTCTTTTCCGAGCAACTCTGCGCGCGCGCGCGCGGGAAGACAAAACGGCGGGAACGCCGTATACTTGGCACGCTACTATAGCGTCGTTCGACGGTGTGCAGGTTTGCACGACGGATCTGCAAGGGCGTAAAGATGGGCGTGCGCGGCTGGTGCACTTCCAGCGTGAATACTGCTCGCCTAATATATGTACGTGGAAAAGCATAGGGTCCTCGTCCGCGAGGCTTGTGTGCACCACGAACGCTCTTATCGTTGAGCTCCTTGGCACGCCCAGAGCCCAGGGGATGTAATTACGGGGTCGGGGGACAGAGGGGACCACTCGGGAACCCAAACGAAAATAGGAGAGAGAGAGAGAGAGAGAGAGGGGGGGGGGGCGTCTGCCTCGCCGATAGCCGAAATTCGGTTCGTGCGGTGCGGTGGATGGCGGATCGACGTTGCGTTCTCGACGAGAAGTGCTTCGACTGCGCTTTCTCCTATTTGGCCTCGCCGCGATCACCGCCGCCACCACTCCACCAAGTGGAGAAAACCCCCGAGCGGACGGGGTGAATCCGTAGCACGCAGCCAGGGCTATTCGGGACTTTTCTTCTCCCCGCGCTCCTTCCCGCGCCATTCAGATATGAAGCGGTTTCGCGGCTGGAGCGACGAAGCGGCAGGCGGTTTAATTAACAGGGCCACCCGTATAGCGTGCCGGTATTTATTTTACGCGAAACGCCGCTCCATTGAATGCTCGATCCCTCCCCCCGTCCGTCCCTCACGGATCATATTTCTCTTAAATGCTCGGTACTTAACGCGGCCGCGCTGCGCCGATGAAAGATTTATGCGGTCGTGTCTGATCCTGCTCTTATTCTCTCTTTCTCTCTCTCTCTCTCTCTCTCTCTCTCTCTCTCTCTCTTATTCTCTTTCTGCTCCGGCAATTACTACCAGGCCGGCCAGGCGATTGTCCCGATGAAGATCCCTCGCCCTTGTCAGACTTACCGCGGAACCAGCAGTGGTTCACCCCGCTGAGGAAATGGCTAGGCCGGTCGTATCTTCTGAGCAAACGGCACCAACTACCCTTCACTTGCCCGGTTTTTGTTTGCGAAAGTGCACGAGCGATCGATACACTGGTCTATCGGTGATTACGAGAGAAACGTGATGTCTAGGGATCAATGCTGCGTTATGCTGCGATGACGGGGCATAATTTTTGAATTAAATTCGCCGGGGATTAATCTTTACGTTCAACCGGTGAAGTGTGCCACGAGTCGGGATTTGAACCGGCGTTGAACCAAGTTTTTTAAACAAACTCTTGTTAGACTTCGGGAACCGATCAGATGATTCAGATTCAGAGAACGAAATATTTATTAAGCCGCGCGCATTGTTACTGCTGTCACAATATTTAATATTATACTTTCAATCGCGTGGACTGCGCGCTTCTCTCTCTCTCTCTCTCTCTCTCTCTCTCTCTCTCTCTCTCTCTCTACATCTCCGTCCACTATTTACCCCAATGTTCACGTATCCGTCTCGCGAGGAGAGGGCACGCGTAACGGAGAGAATTTCCTAAAAATTGATGTCCCAAGAATACAGAACGTCGCTATATACAGAACTCATCGCGGCACGAACAAGGCGCTAACGTCGTTTGCATAGCGCTGTCGCGCGTCTGACACGGTAATGTGCAGCATCTTGAGGCACAATGGTCGAAGCCACTCTCTCTCTCTCTCTCTCTCTCTCTCTCTCTCTCTCTCTCTCTCTCTCTCTCTTTCGCATCTCGTCTCGAGAAAGAGTTGCGCGCCCTCCGCCCCCAACCTCTCGTGATAACATCCCTCATTTATCAGGACAACGCTGTGCAACGACCACGTAACGTCCTCCCCGTCTTCCTTGCGTCCTCTATCTCTCTCCTCTCGATTCCCAGGCGTCATCTCCGTCTTACTTCGGCAGCGGCGGGGTGGTCGGGTGGTACTCGTGCTTCAGCTTCGCGAAATGCACCGACGAGAGACAGATTCTCTCCCGGGAACGAGCGAGAGCGAGCGCGCGTGAACTCGCGTGAACACACTTGCGCGAAATTGCTGTGATTTAAAGCGCCGCGCCAAGTGGCGCGCTGCGTCGAATGCCCGCCTCTGGAAAGGCGTTAATTATTTGCTTTTCGTTTGCTCAAGTAAACAGCGATTAGCGAGTAATAACCGAGTGCTCCGAAAGTAAAGCGCGCGCGGCGAGTCGGCGGGTCTCTCCCCGTTTTACGGACTTTCGGCAGTTTTACGCGAAATGAAACGGGTCAACCGACACGTGGCTCGAACAACGAGATCAACTGTGTCCGGAAGTATGAAAAATAATCCCCTCTCTCGAAGCTCGTCAACCGTTTGAACACGATATATATTCGTGCATGACATCATGAAATAAACGCGAGTATCGCGTTAATCGAATATTTTCCAGCGAGCGTCCCCACATTCGGCGATTCCCTCGAAAAACGTAAGATCGCCGAACGGTGTTTCGTATTTTCAGAGAAATCGATTTCAGATTCGATCGTCCGATTAGGTAAGCGATAGCTGTTTGCCGAAGGCGCTCATCCAACCACGACAATGCCGATCGACAAAGCTGGAAAGCTCGAGTCCACCGGAAGTAACCGCGCATGTGTACCCGCGTACGCGACATACGCGGATCACAGAGGCTTTAAACCACGCCGGAACCTGAAGTGGACCAATAAAAGTAGTAGCGTCCAAGTTGCACAGCGCGCGAAGCGGCAAAGCAGCACGCGGGAATTTCCGGGCCAAGTGGGTCATGACCCGCCGCCGATTTGTGCATCGGGGGATGGATGCTCGGGAGTTGCACCGAAACGTAGAGAAACGTAGCACGGGAGACGGGCCTACGTAAATAAGGCCGCGAGAATCGAGAAACGCGCGTCTCGCGGATTTTAATATCGATATTTTCAGGACACGCATTCGGGAATGCGAGAGATCCGCGCAAGTTCCGAAATTGGATCCGCTTCCTCGTTCATATCGGACTTCCGACCAACAGTCAGTCTATCCGCGAGCGGATGATAGCGTCATTGCATCCAAATCTCCATCTCTTCACCCGCTTTGTCATTCTGTCAATCCGAATAGCCGGAATCGCGCTTTCGGCGGGGAGCGCGGGCGCGTTCGGCATTAATAAACGGCATAAAAACGATTAAAACCCACTCCTGGTTTAACAGCCGGAATATTATGTTACTGCCGTTTGCATTAATTTGCATGGCGTTAAGAAGATTTATGTCTCGTCCATTATTTGCGTTCGCGTGAAAAACGAATGCAGCTAGCTGTCAGCCCGCCACTGCCGCCGCCGCTGTACATAGGCGCGGCGTGAACGGTTAATGAACCGACATAATCAAATTCAGCGCGCGTCGCACCGCCGCTAATCAGACGTGCGCGAGTGTCGCAGCCTCGCGCTGCGATAACGTGCAACCGCGCCGGGATTCCCCGAATCGATGGAGAGGAGGCGCAGTTGCTCACCGGGCCAACTGTCGAATTGCCGCCCCAGCTGTCCCGCCGTAACAGACTTTGTTACGTGCCCTTATTTCCCTGCCCCGCCCCTCCCCGCCCCGTCCAGCCACTCTTCGTTTCCCCCCGCCTCTCCTCTCTCCCCCGCCGTCCCTCGCGGAGATGGGGGAGGGCCGGCGCTTTCGCGCTTTCTTCTTCCCTTCGTCAAAAAAATCGCGAGCGCGAGCCTGCACGTGACGCGCTGCTTCCGCAGCCGCGATAAATTCCTTTACGAGCCTCCCCCTCCGCCCCTCCTCTCTGCCCGTTCTCTCCCACCCTCCGCCCTCCGCCCTCCGCCCGCCGTCCGCCCGTTGCCGCCATTAACTCCCCTCGTCTACGTTCGATTACGTCGACATTCCGCGCGGGATAAAAATCCGCGTGCGAGGGGGAGGAGGGGGTGGGGAGGGGAGAGAGAGGCCTTTAGCCCGCCGTCAGAAGAAACGAAATTAAATGGATTTCTCCGGAGCGCGATATAAAGAAAGAGAAAAAAGAGAGGGAACGAGGAAGGGGAAGAGAAGAAAAGGAAGAAAAAAAAGAGAAGAAGGAAAGGAATTTAATGTCGATAACCGGGTAACGTCGATGGCAGGATTTTACGGCGTCGAGGCCGCGCACACGTCGAATGCCGCTGAGGAGCGCCGGATCCCCTTTGACCACCTCGTTTATTACAGCCCTCGCATTACGGGTTTAGACCCGGCTAGCGAAAAGACCATTTCACCTTACGATGAATCAAGAAAGCACTTACGGCGGCACTTGATTCCTTTCCGAACTGCAATTTCAGTTCAGTGATTAGCCTAATGATCTCCGCTTCTCTTTGTTTCTGTCGCTCATATAATTCTGGGTCGAGGACGAATCGGCAACGCTAATGATCAGTCGTGCGATCGCACGAATGATTCGGGGATCACGCGTACGAGGCGAAAGTTCGAAAAGAATAACAATAAAATTGCCATCGTGAAAAAAATACGCCTTCAAGTACATCGCGATCTCAACTGACTCAACGGACAAGCGATCTCGTCAGCTTCGCGTCGTTCATTTTCTCGGAATCGCGGACGCTTCTGCTTTCACGCCTTCGCGTGATTCTCTGATAAGGGCAGGGTTCAGCTCCGCTAATTATTCATTCGCGAGGACGCGGGTGTTCGTTCATCAGACAATGGGCGTCGTAAATATCAGCCTCGTCGCGATTACACCGTTTCACGGCAGACGCGCACCGACGAAATATCGCGCCGCCGATAGCGCGCAATTTCGCGCGAGCTAGCTACGTTCGACCGCGCATCAGCGACGGTCCGTTATTTTCCACGCCATTTAATGCCGCCCCGTATAAAGAGTCTCTTGTATCCGGCGCGGTCCCGGAGACAACGCGCTGCCTGCATCCCCGCGAGCGATCGGACGAACGTGTTGCATCATCGCTAAATCGCATCCGACTTCTCCTCGAGAACGATCGCCCTTTCCATCCGCGTTCTCTTCCCCCAAACAGCACGAACAGTCCCGATCGCGCGTCGGCTCCGACCGTCCGTCATCGCGGGCTCGCTAAAACGAGAGCCGCAGGTCGCCGAGGTCGCCGTTAGAGTTCTCGATTGACGGGAGCCTCAGCGTCCCTTCATCGAGTATCTCAGGAAAGCCGATTCCCGAAACGTGCTACTGTGACGCGTCGAGGGTCCTCGGACCGGACATCTGATCGACATTATCGAAATGACGCGATGCCCAACGCTCTCCCTCTCTCTCTCTCTCTCTCTCTCCCCTTCTCATTGCTTCGCGTGTATACGCGCGCGCGCACGTTATCGATTACTCGCGGAGGGGTTATCACCCTGTCGGGCGCGTTTGCTTGCACAGACCGGTGCACACGGCTGTGCGATCGCGCGCGCCAGTGTCCGTGAAATTACAATGGCCGACACGGCGAGCGGCGTCCTGCGAAAAAGTCGACGTCAAACGAGGCACGAGTGATGACACCATTCGATTACCCCGCGTCTTCGCGATCCCGCGCCGCGTGGCGGCGCGATCGTCGCGCGCCGTATTCGATTCTCGGTCGCATGTGCGGTGGGATTCCCCTCTGCAGCCACCGAGATTAAATCCCGCCGTCCCGCCGTGATATCCAGTTTTATTACGATTTTCATATCTTCTTCGCGCGTACGCAATGCAGGTTTGAGTCTTACTGAGGGCGAGCGCGCGCCTATCTGATCTCGCGATAACAAAGACGGACACGATAACGCGATTGCATCCGATCGGTAGATCGACCGGCATGCAAATGCAATTAATCACGCTTCATGCTTGGCGATTCAGCCGTTAAAGACGGCGCGAATGATGCAAAGAACGAAGGATGCGAGATATTTTAGACGTTGTTGGGTATACAAATTAATTTCTTGCTTCTCGTTTCGAATACTCATCGTCGACCCGCCAGTTCTCCATCAGCTGACCGATAGATGGTTCAAGATCATCGAAGATGAGGTTTCGCTGATTTTTATCTCGATTAAAATCTTTCTCGTCCCTTAGTGAATAAACTGGGCAAATAATTGGGCTTTTACGGCCCAAATTAATTCGTATGAACGTCTGATAGATTTGCGCGAAATGGACGTTCCGCAAGTTCTGCAAACGCGAGAAATATAGCGGCTTCGATTGAAGGCTCGCGCGGACGGCCGCCACCTGTTGTATTATCGCGACATAAACAAAATCCGTCCCGTTGTCGCCGTTAATGTGGCGACATTAAGCGCGAGCCGGGATATCTTTTGTTACGAAATCGATTGCGTTTAATTCGTCTCGCGAATGTGCAACAGTCGACAGAATTACGGCGATCCGTAACCGGACACTCTCGAGTGCCTGCCGACTCGACAGGTTGCGTGTACGCGGTTTCTCAATAGCGGCGTTAAAAATTAAACTGTCTGCACGCATGCGCGCGCACGGCGCGCGTTAAACGGCGCGGAAATTCGTTCCGCACTCAGCCATTAATGATCGACCTCGATGATTTATTCGTGCAATTTGAAAATTGCGTTGCGAGACGCCACGCCATAATTATTCTACGATGATTCCATTATTCAGGCATTAATTATTAATGCCGCTTTATTGTTCCTTCACTTATTATGCGGGCGTGTTATTTCGCGAAACGAAATATCGAGGCGGCGTCTCGATTATTAACAACGTTGATTTTTCGCTTATTTGTGAAACGCGCGTTTGTACAACCGATCACCGATGTACGCCGCGGTGTTCCGCGATAATCGCAGTCGATGTTCGCCATAGGACGCCGAGCGAATCGCGAGTTAAATCGCAAGATACATTCTGCGATCCGCGATCCGCGATCCGCGTTATTAAGAGAGTCGTTAATTTTTTTTCGTCGATTCGCCTCGGGCCTTAGAAAAGGCGGCGCCTTGTTAGAAAATATCACACAACGAATCGGGCGACATTATTCTTCCCCCTGCCGTGTATTTTCGCGCACTGCTAAGAGATACAGCTGCTGCAGCTTGGAGCTCTCTCCGCATTATTGTCGGACATCGTGTACGCAAGAAGAAATACCGCATACGCGCATGCAGACGGACGCACGTTGTTACCGTACTGAATGCATTCAGCAAATGTAATTGTTGTAATATCTCTGCTTTGTCGGTTATGATTATTTCGCGTGCTTCGAATTATTCATGAAATTCGTTTACCGCGAGATTGCGGGGATAATGCGCCACGCTCGATTGTAATTAGGAACGACAAATTTGTATGTCCTTATAAATAACGGAGAAAATTATCCCAACGCACATTGTGCATGCGTACATTACGAGCTGCTTCGACGCGAGTTTTATCGAGCGTACACCGGTATTGTAAATTACATGCCGCGCGATGCACTTAGCAGCATCGCGTAACTCCAATCGTAACTCATCCGTCTAATTTATATGCGATCCGCTATTTAGGGCTGTAAATACTTTAATCATGTTACGCAACATTCTGCAACGTTTCGCGCAATTATCCAACGGAATGATATTCCGCTTGTCAGCGTGTACCCTGGAAAAATACATGCTCCGGGAAATAGGAAATATCTCATTCCCATCGGTGTGTTTGCCGAAGCTCTCGTCATATCGCCATAATGCATGGCGTAAAATCGAACGGTGTCGAAGTTAAACAAATATTTGCAGTTAGATTCGTGATAAATTTCAAACGACTTGATCAACTTTGCTGTTATCGGCAATGGCGTATATTCCCGAGGAATGTCAGCGAGCACGACGGAATTGAACGAACATTCGCACACGCATTTCGCTCTCGCATGCTCGCTGAGGTCCTCCTCTTACGGTAAGCGTAACGATGTTAACAGCTGCGATCTCCGTTGCGATCGCTGTATCTCATCGGGATCCAACCGTGAGACCGATAAGTTTCCGCTGTCGTTTCTTCGTCACACGTATATAGATCCAGCGACAGGACAGAGAAAGCGAGAGGGAAATCAAAACTTGCTCTTCCCTTTCCTGATTCTTCGTCCTCTTGCTCGCGATTCTGGCTCAAGGCTCTAGAATTCCCGAGGGCGTCGTTGATGAGGAAACCGATCAACGAACGAGATACTGAATAAAATCCCTGCCCGTCCGATGTTGTCGCGTTCCACGCAGCTTGTGTTTATGAATTACTTAGGCGCTCGTCCCATTTATGCAAATAGCGGAACGCTGCCCTTTTTTCTCTCTCTCTCTCTCTCTCTCTCTCTCTCTCTCTCTCTCTATCTCTTCTCTTGCCCCCCGCTCTCTTTGTTCTCTCTTCATCTCACGGCGTGCGCGGCTACGGTGCAAGGAATGCATCTGCATAAATGAGGCTGGACGGTATATACGCGCGACTCGTTGCGAACGTGCTTTAACGGTGCAACCCCGACACGTCCGCGAGTTTACCTCGGCCTTATATCTGCCGCTCTCACGGTATTCCCATACGCGCTTTTCATCCCACTGGTTACACCGTGAAGCATCCAGCCCTTCGCCGTTCGTGTCCCTCGGACCAGCATTCGGCCCTTTCGCCAGGACGAAACCCTGCGCGTACCCTTCGTGTCCCCACGATCATGACGCTATAAATAACTTGACCTATAACTTTTATGCGGCAAGAGCGCTTCTGGAGACTCCGAGTCGCCGCGAGCGAAGTCATCGTCCGCGATGTGCGAAGATCGATCGCGAAGCGGTCTCGCGTACGCGATTGAACATTTATCGAGATCGAGTGAGAAGATAGAGACGTTACGGTTCATTGACAAATGCTATTTGCGGATGCGGTTATCTTCGTCTCGTGCGGTGTTATCTTCTATGAACGCTAAGCAGCTTCATCTCGCGCTTCATCTAGCGATAGAGATACGATTGTCATCGAATATAGAAAACATACGCTGCGCGATCGACAAGTCGCATGTTTTACTTTCATTTGAAGTGTCGCGAAAGATCGCGACGTCTCTTAGTCGGACGCGCTGTGAATGATGGCCCGCGATTTAATTTGTGTCGCGATTTAACAGGAATCAGTCGGATGTTCGCATGAGACATCCGCGGAGGCTCGAGATCGTATTTCTCTGTCAATCGGGTTAACAGATTCGACAGATGGGACAATGCGCTCTGCGATCCGGCAAGGTCAAACGCGCTTCGCGCTTGTCGGATGTTTCCGCAAAAAGATAATTTTCCGAATCGCGAAATCTCGCGAATCGCTTTTCCAATCGCGAGGCATCGCTCTTTCTCTCGTCTGCACCGAGAACTGCAGCGAGAACCGAGCTTTCCGCATTGTCGCCGCGAGGTGTAATCGCGTCTCGCGAAAACACAGTCGCCGCACTGTTTCCCTACCCCTCTCCCTCAGTCCTCTCCGCGTTTATAACCCTGTGCGCGCCTCTCCGCATCCTCGTGCCCTTTAAACGCTGAAATTATCGTCGCCCGTCTCCTCTTCTCCCGCTGCATCTTGTTCTCGTTCTCCCCTCTCGCGTTTCCGCTGCCTTCAAGCGTGTCCGCGGACGGAACGGCGAGTGATCTTCTTTCAGCTAGCTCTTCGTCGCGCGAGGTGCATGCAAGCGGAAAGCATCTCGAGCGCAGGTTCGCCTGAATCGGTTCTTTGCCTCGAAGAGGCGCCCCCGCCGCGAAGCTTCAACATTGCTAGAGTACAAGATTGAGCCGAGGGAAGAAGATTAGCATTTATGCATCGACGCATACATAAAATCCTTAGCCTCTTCTTTTTATTCTCTCTCTCTCTCTCTCTCTCTCTCTCTCTCTCTCTCTCTCTCTCTCTCTCTCTCTCTCTCTCTCTCTCTCTCTAACTTAAGAATCTCCATATCCTCTTTAGCCTAATAACATTAAATCACCACGATGTCAGACTTGGGAAGAGCGAATGCTTGTGTCTTTTATATTAGGACAAATGTGCGTTCGTTCTCGATCTTTGGCGGCTCACTCGAACTGTGTCGCAAATCGATTAAAATGCAAGGACATAATCGACGACACATAACGAGATGATGGATTCGTTGTCGAATCAAACTGCACTTGCCAATCTGCGAATATGTATCTTCTTCTGCTTCAATCTTCTTGTTCCAGGCCTTTGACCTCGTTCTTTCCTCGATTGCCGTCCTATTTCTGATTATATGGTCGCAAGGTCTCTTCCTTGATCTGCGCTTCATTACGTCTGTCCAATTCCGAGGCGGTACTTTTGAGCAATGTTTTGCAAATACATTACATTTTGTATTTTACATGTGTTTCATCCAAAGAATTCAATTAGAGTGCATAATATGATTTTTGCGCTTTCTCTCTCTTTCTCTTGTATATCCTAAGTCTAAAAAGTGTCGCTTAATGTCATCTGATGTCAATGGCAAGAGAAGAGAAAAGTGGAGAGAAGGAGGAGCGGATAGATCTCATGTCGATCTCTCTCGGGCCGTCCAATCTTCGCGACGCCCTGACTCTCTCCGCGCACGTCTCTTTTCATCTCTCGTTCCGAATTGCCGAATACAAGCCCCCGCCCGTCCCCGCGGCGCATAAATTGGACTCGCCGTAGATCCGTAGGTCGGCGTAAACACGTCTGATAGCTCGGCGTCTCGTGTTTCCGGCGTCGTTACGCTATACGGTGACGCGTGAGCACGCGCCTCCGGTAGTCAGATTTCACGCGACTGAAGGGAAGCCGGGAAACTCCGCGCCTTGCTCAGCCTCGCCACGCGGTCGGGGGATGAAACCCCCGGCGGAGGGTGGAATTTGACGGCGGTGAGAGTCGCTCGCGCGCGGTGATTCGCGAGACGCGACGTAATGAAACGCGCACGAGACGCGACTCGCGTTGCTCGCTCGAGATGGGAATCGATCTTTCCGAATCGTTTCTTGCCGCGCGGATGCCGAACGAGAGTGTGTGCGCGCTGTCATTGACAGCGTCGATGCATCGATCGAGAAATGTGCCGCATTTCGGGCGACGATATTCCTGGAGACGAGAGTGTATACGCGCATGCACGTGTCATGTCTGTGTGCGATGTGCGCTCGGCGTCGTATCGCGGGTTTCCAACTTCGTTACTGGCAGGCGAACGGTCGAATCTCATAAACGCTGGTGCTCTGCAATCCGACATATCGTCGTTTATCAAAAGATGAGAAACAGCGAGAGACAGAGGAGGAGAGAGAGAAACGGGAGAGCGAGGACGGGCAGCACAGTGGCAGTCGGTGTGGAAATTAAAATTCGCTTCTGGTAACCCCTGGCAACGAGCGGCGCGAATAGATTCCATCTCCGCCGTGTTTTGTGCTCCCTCGCCCGCGCAGCCGTTTATGTCTCCGCGCGCGCGGAGGACCGACTTTTGGTTGGCGGGTACGATGAATCGATTCTCCTGTCTGATCTCTCGCCGGCGAGAATCCCCGAAATCATATCATAATATCGCGGCTGCCTAAAAAATTCTGCCAACGTCGGTCGGTGTGCAATTAGAGACGCCCGATTCCTATCGCGTAGCTCTCTCTCTCTCTCTCCCCTCGTCGCGAATACAAGCCCCCGCGGGGCATCGAGAGCATCGAGCGTGCGCGACAGCTTCAGGCATTTTTTAATTTATCATCGGCCGATATGTGCGAGAGGGAATCCTGGAATTTATTGCGTTCCCTTTATGTCGACGGAATTTCGATCCCGCCGCGTCGCGCTCCGGTAAATCTTGATCCTTAATTGTCGTCAACAAGACGACAAGTCGTGCGAAAATTTTGAACTTTGAAGAGAGAGGGAAGAGAGGGTTATTTATTGATATCTTTTTGCATCTTTATCGGAATGTGAGATGCCTCGAGTAAGTTATTCTATCGAGAACGATCGATTCTCCCAAGTACACGTGGAACATATTAATTATCAATCGTGGAATATGAAACGTGTGTAATTACTAAACTAATTGTTTAATCTTTTTCTACAATTTTTTCATGACTTCCAAGTATCTTTTGATTCTAAAGACTCGTATAAGGACCGTGCGTTTCTCCTAACACCTTGATAACCTCGCTTGATAAAAGCGCGCGCCCATTCGGAAATTTTTATCAAATCTACATAGGTATGGTAGAATGGTAGACATTCGTCTACCATTGTCCGCGTTTTTCCGTTCTTTGTTTTTTACCGCCACAAATAGTCGTTGAGATAGATGTGGAAATTTATTTTTAACTTCAGATAGCTCCGCCGGAAAACTATCGGCAATAATTAATAATACCGCGTACACGCAATTTCACATACAAGGAAAGAGAGAGAGGGGGGGGTTAGGGGGGGATGTAAAGAAACTATTATAACTTAATATAACTATAAAATTTCACCTCCCCGCAATTTAATCGGCATGAAGGCATGAAAGCGATGATCGGGAAAGAAAGATGTTCTCGCGATGAGAGGAGAATCAACGCGCGCGGATACGCGTGACAAGCCTGGCGGGGGGAGAGGAGGCGATTCAAGAAACGCCGCCGCGTTTTCGCTAATTTCGCGGAGCCGCGTGCGCGTTTATCGCGCCGCTTTTAATTAAACGCGACTGAAACTCCGCTAACGCGCAAACCACAGACATTTGTTTTATAGATGTTATCCGCGCGGTTCGCCTTCCACAGCGGTTTGACAGCATCCCCTGATGTTCCTCTCTCTTTCTCTCTCTCTCTCTCTTTCTCGGTACTTATGCTAATAACGCAGCGTGTTATTACTCGTCGGCGGCGCGGACTGCTTCTTTTGAGGAATCTCAAACGCATGGTACCCGGCCAGCTGCGCGAGAGATGTTCATCGTGGCGTGCAAATCCGCGACTAATGAGACGAACGTCATGCCGTCTCCATCAGGAGTCTTCTCGCGCGACTGTTAAGAGCATCTGGAACGTCGCGCGATGCTGACGACTGACTGAAACCAAAGCCAGCCGAGAGGACACGAGAGGACACGCGGAAGCATCGCGTATCTCTTTACCAAACTCGTAATCGCATCATCTTCTTTTCGAGGCTGCTCGAGAGTCGTTAATCAACAGCCAAAGTGCCTCTCGATGACACTTTGTGTAGGTTTTGTTTTCTTTTTTTTTTAAAGGATCTCCCTTAAAACGTGACTCTCACGAGCTTCAACGTGTTTATTTCTGTTGCATGTTCGGGTAATACGTTTTGTAACTGCCGCACTCGAAGGTTCTATATCGAGGGGGGAAGGAAAAGGGGAATTCGAGTCACAGAGTCGAGAATCCGCCGAAAGGTCAGTTGGCTCGATTAGCGGAGGCAGCAACAGACACGAAGAGAGAAACCGCGTGGGATAATAACCCTTGGGGATAATTTTATCTCCTCGTCAATTTCATCTCCGAAGCGGAAGACAGCGTTCCTCTGTCGAGGGCAACTCTTCATGTCGTCGAAATATCGAGCGATCGAAGGCGCATCTAAAGTAGCGGCTGGTCGTAAAAGCACGAGAGTACAATCGCGCTGGTCGGAATTTTACGAGAGTACACTCGGTGAGATTCATCGAGAGGGATCGATTAGATCGCGACAGAGTTTTATTATTTCGGTCTTTATTTACGTCGCATTCGCTCGGCCTGACTGAAGCCGAAGACGACCGAACGTAGTTTACATCTATCGAAGTAAGGCGGAAAGTCGACGAAAGAAAGCGAGAACTCGCTGGCATTCCTATCGCTTTGCCGGTTTCTCATGACCGGAAATTTAACGGCGCCCCCTCGACCCTCTCTCGTGTCTCCATCGTGCTTGACAGAAGAATTACAAAGATTCGTCTGTCGCGTTTAAACGGAACTTCAGTGACTAAGTGACTAAGGAACGGAGAGCGTGTCGCATGATGCCGTACGAAACGTTGCGTCGGTCTCGTGGCGTTGTGTAAATATTGCATTTTTAGCAAATAAGATAACGCGAAAATATTATTCTCCCGGTACGTGAATAAAAGCCCGGCAGGCTCCTGCGTGAAAAATTAATCAGCGCCGCTTAAAACGCGCGGGGGGGCATTAAAAAATTGCGAGAGTGTTTTATCAGCGTTGTGGTTTCCTTTTATGCTCATAACGATAAAAAAGGAGGAAAGGAGAGGAAAGAAAGAAAAAAGAAACAGGAAACGCCGCGGGATTAGCTGACACATAATGCTGCATTTGCGAGCTTTCAAGACGCGATATTATATGCATCCCCGGCTTGCATTCGAGGCTTCAGCGATGGGAATTATCCTGGACTAGGGAGAAGTGCCAAGAAATCGCTTTAATACAGCTTAATGTGTATCCTTCCAAGGCTTAATTAAGGCAATTAAGAAAACAGACTGATCTATTAATCATCTTAATTACCTGAAAAAGGTGTATCAAGCTAATTAATCGAGACGGTCTGTCTTTCTGGAACAGCGTTCTCTCGGTGAGCCGGCTCGATTGGCCGACTGATATTGGATGCCTGATGTTTGCGCATCGTGAATCTCTCAAAGTGCAATTTATTCGTCACGTTTTTTCAAAGACTCCCGGTTACATTCCGGATATTATGCCGAGTGTCTTCCTTGTCGGCGTCCATCTCGAGGCCGGGAAACTCGCGAGCAACAGCTTTAATCAGTTTAATCTCGAGGTGAGTCTCCGTCGTTTTCACGGACTAGGAGTCGGCTATGCTTTTCGGCTGCTTACTCCTCTCCCTCCGCCTCCTCCGGTAATCCAGACTAAGTGCGCCACCGTCGACAACGTAGTCCTCGAAAGGCGTTCTCCGGTATTAGCAGGGCGAAGCGCGCACGTGCGCGCGGACGCGCGGCGGTGTCTTGATTTTCGACGAGGGAGGTACTCGATTTCCGCCCCGGTGAATTAACAACCCCCCGCGTTCGGCTGCGAACCGTTGGCCCGTGATCGAGGCGCGAAACCACTCTCCGCTCTCTCGCGATGGACTCGCGCCTGCATCCGCAAAGCGGCGCGGGTCCAGGATTGAAGCACGCCGCGCCGGCATTATCGTCGAAAATGTCGCGTCACGCGCGATTTATTCCTCTTTATCGGATCAGCAGCGGTAATGAACCCCTGGCCGGGAAAGGGAGAGACCCGTTTCTCGGATTTAATAACGCTGAGCCTTGCAGAGATGATCGCGCATTGACGATCGGTGCCTTTCGTCTCGCGAGGCAAGAGACGCAAAGATGGGGATCCGAGATCCCTTTGGCGGATGAAATGGACCGCAAGCCGGTTGCGGTCAACGCTGGATTCCTTTCTTCCTTCCTTCCATTGCGCCGGGCGAAACTAAAGCAGGCGGAAATGCAAAGCGCTTCCTCCTCCGGCTAGACCTGTAACCTCGTTCAAGCTGCGAGCTGCTGCGAGATGCAGCAACGGCGGCATCGCTTTTTGAAATTGGCGGAGCGAGGACTCCCCGGAAGCGCGCTTATCCACTTACGCACTTATCCCGGATCGTCTTACGGATGGAATTACGCACGTGCGTGCGACCGCGCGTATATAATCGGCCGGATTTAACGACTACCGGCTCCCGCTTCGCGCGTATTGTCGTTCATAATCGACTAATGAATTTACGTTTCCGCCCGTAAAGTCTCGCGCGAGACCATAACGCAATCATCGACCGTCTGCGCTAACGGCGCAGAGTTCAAAGTACACCCGCGCCTCCTCTGCCTCCCCCATGCCGCCCCGATGGGGCGTTATAATTGCATTTCCTCCGTGGAATGCCGCTTCTGCAGGTAACGAATGAGTCGTTAACGCGTGTCGGGGCGGACGGACTCAAGTCTGTGCACAGATAAGCGTCGTATACAGGAAAAGCGATCGACTGATAGTTTCGAATCACGTGATAAATACGCAGTAACTCGATCGTGCGATTTCCTCCGGCAAATAATGAATCACCGCGCCGAGGGTGTTTCGCGTCTCTCTTTTCTCGAGTCTGTGCATCGTGTTATACAGATATCGAGATTCAACTTGGCTCCATCAGAGCACATCCGCGAGATAGCAAATAGAAAAGCTCTCGTCAACCTTGCAAGCTTGCAAGGTGATCGACAGCGCTTCCCGCTTCTCAGTCCGAAGAAAACGCGATAGCTGACAAGCGTCGTCGCGATGGTTGAGCAAATGGTTGAGAAAGCGAGGCGGGATTAGCGGGCGAGTCGCGGGATAAATATCGTTTGCTGGATCGTGCACGCGTACACGAAGCTAATCGATGTTACTCGCGTATCGGACATACGACCGCATCGGTTCCTCGTGATGAATGCGATGCCGCAGATGGCCGGCATTCGCGTTCGCCCGGTAGATTTAATCGTTGCACGTACGTCGCGGCGACGCGCGCGTCATGCGCGATGGGGAAATATTTTCGTAATAAAAGTTTGACTTTTGGTCACGCGCGCGCGATAAACTGCACCGTTACGCGAAACGACTGGCAGCGACGCTGTTCTGAGATTTGTTCATCCGATGCGGCGGCGCGCCCGCACGCGTGAAATAACCATCGGCGTGATCCAGAAGCGCGCAATTTCCCACGAACGCGAGCATTAGAGAATTTGGTGGGATCCTCTGAGGGAGGGGGAGGGACGTGATCCTCCGGCGTGTGTTTTTGTCCTTTTATTCCTTCCTCGCGTTCGATTCTGCCTCGATCCTTCCGATCTCGTCCGATCGGCTTTCATGCCCAGCGCGGTGAACGCAGAGCGTTGCATCTATGAGGTATCGAATGGCCATCAGATCTGATGGCCTTGCACTTGGTGCACTTTATACTTCTTAACCCAGTCGTATTCTCGCATATCCATTGACCATTTTCTCTAATCGCGTTCGCGTTCTTCGTCCATGAGTTCTCAGTTCGAATCATTTCGGTCATTCTTTTATGGAAGGCGATGCAGCGCACGCAACGATAACGATATCTGTCAATGAAAAATGAACGAGGCGAATTCGCCAGTGAATTCTCACGGTGGAATTCTCACGAATTTGATTTTACAGAGTATCGCATCACGCTCGTTCGATCTGCTCTGGGTCGATCGATCGACGAAGGCGGAAACGATGTCCCGCAAATCGCGCGTTCGAAACGCGGCCTCACCTTTCTCGTTTGCCGCTTGAGAACGCGACTCGACTCCCGACAAGGATGCACGGCTGATGCTCGCACCTTCAGCGGCGTGGTTAAAGGATTAAGTCCTCGAAGAACGGCGCTAATCTTCTCGACGGCGTCTCGCCGCAGCCGTAAATTCCTTCGTAGTCTCTACTACGTGGCGGCGTGATTTCGCCGGCTACGATGCAAGAGTCGCGCGATCTCGCTCGAGTTTCCGAATGAGATTCCGACATTGTATACTTATCGTGCTGCAAACAGAGCCGTTGTATACAGAGGTCGCAGTTATGTTCGGTTGTACGCTCGTCAATGTAGAACTGTTTGCTCTATAAGCCCGAAGCTCCGAGGACTTGGGGAGAGAGAGAACGATTCTGTTCCTTTAGGATATTTCACTCCGATGTCATCGCGACATAGAAATGAGACGTGCTCGATTGTATTAAATCGGAACGACATCTTCCCCTCCGATCCGATTTGGCGGCGATGGGAGAAGGACGCGCGAAGAGTCGAGCTTCCTTCCTTCTTTGTTTCTTCTTCCTCCCTTTCCTTTTTCTTTTTTCTTTCTTTTTTTTCAGCGAATGTCAGACGTGAGACGACGCTTGTGGGACTCGGACATGTCCGCGTGCGAAATTCACGAGCGATATTAAAATAATGTCGCGAGCCCTTCGCCGACGATTTATACCGCCAGCGAGGAGTCGAGGAGACTTTCTCTCTCTCTCTCTCTCTCTCTCTCTCTCTCTCTCTCTTTCTCTTGTGCGCATTTCCAGGCAACGATAAGTGAGGAACGATAAATCTTGTGCGCGTCCCTCGACTGGCTCCTACCAGAGTGATGCGCTCGGTATTTCGCGTTTTTGCGAAACGAAGCGAGGATCATCGATAGTAACGGTCCAATGTATGGTCCAAGTTACATTAGGCGAAACGCGTTATTTATCGTCAGGCGGATCGCGACGCTTTCTGCTTCGACTGGATGATTCGATGGAAACGAATCATAGTCATTCAGCTAACATTATCTAATATCGCGCTGCGGCGCGTCGAAAGCCGCGTTGAGTCATCGCGTCTCGCGAGTACGATGAAAGACGGATTGATTCGCTTATTCGCAGCTGTGCACTTGGCGCACTTCCGTCCCCTCCTCCGAGACGCAACGTGTTTATCGTATTCCTGAAAAAGTCGTTCAGCGCATTTTTGTCTCCGATTGATTAACTCCTCGCCGAGAGCGAGAGCGAGAGCGAGAGAGAAAGAGATCAGCCGAAAAGGGATTAATGATGAATCTTCCGATTGAGTTATTAACGAATCGAGCTTTTACTCCATCAATGATGATGATTAATGTTTATTATGCGCTCCCCACGGTGCCGTACTTCGCGCAATATGAATAGCGTTTATCTGTCAAACGTAAATGAATCACACCGCCGGTGTGTTTTCAGAATTTTCCCGCGGGTGCGCGCGAGCGTTGTTACGTATCGGAAAAACGTATCGGGCCCGGCATATTTGGAAATTCGGGGAAAGGCGGGGCGGGAGGGAGGAGGGGGAGGTAATATCGCGCGCCGAAATGCAATTCCGCGGCCGCGGCCGCCCTACCCCGCCACGCTAAATCCCATTTTCCAGACGGGAGACGGTCGGCGGACATTAACGGCCATGACAAAAGCGCGGGGGAGTATCGGCGCTGCATCGCGCGTGCGAGTGAACAACCGGCGGATTTTCTTCGTGGCTCGTAGCTTCAAGAGGGACCTTGCGTTCGCGATGTCGAGGAATTGTCGAGAATCGCGCCGGGTGCATCGATGACCTCTCGCTTGAGAGGTGAGAAAATCACAGAACGCGCGGACACGCGCGGGGATCGCTGTCTCTTTTTGTAGCGCCGCTTTTTGAAGCTTTCAGGCACGCTTCGCGTTCGCTCGCGAGCCGCGGGACTCAACTGTGACGCGAAACTGCACTCGCGAATGCTTTGCCGTTTTTTTCGAGTTTTAATTGCAGCGCCGCTAATGGTCGACGCGGGGGTATTTTTTATCCCGCGCATATCGCGAGTGTTACTTTTAACTCGTTTAATTCTAATATTTAATAGCACCTCTTGTGCCTCTCTTCTCTCTGCATCTTCCTCTCTCTCTCTCTCTCTCTTCTTTTTACGTTTTACATGGCTTCGTTAATATTTCAGCGAGTTGTGAAAGCGCCGATGACCCGCACATAAATCGCCATTGAACTTAATCCGTTGATGAAATTGATGCGCGCAGCTGGCGCGAAGTGAGATATGTTTGACTTATGCGAGGCGAGGCTCAGTTTTGCGCTTCTTGTTACGTTACGTTACGCGCGCGCTTCGACGCCAATTAATGAGAGAAAAAGGGAAATTTCGCGTAATTATCCGACCGTAACATTAATTAGCGGACCAATGTTAGACTGCTGTTTCTAAACTAATTCAATTAAAGCGCCAACCCTCTACGGTCATACTTACGGCGCCAAACAGCGAGCCGAGTTCGGGATAAGCATAAGTCGCATTACTCTCGGAACTCGCGAGATCTGCGCCCGGTTGTGCATGTGTTGGAGCAACGACGCGACAACTGAAAAATTAAACGTTTCTTGCCGAAGCGGTGCGATCCGCGACGACGCGATCCAGCGCGCGCTAAACTGCCGGCCTAGTTCCAAGCTCCGCGGGAATGTGGTTTTACTTTATCCTGCACTCGGTATTTTCCCGCTTCATGCTTCGTAATATAAATACTTCACGTGTCTCGCGATCGCGATTTCTCTTCCGTTGCACGTGACGATAATCGCGATAATCGCGCGCAGCGGTTACGCCTTTCGGACATTCCTCTCGGAAGATCGGATCGTGTAGTAATCTCCTCGATACGAGATTTCATTAATCGATCTCTCGAATAATCTCCGATACTGTACCAAGGATTAATAGGGATCATCCTGGCTTGCTCACGTCTTTTCCCCGAATTGGATCGCATCGCACGGAATTGCACGGAAAGTACACTCACCAACACTCATCAAAGCTACGTTCGGTTGCCTCGCGTACGTTGCAGAAAATAGGGACGTACATAAAGATTACGTGCATTATTATCTAGTCAGTCGGTAGACTAATACACGTCTGTCTGCGTATGCATGCGTGCTCGTATGCGTGTGCGTATAAACACGAGGAACACACTTGTCTTGCTCGTCCCAGAGCATCATATACGAGACGGCGTTTCTATTAATTCGTAACTGTATATCTAATCCTTGTTTTCCATTAGAGAAAGCGCGAGGGGAAAAGAGATAAACGTTCGTTACGCGACTTCTCTGGAATAACAACTACAAGTCGATTCAAAAGGCAGGCGTTGCATGAAGACTCATCGACGAGATTCTGACTGACGCAGATGTATTTACGAATACGCAACGCGTGACGGATACTTCGGGGTTGTAATCGGCGCGAGCGGGCGGCGTTAATCGATTCTCGAGTTTCGCCCGCGCGAAAGTATCGCTGAAGCCCGCTGTCGAAGGCGAGCGTGTGCGAACAGTCGGCTAAATAGTTAAATTAGATAATGGCGGTGGACAGGGCCGGCACGTGAAATTGGGTCAATTGATTCCTCCTCGTCCGGCGTCGTTGCCGTCTCTCGGCTGACAGCCACCGGTTCCACCGAATTCAGCGTCCGGTGGTGGCCGTCACGCTCCGCGTGATACTCGCCTCCCTCAAGGGTAGAATAAACGGGATTTAACGTGAATGGGGCCATTACTGTTAATCTGCCGCTACTTATTTAGGGCGCGCGCGATTTAAACCGCGTGCCTCCTGCACGCGATTGTGAAATCGAACGAGGCCGCCTCTTAGAGATCGCGATCGCCGGGACGCGCGTTATTCTCGATCATTAGCGCTTGAGATCGCTTGAGCGCGATCGCTTACACGAATTGGCGATTTGTTGCTCGAATTAACGGACGAGCGGAAACTCGATGTACCGCGACGCGATTCTAATCGCGCGTCGATCAATCGAAACGGTTTCGGATCAGCTTCGGATAATTACGACAACCGGCGACAACGAATTCGCGATGATCGAGGATCATTTCTCTGCAAAGTACATTCTTCCTCGTCGATCGAGAGAAGCATTCACGAGGAAATCCATCGTGACTGCGGCATGCGAGCCATCTCGAAAACAGGAACCACGTCCCGGTTTTCTTCATCGTTCTCGGAATCATCTCGCGCTACTAATTGCCCAACGTTTCTTTGCCCTTTCGGCGACCCCGGCGAGCGTAATAATGACAAACACCGTCGTCCTACTTCCTCGCGTCCCCCGTAAATTCCCACTTCGTGGACCCGGGCTAAATCCCTTCCTTATCCCGGCGCGACGCCGTTAAATTCCCGACGACGCGAATTTCAAGAGAGCGGGCGCCGGGATACGTCTTCCATTTTACTTACATGAGATCCTCTTACGACAGGAATCAACACGTAGATCGGAGAGCGCGCGCGCGCGCATCGGTTGCATGGAGGACAGACATTCCACGGGTCCCCCCGTGGGACTGATCGAACGTGTACCGAGTCAACCCCATTTTCACCCCTCGAGTCACGAGGTGGTAAATCCTCGGTCCCCCGGGCGAACTTCGGTAAACATCGACGTTAACTTGGCGGAGGAAGGGCGAAGAAGCGAGCGAGAGATAACGCCGGGGTCTCCTAGGCGAGACCTTATCCGTGACGGATCTGATGGGGATTAACGTGGGGGCGGAGAGGGGAGGGGAGGGGAGGGCGGATATCGACGCGTCGCTTTGTTTTTTGCGAAGACGCACTAGCGTTCTTTACGATCGCGGATGCGGCGGGGCTGACGATAACGAATCTTCGGAACCAAGTGTTTTCACGGTTGACGTGACCCGTGGGGTCACGCAGGCTCTGCCCGGGGGCAGAGCGGGAACGTGTTTCGGCCTGCAGGCTTCTCTGCAGGGGCGGCGAAGCGACACGATCGGGGAAATTGTATAGAAGTAACTCGCGCGTATGCTTTCCCCTTTCTCCGGCGAGATGAGTTCACTCAAATTCGCTGTTCTTGGGATTCGCGTTAGTTTGGAAGATAATTTACGAGCGTCGCGGTGCATCCGAGAAGCGGCTTACGTCCTTGCGTCCTTCACGCAAACGTTTTTCGTGGCTTTCGTTTCTGCTTCTGCATCGTCAGGATGCACTCTCGTTTGTCATCCCGAGTAATAAATTCCCTCGTTCCACACTGCTCGATAGCAAGTGCAAGTCGAGAACCGTCGCCTCAAGCTTATACCACGGACGATGGATAGTCATGCTCTGTAAACTAGTTCCATTAATTAAATCTGAAACTTTTATAAGCCTGTTACATCCGATCGATGAGTGTTTACCAAGATGTCGAGGTGGATACCCGGAATGCAGAGAATTGCCGCCGCGATGCGTGTGTGCTCTCTCTCTCTCTCTCTCTCTCTCTCTCTCTCTCTCTCTCTCTCTCTCTCTCTCTCTCTCTCTCTCTCTCTTCGTCTAGTTTTGAAAATGTTGACGCATCGTTGATGCGCGTAAAATATTTCGAGGACGAAATTTCAGCGTGCGGACCACTTGGTTGCAGGGAACAGGGCGCGTTTCGTTGCATGGGAGTTCGCCGAGCGGGGAATCGGCGGAATTGTTTCAAATAATTAACAATTACCGGTATTGTGCACATTTCAAGCAGCCGGTGCATCGCCACCGCTTGCAGATTTATTGCGAATATGAATTACAGCCCGTCCCGTTGTTCCGACGAGCGACAGCCGCGTGATTGTTATATTTAAATGCGAACAAAGCGGCGGAGCTCTCGCTGGTGCTAAAAGTTACGAGGCGCTGAAGTCCGGCAGCTTAGAAGTTAGTTAATTCCGCTTCGCGGCTTCGTTCGTTCTCGCCGCATTGTTTGGAACTATTTCGGGGATAGCACTAATTACGCGAGCAACCGTTCTGTCGCGTTAGCTCGTGCGGTATCTGTTAGTAATTCCGGTCCTCCTCTTACGTCTGCCACGGAGACTAAAGAGCCTTAACTGTAAGCTCTATTTGGAGACTGCCGTTCTAAAAGTGGCCACTTCTGGCGTTGTAAATTGCGGATTCCTCGCATACGCGCGCATACGTTAACCAGTAAAACCAGTATGTAATGTAACGTATAATTACATGATATAAATATATTTGAAAATTGTAGTAATATAAAAAATATGAAAGATGTGATGATAGCAATGTAATAATGAAATAATATTATGAGAAGACATAACGTAATGTAATAATGTAACAATTAAATATAATTAAAAAATATAATTATATACTTAATTTAATATAATGTACGCATACATGTCCATACACAGACATTTATTTATTTATACATATATAAATTGAATATATACAAATTTGCGCAGCATTTTAAATTGCACTTCGTGCACTTCTCGCCGGCAATTTGTATTGTTTTTGTTTCGACAGACATTTTACTTCATTTGCGCGTTTTATACACTGCTTTCCACCGGAAGGACTGTCATACCTGTTTTAGATATTAATCAAGATCGATACTCGCTCACGAAGAATCGCATCTCGAGCGGAAAACCTCGAAAAACTCGACTCGCCGAGCGAACATGAAATAATGACGCTCGTTTAATTCGATAACGTGCGCGTGCACATTTATCGAATTAAATTTGATCCGGTGACACGGACGATGACTTGATTAGAATCAATTCGACAGGCACTCGGGATTTCTCGAGGTTTCCTTCGCGCGATTCATCGGCGATCGCTCGCGACTTTTGCGCGCTCGCAGGGCATCGTCGCCCTTTCGCGGTCTGTCCTTAGCAGGCGGCGATCACGTTGTCTTTTTCACTTCCTGCAAAACGCGACGCGCATGCGTGCGCGCGAGATTGATCGCGACGCCGGCCGTGTGTTCATCGTGTGCGCTCATAAAGCATGCAACGAGAGGTAGGTCCGTTCTTCCGTGACGAGTTACGCCCTTGCCATGCACGTGGTTTCCGTTGTGGACGACAACTGGAGTACAGCTAACCGGAACCGGATACCTCCACCGGCGATGTCGCGAACTGGCGTACGGCAGGCGCGATTTGGCAGGAAGGCGAATTATAAACCCGAGCTCGTTGGCTTTCATTCGGTTTTCACGCTCGCCCTTTCATCCGCTCAGCTTGAGTACTACTGCTCAGTAGCACTCGTCACTTCCGGCTTTGGTATCCGGGATATCAATCGACGCTGGCGGGACTTTGATGCGTTCGAAGCGCAGAGCTGAACAATGGCGCACTGACGAGGAATCGGACGAGCGGTTTGTCTGTCGACTGTAAATTATCGCCGTTTCTTCGTGCGATAAATTCCACGGTTGTTTTTCGACTTTTCGGTTACGTGTATGTTGTAATAACAACAATAATCGCGATGAGGAAGCATCGGGAGTGCTGATGATTGCCAATCACGAAGGCTGATTATGAACGCCGGATTGGATAAATTATATTACAATTCGACCGCTCGCTCATGCAAGGGGGAGAAATAGAGATAAAGAGAGACGGGGAGATATGACTTTGCGCGCAAAGTTTTATCACAAAAATTAGACGGTAAAACGCGCTTATACACAGACGGTAAAACGGTTTTGCCTCGCACGAACGACGACGATAATAGTCACGGTGAGGTTTTAACGGTATGCGGGGCTGAGTCGGGATTGAACGAGCTTAGAAATATTATCCCCTGTAAGACATGGCGATGAAAGGTGGAAATTGAATTTCACGCGGTCTCTCTCCCTCCCGTTCTCGACTTAATTTCATTGCCGACATCGCATGGACGCCGTTCGCCGCTTAGAGCCGGTCGTTTTAATTACCGCGCTACCGAACGCCGCGGGATAACGGCGAGAAGGAGAACGCGGACGGCAGTAAACGGCCAAACGGCGGATGATGACGCGGCCGTTTCGCGGTAATGCCGTCCACTGTACGCCGAGGTAATCTCACCTGAAGGTTTTTCAAA
The DNA here is from genome assembly GCA_020341155.1 of Eciton burchellii. NCBI lineage: Eukaryota > Metazoa > Arthropoda > Insecta > Hymenoptera > Formicidae > Eciton > Eciton burchellii. The sequence goes on along the minus strand of JAHMML010000012.1, from coordinate 1,401,476 downwards.
TCGAGACCCTTCCTGACCCGAGAAAGAGAGAGAGAGAGAGAAAGAGAGAAACGCGCCGCGCGCGCGGAGAACGGGCTCGATCGCGGCCGGAAATGAAATCCTTCCGAGACCAGTTCAGCGGATCAAACCTGGCCAGCCTGGAGGCTGTCGAGGAGGCGAACTCGACCGTGAAAGTATCGTTTTCCCCGACGCATCCGGCATACCGTGACTGCCGCTGTTCCGGGAGATCCATCGCGACGTCGACGTCAACCGAGCGTTGACGAGGCCGTCGATTTTCGCGGCGAACGAAAGTCGCGATATCGGTAACGCGAGGACAATCTTTCTTCGCTGTACGCGCGCATTCGCATGCAAGGGACGTCCGATTGCACTCCACTTCGTCTTAGATGTAGAGAGAGAGAGAGAGAGAGAGAGAGAGAGAGGTCGCAGCATCCCCGAATCGCGCGGTGACATAAAGCGCGCGCGGGGCTGCTATTTACGCCCACGGAGCGTCAAAGAGCACAATGGCACGTGCAGTGACCCGTTTGCCTCAATAACCGCATCTGATACGCGTTACCTTGGGATTTAATTTCGCTCCGGCGAGGACGTGACAATCTGGCGACCGCTCGCTCTCTCGCGGCCGCGTTAGATTTTGCACTTGACGCAATTGTGTATAACTACGCGGCCGCGCAAACAAGGGAATCAGGGGCTAAACGAATCGCACGAGTAGGATGTCAGCGACATTACGGATCGAACTGCGAGCTTTCCCGAAAGAATTCCGAAAGAAATGCTCATCGGGAAATCATAAGACTTCGTAATGTTGTTTCTTTCCAGAAAGAACTCTTTGCCGATTTATGATTGAAAACGAACACGCGGCCGTGAAATATTTTTGCTCGTACGGAATAGAACACGAGAGTAAATGATTCGCGTAAAATTGCGTGAAAATTTACGCACGGAACTATCTCGTCTCTCCAGGAACGCATTAGAGTACTCTAACTCTTTTGTCGCGCCGTGACATCAACAGCGAGAGGATTGATGGTTCCCGCCGGATAGACGTACAATTTGCATTTTTGTTCGCCCGTTGTCCTATGCAAATATCATGGAGCGTTTTCGATGCAATTCGCGCGAAAGGATACCGCCGCGGCCCAAGACACAGCACGGAAAATTGGAAAGCAGCGAGAGAGAAGGAGAGAGAGAGAAAGGGGGGGGGGGGCAAAGTGGGACACCCCGGAGTTCCTCATTTTTCGATATCGTCCCTCTGCGTTACTTCGGAATATCATTTCTCGTTCTTTCCGCGCGGCATTAAAGCTGTTGCGGAAAACCGCGGTCCTCCGCCGCGCCGGGACGACCTTGTCATCGGGTGGGCCGAAGTTAGTTTTTCAGCGCCGGATATTGGAAACGCTCATTGAGGCGTAATTAAAACTCAGATGAGATTAAGCATTAGCATTGCCCGAGCAGAAAGTCAAGCCGCCGATTATCGCGGCGGCTATTATTTCAGGATTCGTTGCGCTTTCGCGATCGTCTGCGGCAAAGTTCGAATTTTTCGTCGCGCACGATCCGAGATATCGATTGTTTATACCGAGAATTCTCGAGGGCGCTTCGTGTTTGTCGTCTCGCCATTATCGAATCTTTTGCTCGTTCGTTGCGGCCTTGTTGCGAGACGAAGAGAATCGCGGCGGATGATAATGTGACGACGTTAGAATTTGCCGATTTCATTTTCTCTTTCTTCGTCACCGCTGCCGGAATTATGGGGGAAAATTTGCATTTTTCATTTGCCGGCGATGCCGTGTATTTGCGAACGGACTAACTTCGATCGCTCGCATTTCTTCGTCGGATATTTAATCGCCGGGGCGAGGCGAGGAATGAAAAGAATTCGTTTCGAATGTATGTCAGATAAAATGCATTCTGTAAACGCGTTTTTCTCTCCCCCGCTCCCTCCCGTCCCGGTGCGTTTCCCTCTGATTTTGCTTCATTGTCGGGGGCTGCACGGGCGTTCTGTAATTTAATTAGGCGCGCGGCTGCGTGGAAAATTTTTGATTTTAATTTTATTGCCGCGCGCGTGCAGGTACACAAATTACCTTTTTCAAGATACGTGTCTCGTACATTTGGAACGGCCACGTTTGGACATTACGGCCACGATTTTCTGCACCGGAAGACTATGATCTATCCACCTCCTTCTTTCTCTTTCCATCTCTCGCTCCATACCCACAGCGAAACTTTCACACGCTTTACCGCATAAAGTGGTAGTATGCGAACGTGTATCGATCCGCTGCTCCCGCTACAATGCATAAAAAGATACGTCGTTACAGTCTGTCTCATGCATCATATGCGTCTCTGCAGCTTTAGATGTCGATACGTTTTCATGTTTCGTTTCGAATCCTTCTATTCATCCGAGAACGGATAGAAACGTAGAAACGAGTCGCGTCTCGTTTCCTGCATTTTTTATTTGGTACACGCCGCTCGCCGAAATGTGGCCTCCAGTTGCGAGATGAATCTTGGAGTGATTTTGTTCAACGTAATGGATAAATAATTATAGATATATAATTAATCGCGTATCGATTAACGTAAAGTCGAACGATCATACTTCAAACGATCGACGCCGACTTGTCTGACATAACTGTATCCCAAGATTTGGCTTCTTAATTCAGTTCAAGTTTATTTTAACGAGACTTTGACGAGGGCAGGGTCTCGGTTTGTGCGATTAATCATCATCTCGTCAGGAAACTTTATGCTTGTCGCTGGAATCCCGTTCCGTCTGTTGACGTTAGTCTGCAGACTGACGTCAGCGGAGTATCGCGTCCGCTTGATTTTGATTCACTCATCATCGGAAATCGGTAAAACGATGCGAAGCTTTTTCGTCGAGCACGAAAGCGTAAGCTGCTCTTATTTACGCTCTTATTTTGGAAAGAGAGATCCGCGCGATGTCACCGATGACGTTTTACTGCTTTACGAAAATGCATTAGACTGTCGGAAGCGATCGCGGCGCTTTATTGATTGTCTGACAGGCCGACACCGTCTCGTTATTACGTAATAAGCACACGCGCGCGCGCGCGGTGAAGCATTTCTGTAAACGTGAACGGTTGGGACGTTGGCTAATAAGCCCTCCGCGTTCAGTTTCATGCCTCTCCCGATGACCTGCCAATCGAGGGCGAGATCCTGAGCGAGAGTGGACAATCAGCTTATTTCGGGCTTACCGCGTGGAATTCCTCTTTGTCCGAGACTAAAATCCAGAGAGCTTTAACGTTTTCTTCTCCTACCCTCCTTGTGTCCTCCACTTAAATGGAGTACAGATCTCCCGCGTATTCGTGAAAATCAATTTTTCCACCCTCGCGATATCGCAAAGCAAAGCGCCCGAAAAAGATCTAATTCAGCTGCGTCATCGCCCGGCACCAGAATTCCCCTTTAATGCCCGAAGATTGCTACGAAATATCTCTAAAAGATGTTTTGTGCGCGTGCATGTGCGTGTACGTCGCTGGCATGTCGTGTAAAAAATACAATACAGATAAGAAACAGGGAAACAATGTTCAATCTGCCTTTAAATTCAAACGTTAATTAACAGTTCTCGCGTAATGCTTTCTCGGCTACGGTGTTATATAAAATTCCTCCGCGCAATGAGATTAAATTCCCCCGAAGATAAACACATCGGCCATCAGATTTTTCCATTTGCGCTGCCATTTTCTCGTGGCCATTTTCTTTCGGGAAGGTGCAAATTGCGCTTCGCGGCTCTTCGCGGTTCCTCGCGGTATTTATGAAACAATTCTCCACGAATACCAGCACGGGATGTTGAGTTCCTCGTGATGGGAAACGTCCCATTTTACACCGCGTGTATCCAAATATCGGAACGAACAAAGGATGCACTTGTCGAAGAATTAATCTCACGTTGCTCCGAAATCTATTAGCGCCCGTGTAACCGAATATCCTCGATGCGTTTCGTCGCTGTAAGGCATCTCGACGACTCGAGGAATTACTCTTCCCATTTAACCCTAATCGGCTACAAAAAGGATTCACAACAACGTCATCGACCGTCTTTCACCTTGCGCGATTGCACTTGTCGATCCTCGCAAGAGGATCGCTCTTTAGAGATCGATCAAGCGGCGAGAGAAAAGCGCACATTTGATATGTAATATTCATATTACGGCGATGTCGATCCGAGGGAGTATAATTCTCGTCGGGAGTAATCGCGCGTCTCGCGGGAAGCGTCTGCGATTGCAGGCGCCACAAGGGTCACCGCGGGGTGACCTGCTGCTTGACACGCGCTCACCTCTCTCCCGTGAGCGAGAGAATGGCAGGGTGCTGCCGCCTTGCCGACCCCGGATTCGCGGGTGAAAAAAGTCGCCCGATATGAATTCATGCCCCGGAAGTTGCGCGCGATACCCGATGAGTTGTCGTCGGGTCACCGCGGGGTGGTACCTCATCTCGTTAACGCGCAAGAGAATGAGCAACGCGATCCTGGGGTCTCCGGAGGGCTTTGTCTCGGACAACCTCCTCGCTCCGAGTCGTTCGGGGATGAAACCCCGCGTTTTTATCCGACGCGTGACGGCCGGGCTGGGAGCCGTTAGAAGGGAGGGGGGAGGAAGGGAGTTTCCCCCGGCACAAAAATACGCGCCGAAGACGCTGAATTATTCGACTGACCTGATTACCCGCCGGCGCTTCGCTGCGCTCCGCTTCCGGCCATTATTTATCGGGCGCATTTTGAGCTTCGCTTCGAATGAAATACGATCCTGTGCAGTTGGCGGGACGTCCGCGACGCCCCGCGTTACCGTTGTTTCCCGAATCCGCCTATATTCCGCTTTTATCAGCCGGAGGATGATCGGAGGATCAGCGCGAGACGAGGCGATCTAATACTCGTGTATGCGGGAAGAGATGAGCTCTTTGATCTGATTGAAGGCTTTACCGATTGGTCGACACCTCAAGCGAGTGATGCTCGAGGTTTCCGTGCAATTCCGCGTTTTCAGCGTCATTGTGATGCACGAGTGATGCATCAGTAATGATTATTCGACTGAAGAAGCTCATTGTTGCGCTTTTTGTTACAGCTCGCCGGTTGAACGAGTACATCCGCCACTACGAAACACTGTCATATCCCGTCGAGGAGGTCCATCGGAGTCACTTGAGGACGAGGAGATCGATCAGCCGCGACAGCACCGTGACGTTGAAGTTCCGCGCGCACGGCAAGGACTTTCACATCCGATTAAAGCGGGACTTGACCACCTTCAGCAACAATCTAGTTATTGAGGAACCTGCGGGGGACAGACGGGACAACGCCGACATCTCCCATATCTACCAGGGCAATCTAGTCGGTGAGTTACGAGACGGAAGAAACGTTTCAAGTGCGCTCTCCTCAAGAACGCTGCGATCTTTCCTGATCTTTTGTCCGCTACGATTCCCCCCCCCCTTCTCTCTCTCTCTCTCTCTCTCTCTCTCTCTCTCTCTCTCTCTCTCTCTCTCTCTCTCTCTCTCTGGGAGTACGCGTGTGCATATTTGTAATCAGAGAAATAAAAAAAGCGATTTGCAGTGATTTATGCGGGTGTTCGTGAGCGGATTAAATGTATATAGGTAGTTTCGTAAATCTACGAGAGCTCTCTTTCTTGTCACATTTTTCATATGTAGGACGCACGTTTTACATGAAATATGTGGACCTTTCGCAGAAACGCGCGCATCTACTGGATCTGATCAATAATTGACCGACAGGAAATTAGTAAATGTTGCGTTGGTATTCAAGCGTTCAATAATTCAGCGTTGCTTTAGCCTTATACAGAAATAAAACCAGATATTCGCGAGCCCTACCGCGATTTTAACGAACTCGAAGATGATTAATCATACCTGCTGATGATTTGTGCGATTTTTCGAAACGCGCGACTGTATGACCGGCATTAATTCTACTTGTCTTTAGTTTAGTCGCTCTTTTAACATTTCCTGTCTATTTTCGCAATATTTTCTTTTAGAAAAAGCCAACAGCCGTTCAAAGGCATTCTATGCTCGCGTTGTAGAGCATCAGAGGTCTGTGACTTTGTTAGATCTCGCTTCGATGCACCTTTCCAAATATAGAATCGCGATATTATTATATCAACTCGGCAATTTTCTCTAGTGCCCTACATATCCGCACAAATGACGTCCGCGATGTAAAGTTACACAGAATTGATCGGCTACGATCAAGCTTTATCCGCGCAACAGATTTATGCAGACATAAAAGTGTGTGTATCGTGTGTATTCGTTCCTTTTTCAAAAGTGCTCGCCGCAAATGCAACAGTGCATCGTCGTCTGCACTGAAGCGGTAGAATGGCTGCGCATGGTCGAGCAGCAGAAAAACAGGCTCGTTTCGCGTAGCTCAAAGTTGAGGAATAAAAAAGATTTGATTTTTTCGATGATACGAATCAGTCGATTCCACTTCTGGAAACATCAGATTTCGTTCTCGCAGTATTTTTCGGTATCGTCAGTCTTACAGTAGACAATGCAGAGGCGGCGACCGTTCTCTGGCCGAAAAGAGTCGAAATCGTCAATCTGAGCATATTATAATTAACGTATCGTGACGTAATCGAAATATCGCTGGCGAATTGAAAAACGGCATCGAGTCTGAACCGACGAGTCGGCATTAAAGATGATATTGACAGAATAGCAGAATACGCAAAACTCGGTCGAGATATTTCCTGCTCTAAAGCCACCAACGCGGGATCCAATCTGGAAGAACCGTCCGCAAGTTCGCCACGGGACACTCCGCTCTGAAGTTTAATGCCCACGAATCGTCCTCCATATTCAAAGAGCTTTCGAAATAAATTTAGTAGAAATAAGAGCAGGACTAAATGCTCTCTCTCTCGACTGCGCAAACAAAGAGCCGTACCTAAATGTGTAACAGCGCCACTCGGTGAGTCAGTCCGATCCCCAAACCAGCTGGAACGTTACTTTCGTCGTCTGTGCGCGTTTCACTCCCCATTCCGCAAGGCGATATCCGGTTTTCCCGTCCCAAGTGGTCACCACTTCCGCGACGCTCGCCGGCAGCCAGATCCGGCACGCACAAGTGCGTGTCAGCGTGGAAGGTTCAGGCGGAACCTTCGTTTCCAGTCTAATAATTCATTACTATAGCACTCCCCCTCGAGCGAAGGGACCCTCGATATTAAAAATTATACATTGCGGAGCGCAAGGTGCGTTCTCGAAGAACGGGTCTTCATCTGTCACCGATACATCAACCTCCCTCCCGTTCGCGAGCTCAATCCTCGTTGAATAACTTTGCGTTCCTTCGTTCTTGCACGTGCTCGCTTCAAGCACGTGGTCCGTGATAGATTTGGCTGAACGGAAGACAAGTCGTGAAGGCGGAGGCCTTGCTTGGCGAATTTTCCGCGGAAAATTCAGAAAAAACACGTAGCTCTCTTCCGCGTGATCTCATTGGGGGCGTTCACGTTATCACATCAACTTCCGCGGGCGTAATGCATCTCGAAATTAATAACCGGCAAAGAATCGCGTGAACATCGCGCACGCGTAATGACGCTGAAATAAGGACATTTCCTAACAGGTAAAAATTGCAAGAACGATATCGTAGTCCGAAATTGCAAGGAGGGATCCCGGGAGCTGATGTTTTGTTCTCGCGTCTCCTTTGTCTCGTGTCAAAGGGAATTCCGAATTGCGATAAGTTGAGCCGTGCACGCGCGACTTCACTTTCCCGTGATTTATTATCTAAGAGGGAAAAAAGTCGCGTGTGGAGCGCTCGCCGGATATTCTCTCCATTATCGTCGTTTATCCACTATCTCTGCGATACGCTCGGCTTCTGTCCTGTGCTTTTAATGATTCAATACTGTCCTTTCACGTCCGGTACGTTGCACGTCGCGGGAACGTGTCGCAAAATATTTTCTATGCATAACGCATGGCGCAGATACGAGAATCCACCGTTGCCTCTAGAACCTGTGCATACATTTTCGTCGGGCATGGCTCTCTCGCACAGAGAAATAAAGCATCCCGTACGTTTGATCGAAGAAATTTTCCCATCGGACGATACAGCTGCAGAATCTGAAGTTTCGAATTCCGCGGTGCGCGCGAAAAGCAAAGCATTCTATTTCGTTTTCGTATCATCGCGTTCCATCCGCTTGCTGATTCTATCGTCGAGTTTCATCGATATCGATTTTACGATTTGTTTATAACAATACGGGAGTTTTGTTATAAATATAGCTATAAATTTCTCTAAAGCCGTGGTATCGCATCGCGCCTTCATCGAGCTGCTCCTTTCGCTCTTCAATCTCGTGTTTTAGCAATCGTGATTAGAAAAGTCGATGCATTATAACTTTTTTTACAGCGCCTTTCGGTTAGACGAGTAAATTAACACGGCGAGGCGGGTACATGCCGCTGCGTAAGCCGAACAATTTCTGGCACAGAAAGTTTTATCAAGCGATTAACTCTCCGCGATGCCTTTTCGAAAGGAAACTTCGCAATCATCTCGACCAACACCGTTTCGTACTCGCGTGTCTATCCGCGTTACTTTCATGATTTTCCCATGCTTTTAGCCGCAAGGAAAGAGAACGGAAACGCGATCAGAAGCAATAAGCAAAAGACATCGCGGCATTTTCTTGCAATCTCACACGTGACATCAGAAATATTGATGCATGCACATATTGAAAATATCGAATACGATTCCTACAATTTTTTCGTTAGATTATTCTCTCCTTAAGCAGAATGAGCAAGAATCCTGCGATTTATCCCCGCAATGAAATGATACACCAGCTATACTAGGGCTATATATTCCTCCAAACAAAGTTGCAGCGCATTATCGTTGAGCGGGATAGAAAATCGTGGATCTCACGGACGATCCCGATTATCCAGCCGATAAATACGCGACGAATCCTTCGAAAGAATCTCTCGTGTGTCGATCACGGACCTTTCCCTGTTTCAGGCGAGCCTGGTAGCCACGTGTTCGGCAGCGTTAGCGATGGGGTCTTCCATGGGAAGATAGTATCACCGAGAAGCGGTGCGTGGTATGTGGAAAAGGCGCACTACTACTTCCCGCCGCACGAGATAAACGAGACGCTGCACTCTGTGATCTATCACGAGGATGACGTCGGCGATCCATACACGGACGTTCGACAAGGTAAGCCGCAGGCGGCACGGAGAATTCCTCAACGCTCTTGATATTAGTTGCCGGATCACGGATTATGATTGTTCGCGAGCTCTGCGCGGCTCCTGAAGAACGGTCTCCTGCTCCCGGACCGACAAACTTTTAACACCGACGCGCGTTTCACGCTAACGTGATGTAATCTGCCCTTTTTTATACTCTTCCTCCTCCCCCCTTTTTTCCTTTTTTTTTTTCCATCCATTTTTTCCATTGACGCGCTCCGTACACTCGACGATATTCCTGGTCGATTTGAACGAAGCGAGACGAATGCTGGAGATTGATCGAGTGTAGTTTAGGATCGTTCGATCTTAGATTTTCTATTTGATCTCCGCGCGTTTTGATCTTATGAAATTGCGAGAGATAATAAAGAAGTCGTGTTACCAGGGGTCACGTTATCGCGTTATGATTTTCCGACGCCGAGCCGGCAAACAAACGTTCTCTTCCGTTCACCTTCGCAGTTCGCGATTCTTTCGCGATTCATTTATATTCATGAACCCGCGGATGAAAGCGTAAACCGAGCATCGGACTTAAGCTTGGAAGTTTGTTTAATATCTGATCGGAACAACAGCAGTTGCGTAATAGCTTCGAGCAGAATCGCGAAGCTTATTACGCGAACGTGGAAATGCCCGTGTAATAATTTTCGCGGGAAAATGGAGAGTTTAGACGGGCAGCCGATTTATTTAACTACCAGTTGTGCACCAATAATTGTTCACGTCCGCTCGGCGTGGAGGACTTGCTCTAATTATAGGGCGGCGCAGGCCGCAGTGGGTTCCGAGGGGCGAGCATTTTTAAACGATACGTTGTTCGATGACGGCCAGCTCCAAGTGGCGCCTCACGACATCACGGGCTCCGCTTTTCGCCGTGTCCTTGTCACGCGACCTGCATCCTTCGATGTTCCTCTCTTGGAGCGATCGTCCTTGAACGCGCGTCCATCCGTGCGTCAATGTTGAGCGGCGTCTTTTTAATCAGGTCATTTTAATCGGCTAATGATGATAGTCGTGCACGAAAGGGATGGGAATGCTAATCATCTTCTTCAAGAGGCTGGAACGAAGGGCCGGACACCACGTAATCTACTCTCGTCATTATTCGTGTCTACTCGTGTATATGGCTCTAACGGATGCACGCTTTATTCTGTTTTTCTCTCTCTCTCTCTCTCTCTCTATTTTTTTAATAAATTTTCTCGGCAAGATGAAGAGGCATCTTTATGATTATTACGGTGTACGGTTCCTCATGGTTTATCGCGTGGCTGCTGACTCAGCCTTGCTGCAGTTAAACAAGTTACAAGAAATGGTAGAAAACGTCTTAGTTTTCGCGAAACACGGTGCAGAGTTATTGCAATGCCGACGAAGCCGCAATTAACAATCGGCCATTACGGAATTCTCTTGTTACACGCACAAGAGTCGCCGGTGAGTTTGCGAGTTTGAAGAATTAGCTCTCGCCCGATCGAAGAAACTCTCGAATGCTTCGTGCCGTTCGCATTATCGGAGCAGGAAGCGGCTTAGCAATCGGTGCGTCGTTTAAACCAGAGGATATGAATATCCCTCGGAAAGTGCCACTATGAATTCCACGCGCCATTTACGATATCGTTAAGGGGGGAAAGTAGTCCGTTCGGACAGAGGACTATCGCTCGGCGGGGTGATCGCGGGGGAGCGGGAGGGTGGAAGAAAAGGAAAGATGCAGCCTCATCCGGGCGCAGTCAGCACGGGATGATCGCGCGTGGACGGATCAGCGGATCTCTCTCGGTCCAGCGTTTACGGCAGCGGCGTAAACGGCGAGCGCTGAAATAAACAGGCGCGACATATCGCGCGCGATATTTATCGTTAACGTAATTTATCGTTCGCAAGCTGCGAACCGCGCGATCTCTCTCGCCGTGTTTGCTCGCTGGAAACGCGCTCGGCGTTATGAGCGCACGCTGCGCGTTTATCGAGGCATTACTGCGAGAGCCATTACGAGAGATGATGCTGAAGAGCGGAATGCGTCCTCTAGAACCGTAAGCCGCGCGACACCGTGGACCGAAGAAGAGATAGCCGGTATCGGAACGCATTAACGAAAACGAATGTCAGAGCGAGATGTCAGGACGGAAGAAACGCAACTGCAGATTGATCTCGGATCTAACTAACGTTTCTTCTCTCGTTGCGCCTGTTAGAGGAGCCTCTCGTAGGCTCCTCTAACGTAGAAGCATATCATGTTCGATTATGTATCGTAGAATAGCGCGAGAATGCGCTTAGCTGTAACATGAACGACGCGTAACGCCTGGCAGGACGAGGAGCGTTCGTCTCTCTCTCTCTCTCTCTCTCTCTCTCTCTCTCTCTCTCTCTCTCTGGCGTGCCTTTTACTTGTATCTCCATGAAATGATAATCCCCGTTAACTCCGGCACGTAGACAACGGTAATAGGCGGCGGTATATCGCAGACAGCCAATATCGTCACGCCTGAAACGTCGAGTCATTAAAGCTCGCGGTTCACGGTTAACCCGCCAATAAAGCCGACAGCGTCGGCCGCGCGATTATCTCGCTCTATCAGCAGCGGCGTTATTGATTCGTACTTATGCGAAACGACTTCTCCGTCAGGAGGGGAGGGTGGATCGCGAGAATGCCGTGGGAAGGATGCGACTTTGATGTCGCCGTTGCGACGCCGTCAAACGTAAACTCGAAATACGGTACCAGGCGCGCGCTTTTCTGCCCGAGCGATACAGAGCGCCCGGTTTCCGGAAATGTGAGGGAATCGATGACGTGTGATGCAACGACGCGACTCACACTTATCGCGGAGTCGGAAGCTTCAATCGTGCTATTAAAAATAGACGAGTCTCCATTCGTTCGATTACCGTCCGCCTTCATTTACGGCCGAAACTTCTGCGGTAATCGGTTTCTCGAATGAGAAACGTGAAGAAGAAATTCTCTCGGATTTGGGATTTACAGAACAATTTACAATGAGAGAGGGAAAGAGGGAGGATATCTCGATTTTCTTAATTTCTAAGAATTTCAGGCAGCTATCGCGGAGATTCGCGAATGATCGCAGGATGCAGAATTGGCTCCATGGTAATGCAAGCGCGTAAATCGAACGTGAAAACGTTTCATGGGATCGCCAATCCAATCGATGCAAGTTGCTTGCCAACGGGGAGGCGGCGGGCATAGGGTTCTCGCGACGCGATACGATACCCGGGGGCGATCGCGACAAGGTCGCCATTAGTCGCCGCATTATTATGTCCGTGCGTTAACTCCGCGCCAGGTAGCTCGAGTGTATTTGCGGAATTGCCGGCAATGATTAAGCCCGCAAACGCTCCTACGTTTCGGCTGACAGCAACGCGGCCCTCGCGCGATGCAGATTGCTTCACGCTACGTGACCCGGCCGCTTCCGCGTCCGTTATTATTCCCCGCTGCATCCCGCCAGCGTGCTCTTCTCTCCTCCTCCTCCACCTTCTCCTGGATAGAGTCTTGCCTACCGGCGGGATTCGGATTCGAAGCTCGACCGTATTCCGGTCCCATCGATGATGTAAGGCTCCCACGTGGCCCGTGGATGTTTCGAGTACCGCGACCGAATTCAGAATTAATGGCAATGAACTTTGCCATTAATTAGGAAGCTTGCGGTGCCCCCGCGGAACGGCTCGCAACAGTCACGCTCCCAGATTTTCATCTAGCGGTTCAGGAAGCGGGAGCAGGAAGATGGCCCCTATTATTCCGCTATTTCGCCGCGATTAATTCGCGTTACGAGTATCACAGATGGTGTTCTAACTTACGGTCGCGCGTTTATCAGCGGCGCTCTTAATGGTGCCCTTTATTGCTCGTCTCTGTGACGAATGAACAATAGCTACGCGTCGTCGGAGAGAAACGCGAGAACAACGTTCAGCCGGAGATCGCGTTATTCTTTTCGTCGCTTCTTTTGCACCTGGAAATATCCGAGTTCGATTCAAAGCTCGCAGGTTGTTTCCTAATAAATCGACGACGGATTTCGTGATCGCGTTTCGTCGATCCTACGAACATTCCGACCGGAGATAAACGGGTTTGAATTGCGAATGGATATATGCAGGCTGAACGTCTTCAAGGATACGGATGTTTCTCTTATCCGCCAAATTCGCACGAACGCTCATAAAGCTCTTCGGTATATCACGCTTACGCGCTGGCATGTTTCGTCCGCTGAAATATACAAATGCACGTGTCCGCGCGCGGATTGATCTACGAGATCACGAGATCATATGCGATGCGAGGTCATATCTTATGATGATCGTAAGCAAATCACGCGTACGATGAAATATGATGGAAAGGATCCTATAAGAAGCAAACTACTCTTTACTTTAACGACAATTTGCCGTGAAGCGTGAACTTTAGCCTTTGTCTTCCTAAAGATATTTGTTCCCCTTGTAAGTGTCGTTTGGAAAACTTTTGAGCGATTCTGAAATGTGTCAAATAATCGAAAGTGATATCAAGGATTTGTGAATAAACGAATAAACACTTGCACTGCCGCTAATTGAGATATCGTGTACGGAAAGAGATCCACAAACTCGTATCTCGACAATCCCCATTACGTCATCCGTATTTTGGCCAATATCGAGTGAAACGAAATTTTCAGGTGAAGGCGGGGGGTGTGGCATCACCGACGAGGTGATAGAATGGATGGAGAAAATCCAGAATTCCGCCGAGCCGGATGTGTCCTCCAAGACGGCCCCATCGGCGAAGCAGAAGGAACCGAAACCAAACGTCGCGCCCTGGAACGGCGATCAGGAGAGCCCTGGTCACAAGTACAGCAGAGAAGCCAATGAACCTAGTCATCGTAGGCCACGCAGGGCTACCAGGTCGAAAGAGAACAATACCTGCTCGCTCTTCATACAAACGGATCCTCTTATATGGAGGCACATCTCCGAACAGGTGCGTACGATGATTTCGCTCAAAGTCTGTTCGCACACGTTCGCGAATATTCGATGGACACGCAGATCTAGCGAGGGGAAGTAATCAGCCGTTAGATGATTTCTTTGAACAGTAAATCTGTTTCTGGTTTACGTAGGAATTAAATATGAGATACCTCCTTTCACATTCTATCTTATTTAAACGCGTTGAAGACGACGCTTGTGATTATACAAAAGATTTAAAGTTGGTCGGATTGTTGTAACGATAGAATAACCCAATTCTCGCTGGTAATTTGCAACTGTAGAACTCCAGTATTTCCTGGCACAATAGAGAAATACCTCGAATGCCAACCGTTCTCTTCACTATGGTCACATTCATATGCGTTTTCGTCGACAGCACGGTCAGTGCAATTCCCCTTTGCATTTTCTCAACAAGCCAGGTACCGTCCGCATTCCGGCGTGCTTCGCAGAAAGAATATTCCTATTCCTGTGTTCCGGCGAGCCTTTGATATCGCCAAGGCACACGCTACATAAGCGCGTTCCACCGGGAGCAATTTTAATGATAGATTTTTAAAAGACGAAATTTCCCAATACGTTCTTCGCAAGAATTTCCGAATTCTGCTGTTATCTGTGACCAGAATTTCGAGATTAGTCAAACACATCAAAGTTTGATAAGCGCGGATGAATCCACGCTTTCTCCATTAATGCTAAGCGTCATTTCGTCGGAAATTTAAATTTACTTCCTTAACTGCGTAATATTGATAAGTGAAGAATGCAACCTTCGTCAATGTAAATGAAAGTATACATCTTGCATCGTGCAAGGAAAATAATGCTTCAATTTCGTGCTTCGTTGTCGCGGATATTGAGTTCGCGTTTGTCTTCGCAGTTGCATCATGACGCGGAGAAAACCAGAGAGGAGATACTGTCTCTGATCGCTCACCACGTCACCGCCGTGAACTACATCTACAGGGACACGAGATTCGATGGTAGAATAGAGCATAGAAACATCAAATTCGAGGTTCAACGGATAAAGGTAAGGGATATCGCATCAAGGCCTAAAATGCTACCGACTAGCAAAATGGGATCGGTAGCATCCAGATTAAGCAAGCGTCCGCTCGTAATAAATCCGCTCGAATGTGTCCCTGATCTCAGATTGACGACGACACGGCGTGCACGCAACAGCAAACGTACAGCGAGCCGAATCCCTTCTGCATGGAGAACATCGACGTCAGCAACTTTCTGAATCTGCATTCCCTCGGCAACCACGAGGACTTCTGTCTCGCCTATGTTTTCACGTACAGGTAAGCGTGGAGAATGCCGCCACGTGATTCGCATCCTCAATTCGAGCGCAATTCGTAATCGCAATTCGTTTTGTCACGCTTTACCAACAGGGATTTCACCGGAGGTACCCTCGGGCTTGCTTGGGTCGCGTCCGCGTCCGGCGCGTCTGGCGGTATCTGCGAGAAATATAAGACTTATACCGAGACAGTGGCCGGCATGTATCAGTCCACCAAGAGATCCCTGAACACCGGCATCATAACTTTTGTGAATTACAACAGCCGAGTGCCGCCCAAAGTATCGCAGCTGACACTGGCGCACGAGATAGGCCATAACTTCGGATCGCCGGTAAGCCGTCATTGTAGAAAAGCGTAGTTTCTCCGCTGCGCACACGCATCACGTGTATGTTTACTGCGTTCGTGAATGATTGGGAGTAGAGATAACAATAACGATCATCATCGTTTTTCTTTTCTCAGCACGATTTTCCGCCAGAATGCAGACCGGGCGGCTTGGACGGTAATTATATTATGTTCGCTTCGGCGACGAGCGGAAATCGACCGAACAACAGCAAGTTTTCAAAGTGCAGCATTGGTAATATTAGCAACGTCCTAGATGCCATCGAAGATAATAAGAAGAGGAACTGTTTCACTGGTATTCTTGCATCCAATTTTATCCTCATGCTCATATGTGATCTTTAGAATAGACTGGAGAAAGATAGGATTAAATGTTAATTCCAAGATTTTAACATCGTTAACGATGTTACCATTGACACCATGTGCCCCAATTCATGAGACTTGCCTATAGGAGCATTTTGCGGGAACAAAATCGTCGAAGCCGGCGAGGAATGCGATTGCGGATATGATGACAACGAATGCGTGGACAAGTGCTGTTATCCCAGACAGGTATCCGAATTGGATAAGATCAAAAACGACTCGGCCAAAGGTTGCAATAGAAAATACGGAACGCAATGCAGGTACGCGCGAGCGAAATTCGATGATTCTGTTTTAACCGGGCACGAGATTGGCCGGTATCTTTGCGAATGATATTTCTCAACTATACATTCATTGCAGTCCTAGTCAAGGGCCTTGCTGTTCGAGCGAGACGTGCCAGTTTGTGCCGCTCTTCCATAAAGTCCAATGTAGAGCTGAATCTGACTGCAGTTACAATTCTACTTGTAACGGGCGGTCCTCCGAATGTCCAGCGCCATTACCGAGAGCCAATAAGACTAGATGCAACGAGGGCACTCAGGTAATCACGCTCTGTTATTCTGTGCGCTGCGTGATTTAACGGCAGCCTCGTCCTCGGTGCTCGTTTCAGCAACATATTATTTGCAGCTGTGCATCAATGGCGAGTGCACCGGGTCCATTTGCCTAGAGTGGAATCTGACAGAGTGCTTTTTAACGAGCAGCATCATACCGAACATCGACAAACGAAAGCTCTGCGAACTGGCCTGTCAAAATGGCACCGATGCGTCAACGTGCCGCGGCACGAGTGAATTCGCGCACATGGTGGGATTGCCCGAGGGCGGAATGAGCCTCAGACCCGGTTCGCCATGCGATAATTTTCAGGTAAATTGTTGAACAGGGTACAACGGTTAAACCGTTTCGTTGCGAAAAATTTTACGGAATCGTGAAATAATAATTTCTGATAATCTTCAATTTCTGATTGAAGGAATTTCTTTTTTTTTTCCTTATAGGGATACTGTGACGTTTTCTTGAAATGCCGAGCCGTCGACACGGAAGGACCTCTTGCGAGGTTAAAGAATCTATTGTTTAATAAAGAAACATTGTCTTCGGTAGCGCAATGGATAACTGTTAGTGTACACGAACATTTTGTTTAACTGTTAAACCGCTAGAGACCGTTTTACATAATTGCTACTCGTTACCTGTTTTAGGAGTTTTGGTGGGCGGTACTGCTGATGGGTATAGCTTTCATCATATTTATGGGATTATTTATCAAGTGTTGTGCCGTGCACATTCCTTCCACTAATCCTAAAAAGCCGCCTGCAAGGCGCATCAGTGATACACTAACAAGACCGATGAATACTCTTAGAAGAATGGTATAAAAACACAGCTATTATATACAATCCCACATCTTTGAAATCAAAAAAGATATTTTCAAATTCGAGATTCACTAAAATCATTTACTAAAAAATTTATTTATTGTACAGCGACATCCGCACGGTGGAGGCGGAGCTGGGCCAAGGAGTATACCTCCAAGATCGAGTCAAGGGGGACATGGAACGCGTGGACCCTCTCACGGTTATGGGGAGGGTAGGGGTGCTCAATATTATCCAAAAGGTAAGCCTATCCTATATTAACTTGTCCGTTTCTCGTTGCTTGAGTTTAATTTCCGCGCTTAATATCAATAAATAATATATACATACATATATATATATATATATATATATATATATATATATATATATATATATTGCAACTAGGCGAAAGGTAGAGAATCGCAAACATTAAATTAAACTCAAGTTAACAATTATCCGCGTTTCTTCGTCCTTGTGTGACCCGCAATTACATCAATGTCTTTTCCTGTTTGCATCTTCCTCGCATTGATTGACGCGCATCACTACCTGATACTATCGTTCTATGACCTGCAGAGGTGAGCTGGGGCCTATATTCTATACGCTTGATGGGAGCAAATTCACGAATGCGGATCTCAGCATCGTGTATACACATACACGGTCCATCATGATCCATAGTAGAGCACTTAAAATGTCTGATTTCCTGCATTTGCTCCCAACTCATTGTTCATAGCATTGCACTGAATGCTAGCTGTGATACTCTTTTTATTTTTTTTTCTCTCATATAGGCGCCTAATCGTTTCCTTCTGATTTCGCGTCACTAATTGCGTTGACTTTGTAGTACAATTATCCGGAATGGCATTATAGCTGAATAGTAGAACGAAGATGTAAGGGCACGCGAGCGAAAATACGCGGAAAGCGTTGATCGCAGCGAGTGTCTCTCCACTGCCGTGCTTTATTTGCCATTTATCTAGTAGATATCGGCAGTAACCCATTCCCCGCATATCCAAGCATATTCGCGTTACATTTGGTTACGTGCATTTTTTTTCATTGCCGAACGTTTTTCTAAACTTTAAGCAGGCTATCGCTCGGTTCCCACAGCTAGTGCGCCACCAAGCAGCGGGTCAGCAGACAGCTACAACCGTTCCAACCACCCAGAGCTGTACCCCAGCACCTATTCGGGCTCCGGGGGAGGGGGGAGGGGCACAGCCTATGAGATGAGGCATCACAACAAGGTGTGACGATCTTAGGACGTCGTCACAGACGAGGACCATCAATCGCGGAGTTGCACCACGAGTCGTTGTGTAAAACGATTGCCAAACGATTGCGAAGGGAACCGATCCGCTCCACGTAAGGAACACGATGATGTCTCGTAATCGAGATCGAAGCAATAACGACGAGGTACAGCGTGACAACGATAGAACGGCAGGATGGTTGAATAGACCGAGAGAACAGTCCGGCGTTTCCGCGCTTCATCTGAGTTACGTTAATTCGTGTAAGGCGGAGGAACCGCGCGTTCCACGTAGCATAAAAGAAAGTATGCATCAGCAATCAGATCGATCTCTCATTTTGTGTCGGTTCGGTAGATGCGATTTCGCTTAGACAAACGAATAGCGATTCGGAGGACCGAGCTGATACGGAACGAGTTGCAACTGTGAAGCAACGCACGTACATCGGAAGTCGTGAATACCGAGAATTTTATATATTTAATCTTTTTTATGTAGCCACCGATGATGCGGTCCTCCGCGTTGCCGTTCGAGGGACTCGTCGCATGATCAAATTTTAGAACGCTTCGAAGAGCCTTCGACTGCGAAGGTGATATATTGTTATATGATCAAAGTAATTTAAATCGATCCAATGTGTGATTCATTTCGCTTTAGCGATCGGCGCTATATTCGCATAGCGACGACAAGGCGCATATAGCGCGTTGCATCTTCGCTCTTTGACGTTACGAGCATTTCGTAAGGCCAAGATCGTACGGTCTTTGTATGATGACGTCCTTCGAGATGTCGATACCGTGCATGTCGCTCTCGAAAGTTAGATTAAGGAAAGAATCTCTGAATCTGCATTTGTTGGAGATTAAATACGAGTTTAGTGAGAATTGGTAATAAGACAATACAACCTGTAATCGATACATTAATAAGCGGCGAGTAAACGA
Source organism: Eciton burchellii (assembly GCA_020341155.1). Classification (NCBI taxonomy): domain Eukaryota; kingdom Metazoa; phylum Arthropoda; class Insecta; order Hymenoptera; family Formicidae; genus Eciton; species Eciton burchellii. The sequence continues at coordinate 1,382,100 of JAHMML010000012.1, read as the reverse complement.
GTTTCCCAAAGATTCCAATGGAGTTCCATCCAGCCATGCAATGAAAGTGGGATTGATTCTTCTTCTTTTAATCAGATCGAGATAAACGATATAACGATCCTGATAAACGATCTGATCTAATTTGAAAATAAATTCGATGTAGTCGGTATCGCAACACGTTGAGCAGAATTCGGATCGTTGAATAAGATATCATCAACCTGCTCGCGATGTTGCTCAGTATCCTTGATTTTTTAACGACTGAAATATTTCGCGAACAACTTTCTGGAGCGAAATAGCACCCTACCATTACCAAACCATCGCAGGTCATTCGCTTGATCTCTGTACCATTGTAGTATAATTAACGATATATATATTATTCTTATACACACTCATTTGTATTAGCCAATTGAAGTGAGCCACTATGCTGGACTGCGGAAGTGTTTGCGAGCAGCAACAACAAAGTAATGCGTTTCTATAGCGATATTCCATTACCTATTACATATGAATAAAGATTATATTGATTATTATTAAGCTATGCTGATTATTATTATTAATATTATTATTATAAGTTAGTTATATCTTGCAGATGATAATTTATCTCCGCCTATTGTGTGCGAATGTTATAAGTTATATTTAATTAAATACGAATTTTAACATGCTACATTAAGTCGGGGGCTGCACCGTAAACGCGCAACTATGCGTATAGCGGACCAAAGACGAGCCCTCTTATCGAAACGCGTGTTATATTTTATATATATATTTTGTGTGTGTGTGTGTGTGTGTGTGTATATATATATATATAAAATATACATGGGCTCACACGTAACACAGCTGCATACTCGTAAGCAAGAAACACGAGATCGGTTCTCATCCTCGAGGTGAATCGTATCTGGTGCTATCGAATCGTTGTCGATACGATTAATGCACTTCCCTTCTCCGAAACGCCAAATCTTACTGAATGACTGAGTTTTTTTCTACGCGTCCCTTTATCAATGTTTGTTTATGCAGGCGACAAATGCGCTAATATTCGCGTCCAATCTCTATCCGAATTGTATCACCGACTTCAAGCAAAGATAACGTCAAATGCGTACGCAACTAGTATATTTCAATTAACGTTAATGTTAAATGGATAGTAAAAAAAAAAGTTAATTGAACGTGTGCTATTTTAGATGAAATTTATTCCTCTTTTTACTCGATTGATCTTTACAACTATCATTTTATACTACTTTTATACATTATAGCTATTTGACGTTTCGTGATAACGAAACGGGTGCAATTCTCAAAATTCGGGAAAATTAAGAGGATTAACCTCGTGATAGATTTAAAATAATTTACGATTAATTGAATAAAATTTATATATAGCAAAACACTCATATTTTAAAGTACAGCGCAGATAAATACCGATAACGAACTACGAGCGTTCTGTTCGTTATTTTGCAGATTTTTTTAATTATCTGAGATTATTCGAGAATAGTATCGTCCTTACATTTACCAGCCGTAGAGATTTAGAAATTTTTTTAACATAATTACATAATAGTATGAAATTAGAACATAAAAATGTAAATTCGCAACACAATTCAAGTTCGCGTTTACTCTATCGCATCCTCTATCGATGTGATTCACATGTCTATATCCGCAATGAAATTATTCTTCTGCGTTGTAACTTTAAGACTGTGTTTTGTCTAGGCGGAAGGATGGACGTAGGGATGCAGAATGAACACGAGGAGGTGCCAGCAAAGACGCTACAATACGAGTTTGCGGATCGTGTGGAAATGTACAATAGATTGCAATGTGATTATTAAATGGATCATACGAAGTCTTGTAAGGCAGGGAATATAAGCGATAGGAAAAAATGGAACGGTAAACAATAAAATCCTTCGGGCGTGCAAGGAAATATTGCGAGTGAGCGAGCGCGAGAAGGAAATCGCGTGAGAATGTGTACATCTGTGTAAATAATACTGATATTATAAAATGATTATATAACCATAACAAATGGTAAAGCGAATACAAAAAAATACTTGTTTTTATATCAGATCTGTATTATAGCGAAATATTATTCTGTATTTTGTAATCGGAACGGAAGTTAAGGATGACGAGCGAGTGTCTGTACGTGCGTGTAATCGAGCCTCTAGGTTTTAAGTTTAATAACTTTCTGTGACGATCCATCGTGGACCGGAGAAATCGTACGATCAACGTTATTTAGGAAATTCTGAGATTTCTTGCGTGTAGGTGCAAAGGAACGAAGATGTGATGACCCCATTCATAGTCGCTCGCGACACCATCGAATCGATTCCGTTTGTTCGAGACAACGATCCGCAGAACACAGTCTGCGGATGTGATCTACTGCCAATAGACGTAACGGGGCGCGGTTCGAGTCTTCGATTAATTTTAATGTGTTATAGCGCATCGCTAGAAAACCTTCTCGCCAAGATCAATGTTAATTGTCGTCTCTCTAACGTGCGATCGCAACGTCAATGAACTGTTGAATACTTTAGACGAGTTGGATGAAACAGAACTTTTTATACGTCCGTTTTTAAATTTCCTTTTACAAATAAAATGGAGAGAAAGAAATTTTCCCACATGTTGAAGGGTATGCGCGAAGAATCACCGAGAAAACTCCTGGGCGATCATTTCGTTCCGAGCCACTGCCATTTGATGAACAATCTCGAGGTAGTTAGGGATACGCTTCTGGAACGAGCTGACGACCCAGTGCGTTTTAAACGACAATGCGCACTGACTTTTGCTTCCATCTCACTGCCATTACTTCGAGCGACTGAACACGCGATCAAAGATCATAAAAGTACGAGTTCTCACGTGAGTATGTGAGGAAGACAAGATAGATAATAATGCCTCGTTGCGTTCCGAAAAAAAGCCTAAACTACGAGCGTAGAATGGGGTCAGATAGTAGCACTAGTTGACAATGAAGTCGCTTGCGCGTACGGGAGGATCATAAGATAAGAATAAATTCTCCCTTCATCATTTGTCCCGGACCTCTGCTACATATGCTTAAGTTTATAAGTTTCTGCGGTGTCTGGACTAAGATCTGATTTTTCATCCCTCACACTCCGTGTGGCGAACGAACTTCTACGGTCCTCGGTCGCAGTAACGTAACGTATCGAGCCACCGAATGTATCACGACGATAATAAGGCCATCGCGCAATTGGTGCCGGTTGGTTACCTATCTTAATCCAGAGCCGCATGTTACTGTGACGCGATGCACACGCAAACACACTACTCTATCACTTGTACATAATGTTAGTGAGGAAAGAACAAAAAAGAAAAGAACAAATCGAAGATTATATTTTTTCTATCGATCCAAAAACGTGGTGAGACCTATCAACATCGTGCATCCGGGATTATTTGAGCGTAATTTAGTGCCCTCCCCATCTACCCCTCCCTCTTTGTACTGATCACTTTGCGGACCGATCACTTGCGAACAATTGTTTACCCGAGACGAATCGGTGAGTTTTCGTTCAGAGAGTTACTTGGATGCCACGGAATGTCCCTCTCAAGTGGCTCTTACTTTAAGTGCCGTATCTATACTATTTTAGTCGACTGCAACTTCGAATGACGTTTTCTTTCTCCCATTAAAGTGTATCTCTTTATTGTAAATTATAACTGAGCATGATACTGACCAATCGCCTGAACGTAGTTTCAGACCACCACTTTCTCTTTTTCCAAAATATCTAGAATGCGTCGAGTGTTTTAAGGATATTATAAATAAAAGAATTATGATTGTCAATATCCCTTGTGTTATGTTAATGTGATTAAGAGAGACAAAAGAACATTGTGTAAAGAACTAAATAAAGCATACATTTTACATTTATCTGCGTGTGATTTTTGAGGGCAATGGGATCGTGAACGGAGAGCGTGCCATTTTTACACATAATTTTATTTGTTATATAAACTATTAAAAGTTACAATTGTACATTAAAAAGTTGTTAGTGGATAAATGATAATATCTACTGTGTGATACATGAACATCGCGATCTTATCGGAATCTGAGAGCTTATTCCTCCTTCCTATAGAATTGAAAATCTTTCCACGTAAAGTATAAAATATATTCGTTCTGGAATTCAAGATCTGCAGTTACGTACTAAAGAATACGTCGAACCGAATGTTAAATGCAAATTTAACTGTAAACAATATTGTATATTACAAAATGCATCGTCTCGAAAATCCACGAATTCACCGACGGATCATCAAGTCAAGTGATTTTTCTCGATACAGTTTTTCGATGCAAAGATAGAATTCAGTTACACGAGTGTTGGAAAAAAAAATAAATAAATCTTAGTTTACGTGATGATCTGCAACAGAGGAAAATCGCAAAAATGCCTTATGTTGCGGCAAGTTCTGCGCTTTTCTGGTAAAACGTTCGCTTGAAAAATAGTTTATCGATAGTCCAGCCTCAAACAATTGAATGAATTCGCCACTTTTCGGTGCTTCTGATGCTTGTACTTTCTCGTTGATGTTGCATAGCCGGCAGCTAGTTCCATACAAGGAGTTGTCGCCCGAGCGGACGATATGTAGTAGCGAATTTTTTTTTATTACCTCCGGTGTGAACATCATAGAAAAGGTGGCCCTGAGTGGTGAGTTAAAAATGCAGCACCCCGTTTGGCTCGTAGTTTCGTAGTTTAAGCTTACGGTTGCGAATGCTCAAGCTTATACACGTCGTGATATGCGTTACGTATGAGTGCATACGGGAAGCAACTTTCCAGTAAGTCCATCGTCAAGAATGGCGATTCCTGAACTATTTGATCCAACAGAAGATAGACGGACTCTCTGTTCCGTGTCGCTTCCTTGTCCGCTTCCTGACCTAATCTCAGCAAACTAGACGAGGCCAAGGCGAGAAACTCCTTCATCCTGTCCTCGATATCGTTCTGCCCGCAAATCGTGAACAATGCACCGAATATATTGTTTATCGCGGTGGCCATGCAGTGTATGTTATTGGAATGACCCTCGAGGGATGCTCTGTAGAAAGAGTTTTCATTCCGCGCCAACTTTGGTATGGAAACCGCCACAAAGACCATCAGCAGGCAGACGAGCAGATGCTCGTCCTCATCGACTTCCGCCTTCTGGTTACGCAACGCGGTTGTTAAGGTAGGATCGACCTTACAAGTCAAACCTGCCGCTGATGTCATCTCGGAGACAACGCGCATGGGATCGCCAGACGGCAAATGATGTCTGAAATCTAATATGGAACTTAGCAAGAATGGTATGCGTTCCTCTAGTACATCCACTAATGCCGATTGCGCTAATTGTCGGAAACTTAAAATCACGCCTATTATGGTGACACGCTGAAGAACGTTGTCCACGTACTGCAGTTTCTTGAACTGCTCCTTCATTACTTCTGGCTTATCGAAGTTCGTTCTTAGGGAGATCAGCACATCCTTATTGCCCGCCACCAGTTTCTTCAGTTGCTGCACTTGGCTAGCGATGTGCCACATCAGATTCTCGTTCAGCATCTTCATGCCGTATGGACCTATTAGTTCCGCCAACGCTCTCAGCTCGTTGATATCAGAAAACTCTTCGGCATTGAACGGAATGGCGCCTTCCACTGACAAACTAACGAATGCTCTTTGATTCGCGGAATAGCAGATATTGCCAGCACTAACTCGCCTCAGCAGAACGTCCGAGTACCATTGCGTGTAAAGTGCAGCTATGGTTTTGTCGCCATGACTGTCCAGTTCTTGTGTTTGCTGAAGCAGAGCATTGTTGAAAACGCGCGTGATGTCTATGTGCACGTAATTCTCGATGGTCTGAAGGACGTTCATGTAGGATCTGACGCTGACAAAGAGCTCGGATGGCTTCGCTATCTCGCTAGTATCCGAATTGTACATAACCATTCCTACTAGCGCTCTGGCGAACCGCGATTCCAGATGTTGATGCAGATACTCCCTCGGTGCAAAAGTATACTCCCACACGTTGATGGTGGGACAATAATTAATGGCGTAACACAACTCGGTGAGGGCCATATGTAGCTTATCCATCGTCGTTAGCTCCTCTCGGGTTTTTCGATAACTCTCTATACCAGGTTTATGAATTTCATACATATTCTTCTTATTCTTGTCCTTCTTTTTACGATTAACGACCTGTGAAATCAACAGGGCGCAGTGCTTTGGTAGCAGCTTATCGCTCATATTACATTGTTCGTCGCAAATAGTCGTGATAATGTTCTTGGCTTCCTTTGCCATTTCATCTAAGAACATATTGACAACGGAGAGACTTCTCTCGCGTATATGATGACGTTCCTCTGGACAGAGCTCGTGGGTGCAGCTCTGGAAATGACTGCATATGAGCGGAAAGGCGACAATGTATCGATTCTGAGCGGGAAATTCGAGACACATGTGAAACTGATCCTCGAATATCTTACTGTAAAAACAGAAGATGGATAAATCGGATGTCTCGACCAGCATCTCGTCCAAATTGTCAACCATTTTCGTATGGAAGATCACTGTGTCCATGAAGGAAGCCAATTCTCTATTATCAGCCAGATTCATATTGCATTTCGCGATGGACATATAGGCCTGCAGCCTAAACCAATCCAGTCGGAAGGCACGAAAATCAAACAATTCATTGTCCTCAACTTGTTTTATAGTTAGACTAGCTATAATTGAACACATATCACTAAGGATAGCCCCCTCATCCTCAGGACAAACCGGAAGATTTTGTATCATCTGATGCAAAGCAGGGGCATCAAAACCTGAAAGAAATTGGACGTAATACCTTTGAAGCACCTGAGAATATTTCTTTACCAATGCTCTCAGTTCCTCGCAATGGAAGAGCAACTCCGGCAATTGACGATCTACTAAATCCTCGCTACCTCGTCCCTTGCTTTTGCCTTGAATAGGAGGATTGTCTCCGTGTCTTAGTAGCCATAGTACTTCGTCTCTAGCATGTGAGAGACCCATCAAGACCAACAATGCTTTCGGTCCTAGAAGACCAGGTTGATCAGTTAAAATTAAACCTAGCTCTTTCAAAGCAGTCCTTAAAAATTTTCTTCTCTCTCTATGCCTGTAACCAGCTTTCTGCACCGCTTGATTGTAGCATTCTTTCACCTCCGATACTCTTTTGCTGTATCCTTTCATACCTTCGAAGAATGTCTGAATATATTGATGAATATAAATCACTTCATCTCTAAATAACGCCAATACCCAACCAGATTCAAGAGCAGTGATCCAAAGCTTGCTCGGTTGTTCTTGGCTCAAGAATGTATGACAAAGCGTAAATCCAAGAATTACCCATCTCTCGATTCTGTCTAAGCTCAATGTCTCGCAAGACATGGTGTCTGTTGCAGCTGCTTTGAGTATCTGGCCAGGACTACCGACAAGACTCAGCTTTTGATCAGCTCTCCATGTATCAGCAGATAAATTTCTGCCAGGATATATCGGCCACAGAGACGTTAAAGCATTTTTTAATAACTTGGAATGTGGCACGAATTCCTCCGAGAGTTTCTTCAGTGGGGCATCGTAATCCATGATCATCTGTCCCAAACGAGGAAAACTAGAATCCGACTGACTGTGCACCATCTCATGGGCCGCATTGAAGAGCCCTAGCACCGCTTTTCGATCCTCAACTCTGGATAAAAGAATCATAAGACTGACATATGTGACTACGAGATCCAAGTATCCTTTGGTCAAATCAAAATTAATCGCAATATCCATATGAACATCGCATGCGTCCATGGTGGTCAGAAGCTCGCACACGTTGTCTTTGAAATCCAACAGATCCACGAATGTGTAGTAATACAGCGACAGAGACTTAATGATCTCGTTGCGAATGTTTGTGATGGTTTGCAGTCCCTTTATGTCAATATTGGGAAACTTCCTGACGATCGTCTTGATGGAAGACTCCAATGCCTTATCGGAGAGGAAGGCGGGCTTAGACTTAGCATCGCCACAGGCTTTCTTTATGTTGTAGATGCGTGTCAGCATACCAATACCTCTGTCATTCAAAATGGTCAGCTTCTCCGCCAGCTTCTGCTGACTCGGTACTATAGGTCGAGCCATCGCTATGTACTTTAATTACTCTCTTCTTCTCTTTATCTCACACGACTGACATCACTCGACTACTTGCTTACAATAAATGACAACGATGCAATCGACCCCACCCCTGAGGGGGGTAATCTAAACGACCGGATGCGCCGAGTAGATTCTCTCTGGCTACCTGCAACGTGAAAACATTGCTCTTACACACGTAGCTCTCGTGACTCTCTCTCGGCGTTTTCGCGTACTCACCTGTCGTCGTGGTTACATGTTGGAAAAATGCACATCAACGCGCAACGACGATCATAGGCCGAATCTCCGTGCGCTGGACAATGAAGCGCGGCGCGTATCGCGTGAAACGCACTGGATCGCGTATGCAGTGCTGCCAATGCTGCGAGCCCACTAGTGTGACTCATGGAATGGACGCTCGAGGAATAAGGTAGTTCCGATCGATCCAAAACGCGGAACGGTCATTTATCGATAGAATACGAAAAGTTTTGTTCGCTAACGGTGCGTGCGTGTACGTTCGCGCAAAGTGTGACAGTGACGCCTGACAGACGATGAATCGAATGATCATTGCAGATTACTGTGAGTTGCTTCTTATTTTCTTATTTGCGCGTAATCAATTGTCTCGAAGCGCGCTATTGAATATCCCTTCGTGCGCGCGCGTTAGGTGCATATTAATAATCACGTAGCAAGACTTTGTATCGGAATTGAATTCTTCGAACTTGAATTCTTAAGAAGAAATAGAACAGAAAATCAATGCACTTTTTATCATAATGTATAATCCATTATGATTAAAGATCAATGAGAAACGAAAAGTTATTTATTTCTGGCTCGCAAATTTATGCGATTCATGATAGTTCCGTTCCGTAACTGCAAATGTAGCAAATATAATTCCATCCGTATTCGCCACGGAGATATCTGCGTATCGTAACTTCCGCTTCGACGTTAACCGTTTTACGCTTTATGTCTCACAATTGTGGCGAGATTCAAAATCGACGTAAGACATCATTTGTCCATATTGAATGTGATTTGGATTTATGAAGCTCACGCCTGACACGTTTCTCGTGACACGGGATCCGTCTTAGGATCCGTTCGTATATCTTAGGCGCGTAATTTGAAAGTTAACATTTCTTCCGTGACTATTGGCCCCATCTAGCGAAATATCGATATCGTACCTTGCATCGAATACCATCAGAGTAATTTACCAACACTGATATAATCTTCGTAATAAATGCTTTCCTCTTCTCCACGCACGGATCGAAATTGTTTTTCATAAATTCATAACTAAATTTTCTGTTCCTATAGCTTGTTATTTACTTATTGGCTAATCAAACTAATCTGTTCTAAAAAATTGCAAGTTGAAATTACGAGAACGAAGATAAAAATGAAGATTAAGATTAACGTCTCCCGTTCAAAGTCTTCTCTATCTTGTACAACAAATATCCAAGTGAATTTAAATAAATAAATAATTAAAACCTGTTTGTGCTATAATTCGTATCTAACAGATATTTAACAAACAGCAAGTTTAAATCCTGAATATACTATAACGTCCGAAGAGTGACATGATAGATATATTCCACAAGACTCTACGATTACAAATACATATTACATATATTTACATATATTTATGTTTATAGGTAATTAATACAATATAATTGATATTTGTCTATTAATCTAAACAAATATTTAATATAAATTATATTTATTACATCATACTAATTAGCTAAATTATATTAATGCAGATTATATTAATGAACATAAAACCTAAAACATGAATGTGACGTGATAACAAGATGAATTTAAAAACGCTAATCATGAATAAAGAAAATTTTTTCGAGGTTCTTATCGATATAAGTTTGTATCACGCGACAGTTTCCGGATGCTAAGAATCTAAAGCAAAGTTAAAGACCATTTCTTTGCTACTTCCTTTGCTACATTCACGAAATGATTGATCGGCTGGCATAACTTAGTATTTGCGGGCGATACATCATTCGTCCGCGAAATAGAATATCTCGCGTACGATATCGGCGATGGGGCAACTGTGATATCCGTCATACGTCAGAGAAACGGTGTGTAATCGCGACGCCGGGCAAAAAGCCTCCAGACATATGATAATCGATATAATCCGTCGATATCTTATCCTTTATGAGTGTTATTCGTTTATGAGCGCTTTTGGATGCCGTTCAATTCTAGCCTGATCCTAGCCGCGTCCACGACGGCTCTCGAACCCCCCTCGCCGGAGGTGGACGCGCCTCCCTCGATTGGCTCGGTTTTACTACTTTCCCATTTTTCATTAGCACAATCAAACCGACCGTACGCGGAGAAACAATGGCTTCTTGCCGGTCTTCGACGTGGGCGTTCCTCCACGGAGGAAAAAAAGCGTATAGATTATCGACCGATAGAGAGGGGCTTGGTCGCTGTGTTTGCTCTCTCGTTCGCTTCTCTCGGACGCGACTCAAGAGACGAAGCGAGAAAGGCGGAGACAGAAAGAGAGGTTGAGAGAGAGAGAGAGAGAGAGAGAGAGAGAGAGAGAGAGAGAAGATTCCTAGCTAGATTTCTAGCTTTCCCTTCTCTCTCGGCCCGCTTCTGTTGACTACGAATCCGTAATTGTTTCCTGCTTGGAGGAGGCCAGGTGGAATGACTAACGACCAATTTCCTTCGGCAGGCGAGTCATTCCCCGGTATGATCGATCCGATTATCGCTCGGCGTGCTCGTCCTCGCAATTTCGAGCCGCGTACATCATGATTCCCCCGGGTTCTCGCGAAATCATTCGTCGCAGGCTCTCCCGATCCGTGTTTTCGGACCAAATACACGCGCACCTTGCGTAGCGTTTTATTATCCAAGCGATAAATCGGTATTATTCCGTTATAATAATTCCGCAGCGTCGTTTTCTTCGCTATTCATCTGATTCATTAATTAAGATTACGGTTGAATATGATGTTTTGAATATCGCATGGGTACTGCGCAAGCTAATATCATATCAAGCATCATTGCATGCGCTCTGTTTCTAATGATGTCTCATCAGAGCCTGATGAGTATATTCCTCACGAAAGAAATTGATTACACTGGCAACGGCTCGCCCGATTTAACACCCAGTGTTAAAAATTTTCGAATTTACCACTAGCGGGATCAGCTTTGGTAGCACGTTGCGATCGCCCGGTATGCAGAAAATAGATGAACAAAAGTTCGCAACACAAGAGTCTTACGAATATCAAAGCGAGGGCTAACGATGTTGTACTGTGCGTGCGTCTGCCTATGTAGACTTTACGTGTAACCACAAAGATGTCCAACTGCGGCGTTTCCTAACGCTCCATCTGGGGATAAGAGGGGCCAAGAGGGTGAAAGAGAGAGAGAGAGAGAGAGAGAGAGAGAGAGAGAGAGAGAGAGAGAGAGAGAGAGAGAGAGAGAGAGAGAGAGAGATGGGCAATTGGGGGCGGCTTTAATTATCTCGCGGCCTCCTAACGTGCAATTAATTCCGTATGCGGTTTAGTTTAGCGAACAAAGAGCAAACAATGTATTACCCCCTAGGCCGTCTAAACGTAGATGGTTACCGCGGAATCGGGGTTGCAGGGGACGGATAGGAGGCAATAGGGGATAGGGTTAGGCCACTTTACGCAAATAGCGCGGATCCTGCAGATAGCGCATACTTCCTACGTATCTCTCTGCCCGTTCGCTCGTCCTTCCGGCGCGCTTCGCGAATGCGCTATCGTCATCCCGCGAGCGCGAACGAGGGTTAATGCTCCGTGAATTTGTGATTGCGTTTGATGTAAACCCGCGGTTTTAGCGGAGGCGGGTGCTCCAGATAGAACGGCTCAAGCTTACGATTCCCCCTTAACGCGTGCCATTCACATCATCCTCGCGGGACCTATTGTTCATCTCGGGGCGACGTAATCGGGATCTAATTAGAAATGGGAAGGACCGCGTTTCGCCGATCGCTTAACGGGACGAAGATCGGAGCGTCGCATCCGAAAATGCGCATGGAGCATGGAGTTTTTACGACAACTTCGCGAGCCATTTGCCGCGATTATCGAGGTTCATTCGTGCGACAGCGAGATTTTGCACGATTGGAGATTCCCCCGCGAGATTTTGCACGTACGCGTTGCAAAAATTCGGTTCGTTGCTCGTGGCGGTCGGTCCTTTTTTTGAAACGGGACCGCGATAACTGTGGTACAAGGGAACCAGATATAATTAACTCCGCCAGTATATTACAAATCAATAGCGCATGTGTATATTGGATGCATGCTATTATGTGTCAACCGCAAGATATGTGCGTGTGTGCGTGCGCGTGTATTCGTGTGTACGCGCGTTTAATAATGCGTTGACACAATCGAGATTGAAAACGTTGCGTACTGCAATTAATACTTAAAACTGCGTATTCAACAGACCGTACTCCCCCGTCATACTAAACCATAACGTTTTAACGTGTACAACATTAATAGCAAAAAAATGCATACGAAAAATAGCTGGCAAATATAAATATCGCTCAGAGGGGATTATGAAACTGAATTAAAAGCGTATAGCTGCATGATGCACGACGCAAAGAAGAAAAGGAAACACAGACAATTTGATAAATGAAAAAAGCAAATCGGGCAGAAGGAGGCAAACACATGTAGCGTCGATCGATACACGCGAGATAACAAACAGGCCCGAGATTGCAAAGTTGCAAGGGAATCCTTATGACTGAAACGAAGCAGCGATCGGAAAGAGGACGGACAGAGGGAACAGATTCACTAGGCACATCCGAAGGGAGGAAGAGAGAGGGAAGGAGGGAGAGCGAGAGAGGAGCTAGAAAGGCACAAAAAGGGCGAAGGGAGACGGGGATGGGGAGAAGAGAGAGGGGGGCGGGAGGAGGAGGAATAGTTCGCGCGAAGCGAATGACTGTGATTCGTCCAATTATCGGTTGGCACCAAAAGTGCTGGGTCTGGCTCGCCTGCCAAATGGGAAATAGCCGGGCGAACTGCAGAGGCGAGCTATAACCGGTAGGACCCACGGACTCGCGGACTGTATGGATCCTCTTCTCGCGTCTGTCGCCACCGTCCCCTCCTCCGCCGCCGCGCCGAGCTATCTCTCGGCGTGATATGGACCTCGGCCGGTAACGGAAGCTGCCGGACGATGTAAACGGCAATCGGCGAAAGATAATTTCGTCCCGTAGGACCCGCGATTTTCTGCCGGGATGACCTCGTGAGGGTCGCTCGCGTCGCTCGATCCACGGCGAACGGAAACTTGAAGGAATTGTGAGGGTCCAATCGAAATTAGGACGTCGCGCGACGAGCCTGTCGAAGCGAGCGTGGGATTCAACGTTCGTGGCAGCGCGGTTCGTGAGATGACGGTCACTAAAAAGTCGGTGAGCCGTATCGATAATCGATACGTAAAGTTAATAAATTCTATCTGACCCGATATTACTTTTACTACTCGAAGCGCGGTGTAAATAGATGATGAGAGAGAGAGAGAGAGAGAGAGAGAGGAAAAGAGAGAGAAAGGGATCGTACGATCCGTAAGAAAATCATGCGCGCGAACCGTGACAATGTCGAAATAGGACATTCAATATTTCACGCGAGCGAGCACTTCTCTTCGAGTCAAAATTGAATACCGATCTGACAGTTTAGTCTGGGGTTTGCATGCGAGGGAAAGTAATCGGGGTTTTAATTTCGGGCTTAATTATTCATGAATTAAACCGCGTGCACTGACGTTTTCCACCTATTTGAAATACATAATTCGCAAAAGCGGCGCTTTAAATTTTAAATATTGTCAAGCTGAAACCGGCCGTTTTACCATTTTAATTCCGTATTCATAACATAACGTCATATAACGTGTGTCGTGTATCGACCTGGCTGCGTTAATATTCAACGGGTGTCGTAGAAAATATCACCGCGGATGGCGCGCGGTGATATTTCCCTCTTCTCTCCCTCAACTTGCCTCCCCCCCTCCCCTCCTCCTCGGTACGGTGCGTCCGCGAGATCGCGAGATGCTGGATCTAGGGATAGTAGTCATCTGGCCGTCGCCCTCTTTCGTCGCGCTCGGTTCGCCGCGCCCTCGAGACGGTAAATGACGTCATTAACGAGGGCTAAAGTGCTGACGCGTCGAGACTAACCCCAACCTTTGACCCACAATTTACCCCCGTCCAGTTTCTCGCCGCCCTGCGAGATCGATGCGTCGATTTCCGATGCTCCGCACTGCCGCCGTAAAGTTGGATAGAACCTTGCCGAGCGTTCTACGCGCGGCGCCCGAGCGGGTCAAAGGGACCTCGATCGCATAATATATCTCTATCCCCGGGATAAGTACGCGTTTTATCAACCTCGCGTATCTCACTCTTCATACCGCATACAAAAACAGTTAATATATCGGGAATGTGGCCGGGGATGCCGCCGTTGCGCCTGACATTAACGCGCCGGATATATCGGCAGAGAAGAGAAAAGGGGATGGGGAAAAAAATCGCATCGAGCGGGGAGGTATTTACGAGCTTATGCTAATATTGAGATATCTGGCGTAGCAATATCGGGGGATATATATTTCGCTATATCGCGCGTCGCTCTTCTCTATGCTGATCCGTCAATTTATCCTGGATAAGGATGTATCGTAGTTTCATTTTCGGAACATTGCACATTATTCGCTCCTCGTAAATTAGCTTCTTAAATATATATATGTGTGTGTACGTATGTACGTATGTACGTATCGATCGGGGATCTACTTCCCTCTCCGAACCCTGTGTGAATATTTTTCGATGATGCTAGCCGATGGCACGTCCGGGGCTCCCGCATTTCCAGGCGAGCGAGACTACCGAGCGAAGCGGATTAAAAGACAGGCTCGAAGGACTCGAAGGGATGATGTCTCTCCCTGCGATGAGCGGGTTCGCGAATAAGTAGGCCTGTCCGCGCACGTGTACACAAGATTACATATTCCGTTACACATATGCGTGCAACAGAACGGGTTCGTTAGAATTTCATGCGCTTCGGAAGATTTCCCGGGATTATACGCGAATTCGATGTTCGCGCGGCTGCAGATGGGTCGGCACGCCCGCCGGATCTCGCTGGACCAGCGAGCGAGCGAGCGAGCGGTGGGAAATTACGCTTTGAATTATAAATACCGACAAGGGGATTAAGGGAAACGGATTACACGGCCGGTCGCGGTTTTTTATGCCGCGTGATCTTTCAACTTGCCGCACGGCTACCTCCGGGATCTCCGATTCGCCGTGAACGCGTACCAGGATCCAAAGTGCATTCTCTCTCTCTCTCTCTCTCTCTCTCTCGCCCATCCTTAGACCGCGGTGCGATCGCGGAGCGTCCATTTCCGCGAGGGACCGCGACCGGACGCTTCGAGCGCTCCAGCGAGAACGAAACGAAGGGCTCTCGTGGCCCTGTATAATTCAACGGGCCCGATATGATCCGCGTGCGCATGCGCGCGCGCGCGGCCTGAAACCCTCTCGCCGCTTTCGCCGGTCCTGCACGGATACTGGGAATGGTAATTGGTGAGGCAGGTATGCAGATACGCGCCACATGTATTCTGGGTGCGACGGGATGCTGCGACGACGAAGGGAGGATAGGGGGAGAGGCAAGGGGAGCGGTACTAATATACTCGCACGTGTTAGCGATCGTGTCCCCAGGATTTGATTGTCCATGTTGCCTGGAGAATTATCGAGCCTGCCTGATTCCGCGCCGGCATTTGCAAGCGGAAATGCGCGCGCTACGATTCAGAAACATCCGACGTCCTGTCGGATCAGCAGAATGTGCCGCGTGTGATTGCTTCCGAGTTGCCAAGTTGCACACGCATTGACTGTAAAAGGACTGTAAAAAGATTGCACGACGGGCGTGTCGCGATGGCCGACCGCGAATCGCAGGCTCGTTACGCAATCAATGCTCGATGCTTGCGGATAATGATACGGGACGAGATGTTTCTCTCTTACGATTTTGTCCGTAATTAAGATTCATTGCGTCTGCATCAGTTTCGGGAACAGTAACGTCACTGACTAACGCTATTCTGTGATTTTAAATTCCATCGCGTTAGCCCTCAACCCGCATCTCAAGCAGCCATGGCAGAGATCACAGCGTTCTCAGCGGACAGAAGCGATTAAGTAATCATATCAATGATATATACATCAAAGTCAGGCGTTTCGGCCGCAGAGTGAAGCTGGCGATACGCTGTTTGAAGTAAAATGCGAGAGCTGAATTGTCTCAAGCAGCTTCTCTGCTTATCAGGAAGACTGTCATCAAGCATTAGCACATGTACGATGGCGCAGAGAATTCAAAGAATAAAATCGCGCGCTTCATTTCTATCGTGATGTGTGACAAGTTTGACACTTGTATCTCGTACCGTGTATGGCTGATTATTGCACAAATGGCAATATTCACACATAACCAGATATTTTACACGAACATATCCGTGTCACGCATCTTGATAATTACTGTTTCGAGATGAGAAGTTTTTCACAACTTTCTTATCTTCTCCTGAACGATCAACTTCGCTCCCTCTCGCCTCGTGGCGATAGTACACGAACATCTGATTATTGTCCTTGGCCATTATTTATATTATATTTAGTCACTTGAATGGAAAGGCAACAGCCGTTCGTGAAACTCCCGCTGGCAATTCCCGTAAATTCGCGATGGTGTTCTCAGCCGTGTAGACGAGGTTGGTTCGAGTAAAACGTCGTCGATCATTGCGGCGCCGTCTCCGACATTAAAGTCCGCTGGCCACGTTGAGAGTCGTATTCGGTTTTACGGATGGCATTCGTGCGATTCGTCGCGCGGCCTGCCTCGCCAGTAAAAATACTTTTAAGGAAATGAAATTGATATAAAAGACGGATTGTAACGAGGGCAAGCCATAAAACACCATCTCTCCGTTCCGATGTAGCGCCGCCGCTCTCGCCGGTCGGGATATCGCTTGTTGCCGTGCCGGACGTGTTCGCGATATCACTCTCATGTAAATGCACATGCATGGAACTTCGTACTCACGAGCAGATCGCAACCTAATACGAAACTTTTCTCGTTAATCTTAAAGGATAAGTTGACGAATGATGAATGCGATGAGTTCCAGCTAGCCAGTTACCTGGGATGTATTTAACGGTAGATGAAAGAGCCGTGCAAACCGTCTCGTACAATTCTCTCTCGTGCAATTGCAATCTGTTTCCTCATTGGTTTCCCCGAATGTTTGCGTAACTTTTTCCTTTGCACTCTGCACTCATCATTTAGCAAGCAAAAGAATGTGCGCGTACCGAATCGCCGAGTAAATTCGCCCCGAACAACGGAACGTCGCCAATCTGCCCGATATGCATTTCATACGCATTCGCGTCTCGTTGTTTGACGAAGGGAAAAGCAGGGAAATCATACGCGACGGTTTTATTATTTTTCATGATAGACTACGTCGTCCCACGTGTACCACAAAGATCGGGAGGGATTGAAAGGCTTAGCGCGCGAGGACCGGTGATTGCAGGGCCGATGGGAAATTCCCCGGGCTGTCTTTACGTCATTCAACCCCCATCGCCTGCGGAACCAGAGTAGAGAAATATACGCGCATGCGCTCACGTGGCCGCTTGTCGCGCACTGCACGTGGCCGCTGGCTGTGCTCGAGGCCTGTGCGCGAGCGTCGGTCACGTATTTATGAGCTTTTCTCTACGTTGTCTGACTTTAAATTAAGCCTCGTATAGCGAGACGCTCCGGGTTAATTCTATGATGCATGAATACTTTAGCGGTGCGTCCTCATTGGCGGTTTTGGCCCGCGGTTTTTCTTGCCGGCTATGATCGCGGATGGAATAACGAAGGAAGAAAGAAGGAGAGGATTCAACGCTCGAATGAGGTCGCGATATTTTTATGGAGCCTGCCGGTGCATTCCGCGCGAATCGGAATTAATATCCTGCCGGCTTGACAAGGCGGTCCTTATCCTCCGTTCGGAATTGATAGGCGAACGCGGATTCTCTCCTTCGTAGATTTTTAACGCGTTCCGGATTTTAAGGTCTCGAGATATTCTCAGGTAGGTCTCGTTCAGTCGGATGGCATTTGACACAGCTATGCAGACGATTCGATGCTTATATTATCATCGACGACGCACAGAGCTTGAATGAGTTTCGATTGATATAATGATTTGGCTCGGCTCTCTCTATCACGCAAATAGATTTGCCATCTAGCGAGCACAGCGTGTTCAATTACAACGATAGTGGCGTCAATACTGTAACGCGGACACATCGGTGACAAGACGAGGGGACGGGGGAGAGAGAGAGATATATATTTCGGCGAGCGAAATCGTCGAATGTACATTCAGCGATATCCTTGCTCGTGCAATTCGCCACGCGAAGGGGATGGGCTATCGACGCTCTGGCGATCGTGTAATCATTTCGACCGAGCACTTGGAATAATTAATGTAATTTCTACTATTACCGCGGGCGGTACTTAATGCAATCATAATCATCAATTAATCATTATCCTACTAATGCTCGATCAATAACTACGGCGGTGTTCCGCAGCGTCCGCCGCGCGGTCGCGTTCACGCAAAATTAATCTCCGAAGAGTGCTATCGTTGCAATTGGCGTGATATTACGCGCGCTCTTGCCATAAAGTGCCGGCGGCTCGCCGTAAATCATCGGTTAATGAAAACCCGCGTTAAATACTCCTCTGCGGTCCTATCGATTATTAACCGTGCTGGATCGCGCGCGATCTCTTTCGACGACCTCGACGCGACTTCAATCGACGCCGGCGCTACCGATGCACCGATCGTCCGTGTATCCCGCACGGATTTCCTGCACCGTTTCTTTCCCTTCCCAGGGAAAGGTGGGATTATCGCGGGCTGGCTCGAGAACACGAGATCGAGCTAAGTAAGCTCGTCGGCGCGATGCACGAGAAAGCAATGGCCCGGGGAGAGCGCGCGATCCACGACGATAGCGGAGTTCCACGAATGATGTATTGGAGGTAACCGCGGCCAATAAAAATCAAGCCCCTTCTCTGGCCCGCGTGATTTGTGGCCGATAAATCAGGGAGCGCTCCGCGCTTCTTACGCGCGCCGTTCAGGCGAAAACGCATCCCCCGTTCTCGTTCTTAATTCGAGCGCGAGGCGACTCGCTCTATCCGCGGCATTAGCTCGCTCCGGATTGCTCCTAGCCGATTAATTTCCCTGCTCGTGCCCGTTTGAGATTTTCGAGTCGAATAACGGATCATGTCCGGAATAACGTATCCGGACTAAAAATTAATCGTTCTCTGCTATTATTGCGAATAATCCAGGTGAGAGTCGGAACTCTCGCCGAGACACGCGAGCGAGCTTCTCGTTAGCGGCGATCGCCGCTAATTGGATTGGAATTCGAATACGTGCATTATCGATGCTAAGTATGTTCAAAAGTTCCTCAAATCCCTCTGACATCCCACGACACCGAGACGAGAGAACTTTTTCACTCCTCGCGGAGCCTGCGAGGACTCGCATCGGCCAGTTACGCAATCGAGGTGTCTCGCTGTGCTGCGACGACGTCGTCGCTGGTCCGTCTGGCAAGCTGGCGCGATGAATCATTTGATTACCGGAAAACTTATGATTTCCACTCTCAGCGGAAGGCAATTTACAAGATTGGTGGCCCGGCGCTATAATGCGATAGCGTCGCTACCGCTTCGGGGGAAACGGCGGTGGTATATGGCTGAAGCCCGTGGGCGAAAGAGAGAGAGAGAGAGAGAGAGAGAGAGAGAGAGAGAGAGAGAGAGAGAGAGAGAGAGAGAGAGAGAGACAAAGAGGAAGAGGAAGCTCGCGCGAGAGAGAAAATGCAACACAGGGGCGCAACGAGGGGTGAGAGATCGGACGAGATGGGCCGGGAGGGGTTTGTGTTCGCTGTTTGTGTTTTTAATTTTCCCAGGCCGTTTTGTATGCAGATATCTAGCGTAATTTATCCAGGCCGGCCAGCGGAGGCAGGAGAGGGTGGCACGAGAGGGTGTACGTGTGGCGAGTAGCCAGCCTCGGTCGTGTACCGGCCGCCGTGTGTCGGCGAGGTTTCCGCCGTTGCAGTTGAAAACTTGATGGAATCTTCCGGCGGCGCGGCGCAAAGCGCGAGGCGCGTTTTCGGCGGCAGCGCCGCGTCCGGATGATCGATGCGGAAAATTCACGGCGCGAGTAACAGGTAATCTCACTGCCGCATCGTCCGGTGCTTATTCAAGCAGCGTTTCCGTTATCTTCGTAACAATTAATGAATATCTTCTTATCCTTCTTGCTGGAGATCGCTTCTTTTTTACACGGAACGTTCGTAGCGGCTTTAATTTATGGAACGAGACGATATTTCTTATCGGAGATTATATTGGTCTTTCCTCGGTTAAAGTAGAATGGATATTCATCATCATCGCAGTCTCGCCGGGCGTTTTGGACGTATTTATTATCGCTGGGATAACTTTCGTTTGCGAAAGTATGCAGGCCTGTTATTCGAAAGTTCTTGCCTTCGAGACGAGTTAACTTTGTTGTGGATTAACATTTATATCGGATACCTCGTCGCTTTAGTCTCTTACACCTATACACCATCGAGTTACGTATCGCGATTTTTTATTCTCGTCTGGAAAAAAAGATTCGCCTAATGAGACAATCCACATGTGCCGAGACGCATTAGCAAAAAACTAATGCCGAAAATAACATAGTAAGACGATGGAAGTGAAATAACTATCTCGATTGGTTAAGGATTGTTCGGTTAGGAATGGCATGAAAGTATCGGGAAGTGGCTGATTTTTTTGCTAAATCGACACTCAGTTTTCCTTCTCATTCCTTATTTTTCCCCGAGACTGGTGGTTGAACTTAGTTCTCTCGTAATAGATCTTTTCTGGTAGTAATCGCATCTACATCCCGCCTACGATCGACAAACGGATTAATCCGAAGCATCAAAAAGCCAATCTGATTTCCGATGCCGGCGAGGTAACGAGGACGTTTCGCCGATAAAGCTTTCATAAGTCGCTGCATAAAGAAACGTTTGGCTCGCGGTTTCGCTCGCAAATCAACAGCAACAGCAACCGGCCGAACGCGACAGAATCGATATCCGGTATGCACAGTTTCGCTCTGCGAAACAGTGTAGTTCCCGCGGAGGCAGCGTGCTATTTGCAAGGAGCGCCTAATATCTACCTATGAACGGTCTCGGTTCGCTCGCGCGAACGATGGCTCGCGGCAGTTCTTCTCCAGATTACCGAAGACGCTGGCGCGGCATGCAGAAAACACGGCGGAGTCCAAGACGCGCTCCGGGAAAGCAAGAACTTAATTATTTGCGAAACAATGCAAAGCGGCGAATTACGATTATTACCCTGCGGGAGCGAACGAGCGCGCGCGAGAGAGAGAGAGAGAGAGAGAGTACGGATTGGCGCCTTCTCGATGCGCGTGACGATAAAAACGCCAAGCGGATAGACCGCGCTCTCTTGAGATCTTCTCGTCGATGAATTATTCGTGAGCTGCTTTATCATCTATAATTGGTCTACCCTGAACATTCCGATCTCTTTGTGACCTTCAAGTGGTGATGTTTATGCTTTCGAAACACTGCGTGACGAGAGAGCGGATGACATAACCTTTGAAAGCGGATGTATACATGATGGTCTCTGACAAGGAGACCTATATACCACTATTCGGCACTGCAGTTTTTTCGCGTTCCAGCTAGAAAGGAACATCGCTGAAGCCACTGAATCATCAATCCTTTCTCCCCATCGACCTCTTTTTTTATCCGGCTGCGAGATGACTTTCGGATCTAAAGATATTCCGTTTCGAGTCTGACCCATTAATGTTCGTCCCTAACTGGGATCTTCCTGTTAAATGGATTTCTGAACTATAAACTGCTGCTTAACATCATGCACTGCATCAATGTCAACCTTTTTGCCGGATCGGAATGTTCAGTATTTCCGCAGTCGTATTTCAGAAATCTTTGAGGTAAAGAACAGCTATTGTGAAAAGGAAAAGTATGTTAAGAAACGTTTTTTGGGTGTTTACTTCTTTTGCGCGTAACTTGGAACGTAATTTGACGCGTTACTTTCGTAAACGTTTAAAAAATGGCGTAAGGTTATTAGGTATACAAATTAATCTCTTGCTCTTTTGTAGAATCTCGGTTTCTTTTAGCAGCAAACGTTCCTTTTCGCTTCAATTCAGTTCAGTTCAGTTTGATACAGCAAATTCTTTCTTTCTGTCTCTGAGCAGAATTTCGATCCGGTAGATGCTATGGTTCCTTGCATTTAAATTTTTGAGCTTGGCGTTCCTTGTCTTTAAGGTTAAAGTTTTCTTCGCGAAATCTCGCATAGCAATTTTGCAAGTTGTTTGCGAGTCACTATACCAAGAGCACAATAAACTTATTTCAGCATTCCTTTTTAGCTGGAACGCGAAAAGAGTGCATAGCGAATATGCTCCTTATCAGAGGCCGTCATGTATACGTTTTTGAAGATTATGTTATCCGCATATTTTGAAAGTATAGTTATCAATACTTGAAAAGAAACTCACAAAAGAGTCGGTAGATTAATTAAACTAGTTCTAATTGCAAATGCTTTTGAAGAACGACCGAGAAAACAAGAAATTAATTTGTACATCGAATAATAATCCGAACCGGGCGATCGTCGAGCCGTTTAACCGTCGCGAGAACGATAATCGATATCGAGATACGAATCTATCGGTCCATCGAGAACCGGAAATCTGACTGATGTATACCAGTGCGACGTTATCTTAATCGAGCGCTGTGTGCTAACTTTTAACGAGTTTGCCCCGCGCCGCAGCGGATAAGAAGCGGCGCGAGACTTGTTTACGCGGAATGGCGTGGCTGATCAGATCCGCAGATGTCAATGCAGATGAGATCTCCGATATCTCTGTTAACGCGCCTTCGATGTTTCGCGCAACACCGTCTATATTTTTATTTATTGCCGGTCCGACAGAGTGTTCGGTAATAAAGATAAGAGTCGTTAGAGAACAGTCTTCTTTAATCGTCAAATTATTTAACAGTTACAATATCGGAATACTCCAACTCGGTAGCGAGCGTGCAGCCGTTGCACAGCTTCTGGCTTCTCGCAAGACACTAATCTCCCGACGCTTGGTATAACCGGCGATAACGATCTTCTTTTGTTTCGGCAACGGTTGCGGCTCGATCCATTGTCTTTGCATATTCGACATAAGCTTGCTTGCATCGAGAACGTTCCAAAACCAAAGATAAGATATATGAAATTCTTAACAATCTTATCCCGATTAAACGGCATCGTGCATGAGGTATCGCGGATCGGACAGGAGAGACTCGTGGGAAATACGGTAAAATCATCGTATGAATCAGTTATCTCGTTCGGTCCTCTTTCGGAGTAATGGAAGTAAATACCGCGATGCGATTCGATGTTTATCTCGAACAACCGAACAACCGAAACAACGACCGAGCGACGAGATATCCGACATAATAAATATTAAACGATGAAGCTCAGCTTGTCTCGAGTATAAAAAATCTCGAGAGGATTCAATAATAGCGGATTTGCGCGCTTCGGCAGTTCGATGACCCGTCGAGATCGCCTCGCGCGATCGGCTCAAGCGGAATCTTCCGACGAATCTGCGGTTTTTCGCGGTCGCATATCAGCGCGAACCGACTCGTATTTCATCGTTCGGAAGCTGTCTGCTTCCCGTTTTTCTGTCTGTTGACTGCAGCGAGCGTTCTCCTGCCGAGCATTCGAGAAGCGATAATTCTCGAGAGAGATCGGAACACGCGCGCGGAAGAAGCCGCCGTTTCTCGGCGAGAACGCGAATTGATGAACCGAGGCGATCGGACGGGTTCGCTCGAATTTCGCCGCGTTTGCGCGAGCAGGATTATTTTTGTTTGCGACGGTGTGTCCGGTAGCGCCGTGATCGATGGAATCCCGTGGGATCGCGGCGGAACGCGCCAGGTTTTTAAACGTCGCGTCATGAGCGAACGTCAAGTCGCGCGAAATATATTGTTACACGCATCAACGGAACTTTTGCACCGCATTATTATCTTACGTACTCCCGACGCGGCGCGGTAGGATGGGCAGCATCATCAATTTCCTTCGCTAGACAACTCTTCTGACAAGTTTGCTGACAAGCAAACATCTCGTCACTTAGGTTCATCATTCTTCCGTCGTTTAGTAGGATCGCTATTTCTC
The DNA here is from genome assembly GCA_020341155.1 of Eciton burchellii. Lineage (NCBI taxonomy): Eukaryota > Metazoa > Arthropoda > Insecta > Hymenoptera > Formicidae > Eciton > Eciton burchellii. The sequence continues at coordinate 1,358,078 of JAHMML010000012.1, read as the reverse complement.
GCTTTCGACGAGAAGTGAGGGCTGAGCGTCGAATCGCCGGCGCATTAATATCATCATCAGATCTACCGCGAGAATGGCACGCGTCCAACCGAAAGCAGGTTTTCCGGGGAGGGAATTCCTTTGTAAATCGTCAACGAACTGCTCCTCTCATTTCCCGGCTAATCCGCACGATTCTGACATTACCAATCGATTTTCCTCCATGATCGCACGCTCCCTCGCGCTTACCGGAGTCTCAAGTCACGCTCGAATCTTTATTTATCGCGTGCATGTCCTAGAATTCATAGGATTGTCTCGGATAGCTTGCACGATTGTTCGTTGTTGATTAAGCGACGATCACGATTTCGAGACCAGACAGAAGAATCGATAGACGTCAAGCTATCGATGTCGCAGACTCTAAATCACTCTTATTTCATGATACTCGCGCGCACTGCCCGGAAGTTCCGATCCTGCAATATATGCGGCGGGGATGGTTGGCGGGGGTGTTCGCGCTCTCTCTCTCTCTCGTGTATCTCCTCAAAGTTTCGGCATGGGAATCGCTGCGAATCGCTGACCCGACGTCGGCGTCGTCGTCGTCGCGGGATTTCAATTAATCCCCTGTTCCTGCCTCCTCGCGGTAAGCAATCGTGCTATCCCCGTGCCCTCATTGATCCGTCCTTAACCTCCCATTCATTCCGTCCGTGCGCTCCACCCAGTCGCGAAGTTACAACTCGGTTATCCGACAAGTCCGCGCGCACGCGCGCGCGATAACTCGCCGTCTTAATTTGCGCCTTTGAGCCGCCGCGCTGGCGGCCGGCGTTCAATTAAGAAAATCTGACACGTCCGACTGGAAATTATCCGCAACGCAATTATCGCGCATGGTCCGAGCGATCGGCGATTTGCGCGATAAACGCTGTTTCGTGCGCGCAAACAGTAACGGTGAGATTTACGCGCGGCGAGGCGCGCCGCGCCTTCCCTTCGCGGGGAATCGGATAATGCAAACAAACGGATTACGTACGGGGGTAGTTCTCTTTACATCGGCGCCAACAGCGTCGCTCGCCGTCCCGCGTCCCGGTGCTCCAACGCCATATTCTTCCCCTCCCCCTCCTCCGCCGCGCGCGCGCGCGAAAATGCGTCTTCATTTACGCTCCCGTAACTTTTTAATGGCCGCGAGCGGTCGCGCTCGCCGGCTGCTGGCATCGTCGCGATTCCGAGACGCTGCGAATGTGCATTCACGCGATATAACCGAATGCGAGGTATTACGCGGCGGATCCAGGTTAATGGGTGACCCGGATGGGAATACTTCGACGGGGATTACTAGCCAATGACATAATGCGCCGTTCCATGATCGAATCGGATGGCTGCGTCGCTCGTCGATAATGGACGTCGCGTAAAGCGGGCGCAAATCTCCCTTTACGCCTCGTCTCCGAACATCCGAACGCGGATCATCGCGGCGATCGCGATTTTCCCCAAGCACGAGTCGACTTAAGAGGAGCCGTAGCGCCATAAATGCTGCTTAGTGTTAAACCATTAAATTATGATCTACTAGGAGGATTCTACCTCGCTTAATCTCTCAGTAGAGTTTTACTGAAGGAGCAGCTTAATTTGCAACTTTGTAGCGTGAAAATTTTATGGCCCCCTTATAAACTCCTATCCAGAAAGATACAAGAAAAAGATTTAGCCAGTTATGCTTCTTTAAAAGTAGAAACGTACTTTTGTGCAGCTGTGCTAAATTTAGCACGACGGCTGGATCGTACATTGCGCCTTTTCTTTTTTTTCTTTTTTTTTTTTTTTTTTTTTTTCTGCAACAGCTATCGTAAACTTTTTCAACATTAATGACCGCGATATAGCATGAAAAACCGAGTGCCATGGTACGTCATGAGTACGCAAATAAGAGATATACTAGTACATAAAGCTAGACATAATTAACATTGCCGATAAAGCGAGAGAGAGAGAGAGAGAGAGAGAGAGAGAGAGAGAGAGAGAGAGAGAATCAGCCTCATGAATTGAACATGCACGCGGTTGAAAATCTTTCATTCGCATGCACATGTCCGAGTGGCCGAATTTTTCATCAATTGCGGCGACGCGGTGCGCACAACGGCGACTGTGACGCACAAATTAATTTCTTGCCTTCGACTTGAGGCATCGATTTCATCGACTCAGAACCAGATTTCTGAGCGCTGCCCAGAGGTTATCAAAAACGACGGCGGCTATTTTATCGATTGCAATCTTGTAGCTCTGCGAATAGATTTCGTAGACTTTACAGGAAAGCAAGAAATTAATGTGTACAATCCAGCGACTGTCCCGCGATCGATGCGCGTTAATATCGATCGAATAATAACGACGAGTCCGACTTGTGTCCGCTGGAGCGATGCTGGAGTATGCTTGGCATCGATTATTGATTTTATCATGCGGCCGATAATGACAAGCGCCGGACAGCGGCGCCTTGTTGCGAATGGGCCTCTGTTGCGCGCAAACGACCGCGAATCCTCAGCGATCCGCGTATAACGGTCGCATAATGCGCGCATTGCCATTCGTCGCGCTCGTCGCATCCATCTTCGGCCGGGCCGGATTTGGAGGAGAGCGCGGATGCTTCCGCGCGCATTTCGACATCAACCTCGTCGCGCGATCGTATCGCGCGAACTGTCGAATTATCGTCACTCGCGCAACGAAACGAATTCACTTACGCGAGAGTTAATTCGGAGATCACTCGACGAGGGATCCTCGTCCCGGCGACGATCCTGCGGAGCATCGAGAGACCGGCGCGAGTGCCGCAAGGAGAACAAGATAGAAAGAGGAAGAGAGAGAGAGAGAGAAACAGAGAGGAGATAGACGGGAGTAAATAACACGATCGGGATGGGGAGGAGCACGTCATTATATTCATTAGAGCTCGTCCAAGCAGATAAAAGTTACCGGATATAATGGTGCTCGGCGTTATTAATGATCCCCGCTAATCTCTCCGCCCTTCTTCCACCCCTTCAGCTCTCACGGGGCCACGTACATCCATGGCCGAACTTCCGCCTGCACATTCGCAGCCCCGAATTTGTTTGAAATTCCCCATCCCGCGCCGGCATTAAGGTCCGCGCTCGATTCATTCAGGCCATTATCCTTAACTGCATTCCAGCGGCCACGCGAGTCGCCGTTTCCCGGGATTGTTTCAATCCTGATATTTCGCAGATACCTCTCCACGCACACAGGCGAGAAAAAGACGGTGATAATTTACTTTTACGAAATACGGATCACCGCCTAGTTAGCGATAAGTTTCCTCAAGGATAAGCGGCGTCGTGCAAGTGCCACGATCTTAAAATCCGGCTTTGATAATAGCGATCGCAAGTTATCGCGAATTCGCGAATTCGCTCAACTCGTTATTCGCGACGTGCGATGCGGCAGTGAGATAATTTTGGCAGGACTTCTTTCTTGTTGTTCTTCGTTGACCGACATCGTTCCCCCATCGGAACGCATTCATGTAGTTCTGTCGATCGATTTTTCGATACTTTTGATCTCGATTCGGAATATCCGGCTCCAATTGACAATCAAGTCTGAATCTCTTGCTGCGAGTGACGCACGAGCCATCGGAATTTGAGAAAATACTGAATCGAAAGGGAAATATATATATATATATATATATATATATATATACATGTATATTTTTGTTTTTCTTTTTACATAATAATATGCTCCTCTTAATATGTTCCTCTTTCGAGAAACAATGATTAATGGCGCGGACATGTTGTACTCGAATAATTTATCAAAGAGACACCTCGCTTTCGCATTTCTTATTTTTATTCGCGCCTTTATCCGCGCAAGCTCGCTCAATAATTCCTTCCGTTCTCGCATCGCCGGAAAGACGCGACAGGGAGGGACGGGGGAGTATAGAGAGGGAGCGTAAAGTCACGATGGGATAACGCGATGCTAATTAAGAAACATAGCGACCGGCCGTGTATTCTCGATCGGCGGCTTCATTGCGCATCTGCCTCACGTTTCGTATTGCTCCGCTGGTGAGTTCTGTGAATATCTTTGTTATTCAGGCTCGTTCTCGTCGTCGTCCCATCCGGCGATGACGAGCAGCCGAAGACGAATGATTTTCGTCCTTATTCCGAGTGCCGATCGGACCGCCACGTGCGCGGTCATCAGCATAATCACGCATCTTTGTGAAGTTTGCGAGGATCTGCCAGGTAACGGTCGACAGCTGTAGATAAATGGCCCTTCCTGAGATCTCCGGGACTGTTCGTTCGTTCGTTCGTTCATTCGAACGGCCTATATACCAGCGAGCAGCGCCATTGTAGCGACGAATGGGCGTCGTAAAGAGTTTAACAACGCCGCGTCGAGAACAGAAAGTTTCCCTTAAAACCCTTACGGAATCGTTAACTGCGCGTATTTTAGAGCAGTTGTAAAGACGAGAGAGAGAGAGAGAGAGAGAGAGAGAGGGAGGAGGAGGGAGCGGTAGGGGCAAGAGTTACCGGCAGGATTGGAATCAGCGATAGCGCTTATTCGCGATAGCGCTTCAAAAACGCGTTAGCAGTTTGCCGCGCATCGGCGGGTTAACTTTTTAATTAACATTTAGTGGGTAATCGCTGCTAATCGATCCGATTGCTCTCCGACTCCGGTTGAATCCTGGAATCGAGCATCCCGACACGATTGCGTTGTGTTGGGAACCCTAGATCCGGAATACGTATCGAGAAGAATATCCTCTCTTCTTGATGTCACGTGACGTAGTAACTCTGTCGGAGACCGATAATTTTCCTCGAGTCTCTCCCGCTAACGATACACATGCAATACATATAAATCGCAAAACACGCGATAAGAGAAAGATAGAGCGCGCGATAACAGAAAGATAGAGCGCGCGATAACAAAAAGTCGAGAGATCCGCGAAACTCCCTCGCTTCCCCGAATGGAATCGTGGACGATATCGGGCCCGATGCTTGGCGCGGATCACGGCTGAAATCCGTTTAGAGTTAGGAAACTTCGTCCGCCTTCTCGCGTCGCGCGGAAGTGCTGGCGCTTTGGTCGGCGAAAGAACACAGGCTTTCCGGGGAAAACGAATATTTATCCGAATGGATGGACGCGCGCGAGGATCGTAACTACTACCGGGCTGTCCGCCGTAGATAACTCCGGGAGTAGGCACCCACCGGCAGTCGCGGGCACAGACACATTCGTATTACTTAGCTCGGCGATAAACTCACCCCCGAGACCTGTAGACCCCTAACTCCCTCCCGATGGCCGAGCCCGCGTTTTCGCCGGCATTAAGCTGCCTGATTTGTCGACTCGCGTACAGACTTCCGCAGTTGCCTGCTATTATCCTCTGGGTCCATCGAGACTGGAGAAATTGTGCGCGTATTATGATGCATCAGCGGTCGCTTAAATGATTCCTCGAACTCTCAAATGAGGAATCACCGCTCCGGAAAGCCATCGATCGCAGCAACAATAATTGCGAGATCGTGAGCAGTTGCTGGCGTGTCGCTTCGACACGGATCGTTACGGATCGTTCATCGAGGGCACGCATGCACAAACTTTGGATCCTTCGCGAAGCGCTTAGCCGGTCGGTTCATTAGCGACCCTTCGCAAAGCGTCCAATGTCCGCCATCGAATGGACCACGCGCGCGCGCGCGCGTTCATTTCACGCTGGACCTAATTGGACCAACGAAACGAATCCGAGGATCCCTGGACCTTTCCGCCGCGCTGTTCCGCGCGCGGTCGTTATTCCCGGCCTCTTCCCTTTTTAATAACGCAATGCATCGCTGCTCATGGTAAAAAAAGAAGGAAAAGAAAGGGAAAGGAGCATACGCGCCGCGATTCGCGGACTTGGCCCGGCTGAGAATGTCTGCGAGCGAGCGCAGCTTCGATGCTTGTAGACGAATTACGAGCCGGCATTTTATCAATTTACGAGAAAAATCCGATTTGCGTCACGCGTGACGCGATGCTGACTGCCGATGGAGAGACAGAGAGAGAGAGAGACAGAGAGAGAGAGAGAGAGAAAGGGGGAATCAGAGAAAGATAGAATAGGCGGCCGAGTATACGGCTAACGAGTGCGCGATTGTAAATAACTGCTGCAGATTGCCAGCCAGCGTCGAAATGCTGACCGATCGATGTTGCGTATCGATCTTGCGGAGCTCACTCGCTCGCCTGACCGAGATCATGAGAGAATGAGAGAATCATGCGAAAAACCTTGAGCGCATCCTTGAGCGAAGTCAAAGTTCGCGATCGGTCAGATCAAAATTCAAAGTCGACGGAATAAAGTTGATGGTAGCGGCGCGATTGCTTTGCGTTTTTGTACTTTTACGTTGTCATTCGGCAGAACGGGAGAATAGAAGACGAACGGCGCGATGTATCTATCGAATCCTGATCCAAGTATTTTTGTTATGCCCATAGCAAGCCATCGTGTAACAAATACAATCGTAAAGTTTACTCGCGTGTTAATTAATAAGCGTCGTTCGATAGTTTCCCGCTGCGCACTATGTTATCGCACAAAGTGAAGAGAAAGAGAGAGAGAGAGAGAGGGAGATCGCAGGAGGCACTGTATATTAAGCAGCGTTATTGCAAAGTGCGCCGCATCGTACTAATAATTAATTAGCACGCCAAATGATAACAAATAAGCGATAATGATAAATCGATCTACCGTTATTATCGTAATCACTTTTGACTCTAATTTATCGAATGACTTTATCATTCGCGCATTAATTAGATTCATCTGCCATTAATATCGCTAATTGCCGATTTTAATCAGCTCGGTAGTTCGACGAACTTCCGCCGCCGATTCGTAGACACATAGAGACGCGGGGAATACGGTTCGACGTTGTCTCCATCGTGCGCGATCAGCCTCGTCTAACTCGACCTTGAACACTCTAGGACGTTCCGGATTCCGGCGATCTCGAGGCCCGAGCTCGCGCGTGAAGCGGATGTCGACGGATGCTCCGAGATGCCTCGGAGTCGCGCGATGTGCGAGACGTTCGCACGCACGCACGTATGCACGCGCATGCGCGCATACACACGCACGTGGGATTCCGGGCCGGGATATACCGTCGGTTCATTACAGGAACGATGCGCGCGACGCTAATGTGACATCAATTATGCGCCAATAACATAACAATACATAACACGTCGCATTGCTTGCATAACAATGCACCGTGACCTCCCCGTCCTCTTACCCCTCTCCGCCGTCGGCCGCGGCCTCTCCTGTCGCCCTACGATTGCTACCCGCATATCCTTCCATTGTGCATCGTGTACGGCCGATTGCCGCGCGTAATACGCCGTGTAATTCTGTCGTCGCGATATTACATTAACGTCGGGGCCCACGGCGACGAGTTTTCGATTACGATGACGACCAGCCGGTAACGTCCGCCAGTTTGCGCAACGCGCAACCGATCGCAAGGTCGTGCATTATTCTGCGTTAAATGCGCCCCTTTTGCTCGGCCGTCCGAAACGGCCAATTCGTTAGTCGCATTCAACAGCAGAGATGCATAGACGGATAGATGTATTATTTCGCCTACGCTCCGTGTGGCGCCGAGAGAAAGAGAGAGAGAGAGAGAGAGAGAGAGGGGGAAAGGCATTATTCGCGCGTGAGTTAAAGGCACCGCTCGCGTTGCGTTATTATTTTAACCGGTCTTTTTTTCTTTTTTCCGGAAGCAACCGTTTCCGGGCGACTCTGAGAAGTGGGAGGAGCAAACTCCACTCTCCTGATCGGGAGCCATCATCGGAATGCAATTTTCGATTGCGAGCGGGGCGACAAGTGGCCCCGAGATAGCGATCAATAGGAAATTGTTTTGCCATCGGCCGATCAGTGCGCGGATGATTAAATTAAAACGTTTAATCCGATAGCGACAATAAAGCGGCGGGTATCGGGCCGTAACATGCGCGATCACGCGATTCTCTGTCATTAACGCCGTGTATTCGTTGCCGTCGAAGGCGAAGAGCACGGCACGTGCTCGCGATTATTTAGCTACTTGGCAAACTCGGCATAAAATTCGATAAATGATTCGTTCCGTTTAATTTCGTACCTCGTTGATGGATCATTGCTACCTTGAGATTAATCATCGCGTTAGCAGGTGTGTCAAAGTATAAAATCAAAACGTCGGAAGTAAATCAGTAAATCTTGTTACGAAACGAGGATTCTTGTTCTTGTTAATCAGAAGGGAGTGTCTTAATGGCTCTCGCGATGCAAACGCATGGAGAACAGAGCGATATCTCGAACGGACATTGAATGAATATATATCAAGTGTTCGATTATTGCCAAGCAAGTATTATAGTCTTCACGGATCGCGGATTACTTCGCTGAATAAAAACACGAGCAACGAAGCAGGAGCCGATCGCGCGAGTCTCTCAACCAATTCAAGCTACATCAACAAGGAATTTACCATCCCTCTCTCTCTCTCTCTCGACCCCTGCGATTCGCTATTTTTTATCGAGCGTCGAGTCGCGGGATGATCGTTGGCTTAGTTTCCCGCGGATGCGATGCGTCCGTGATCCGTTAATCCGCTTGCAGCTGGTACGCGCACGCGGGACCATTCATTATGTACGACCTGTCAAATGGCCTCGACCACGAAGCTGCTAAAAGGACCCCCGCGTTGGTACGAGGTCTGCCCCTCGTACTCGTTCCTGTCGAGTTTGCGTTACGCTCGCGTTTGCGGTGGCTCGGCGCTGCGGTCGCGATTCGATGCCCATTCAGCTGGCCGGTTTCGGTTTGCTTTGGAAATGACCCGAGCGCTCCGGACGAAACCCTCGAACCGGAAAGGCAAACCGTCTCACTGCCGCTGTGTCGCGGTGCATCGCGCTGTTTTTCGCTCACAAGCGACACGCTGAAGAATCGAGCGTTCTTGCGCGTGATCGTATCGTTTCTCGTCGTTGCAGACAAGTTCGGATGAAAATCATCTCGCGATGCTCGGAGAAGAACGAACCTGAATAAGCCTGAATAAGTTTCAACGATCAAAGTACAATCGAGGGCTGCTATATTCAGGGGTCTGAGGGCGCATCATCAGGCTGCTTAGGCTCAAGACACGTCCAATTCCTGAAATATCGTTTCGCTTCTCTGCTGCAGTGAAAACTCGCGTTTTCCTCATCAGTCTAGAAACTTGCGTCGCCGAAGTTGACGTTTCTGAGATTGATTGCGTTCCCATAGCATCCCGCGAGGCATCGTTCAGGGCGCAGGGCTGTTCGCCCCGACAAATCCGCGTAATAAATTCCGATGCCATTTTACGCGATACGCGCGGGGCAGGCTTGTATGCCGAACGGAAAGCTGTAGACGCTCAAGCTACAGACCGCGGCTTTCACATAGATGAGAGCGTACAGAAGTCGAGCGTATCAGAGCCTCGGCGTTTAGCATGCACATGCGCGCGCGCGAGCCTTTATGGCGAGCGAAGAATCGGGGTAGATGGCAGAGAAAGAGCGAACTAGAGAGACGGCACGGTGGAGGGAGTGGAGAGCGAGCAGGTTGTACAGAGCGAGGGTTGTTATTGCAGATTGCGTGGGGCGAGCGCGCTGGTCGGCGATGGCAAACCGAACGAGATCCACGAGAGCCGGAGCGCGCTCCTCCCGCCGGCGGCGTGATGCAGGTCTCTCTCAATAACGAAAATCTATACTAGGTTTCATTTGTCTGCCGGGCACGACTTTATTTGCCGAATCGCCGAGAAGGCCGAGGAGACCGGGGGGCCGCAGACCGCCGCCGAGATCGGTAATCCGCGGACGGACAAAAGCCCGAAAATAAAATTTCACGCCGCCCGATGAAAAATCCCCGGCCAAGCTTGCTCGCGTCCGCTTGCCGAAATACCTGGAGTTTTATGATGCGCCCCAATCAATAGGATAAAATGGCGCGGATAAATTCCCATTGGTGGAAACGGCGTGCACGCGCGTGCACGCGTGTGCGCCGGCCAAGCGTGGCTCCCTGGAATGCCTTTTCTGTTACAACAAATTGCCGTGCATCGTTGTAGTATGCATACCCACACGCGCGCGCGCGCGCGCGCACACACATACACACACATACACACATATATTTACTCGACGACAGTTGCAGGAACATGATAACGCTTGTATTAAATACATGTTCAGATAAAAAGGAGGATTTATGGAAAAATATGGGCTGCCTAGAAAAAACGATATATCGCGATAAAGCCGCGTACTGCAAAACGTATCCTTTTTCCTTTTTTTGTCTTGTTCCTCTCCTTCTCTTTTTCTTTTCTCTCTCTCTCTCTCTCTCTCTCTCTCTCTCTCTCTCTCTCTCGCCCCTTTTTTTTTCAATTGGATATTTCATAGCCGCAGCATAGTTCATAGCCGTCCTTTGCCCCTTTTCCTTTTTTCCCCTTTTTTCCGTTTTTTTTTGTTTTCCCCCGAGCGCGCGGACACGACAGAAAGCGAATCATCGAATAACCGTCTCTCGATGATTTTTAATAATGGCGAGTTCTTTCTTTGGCGAACACGCGTGATTGGGTTAAACGCGCAATCGTGCTACAATCGAATCGTTAGCCCGGCCGTTAATGAACACCAACTGACGTCGCTCGTATTTTATTTAATAGCCGAAATGGCAGGCGCTGCAGGCAATCGAATTGTGTTTTGTAACAAACAACAATGGTCGACGCACGGCTCGGAACGACGCATACGGACGATAGGTAATGTCGGCGCGGATTATATTGGATCCTGTGCGTGCACAGCCGCTGTCGCCATATAATATAAAACGCGCCCGCGTCTGTAATTAATTGCATAAACTCAACGTTCGGTCATTGCGGGCTTGATGAGCACCGCGGCCTTAAATCGGTGCCTGAACGAGCATCGCTGCTTCAAGAAGAACGAGACGAGGAACCGACTCACCTTTGATCGATTGATCGATGGAAGATCCGAGCCCAAAGTGCCGCGAGAAGCAAAGGGAAAGAAGAAAGTAGCCCTCGCTGCGAGAAACGTCTCGCTTAACAGCTCCACGCGCAATCATGCGAATAAGAAGAAAAATCGCGTCGAATCCGGAACATCGAAAGTCCAACGAAATTGCGATCCGCGTCCTGCGGCGTTTCTCGCGAAGAGAAACGCAGGTCGGGGTCAAAATATCGCGGTTCACGTGCCGGTATCGCCGATAATTCCCAAGTACACGGGGTGCACGTGCCGCTGTAAGCGACGTTACAACGCGCTATCGCGCGCACACGCACGCAACGTCCGCGTGTGCAACGGCACACGCGCGGCACTTCCCTTTACCGCACTCTGTTCGGTTCTATTCGGTGTTTACGGCCGAAAGCATTAACGGAGAAAGAGCGAGGGTGCGCGTCCGCGCGATACGGAGAGACAGAGACAGAGGGAGGAGGCATGGAGAATCGCATTATTGCAACTCGCTCGACCGAGACCCGCCGCACCGCCGTACCACTGCCCAGCTGCTGTGTACCGAGGGGGGTGTAACGGACCCCCGATCCCACCCCCTCCCTCCCGAAGCCCGTTTCAAGCTCCCCGAACCAATAAGGTCATTTTTCTCCTGTATAATCCAGCCAACCGGCAAACCAACGGGTATCCCGTTTGCGCCGAGTTAACGCAGAGTTAATAGCCGGCCCATAATGTATCGGATCCCAGGAATATTAAGGGATTATGACGGTATAGCGCGCGCGCGCGCGCCTGTTGGGGAGGGAGTTTTCGGGTAGGGTGCCTCGCCCTACTTTTTGCCTTCGCGTCGGTCCTTGGGCTTAAAAGTTGGAGGGAAAAACGATAACGTGGAAGCCGTGGAACGTGGACTGCCGATCGTCGCGATAAATGTCTGCCGGCTCAGGCATAACGGCGCTTCTTCTCGCGAAACGTGCAGGCGAAACGTCTTCTTCAAGGATACCAGAGCGCGCCTCGAGCTGGCTGGTGTTAAGGATAAGCGCGATTGCGACGGCCGATCACGTAGAGCCCACTTTTTATCTGGCGTCTTCCTGAAGGAAGTGTAAAATGCAGCTTAATAATTTTACGGGCACTGATTGACGATGTTGAGGGCAAATTACTTCATGATTCCTGTTCCTCTTGGAGAGAACGTACCTAGTATCACGTATCGATAACGGCATCGATGGAGGGAACGTGTCTTCGACTAAGACCTGTTGCGATTCATTAGGCTGTTCGTTTTCGCAATTCACGTTTCTCACGTTGCGAAAAAGCTGAGGCGGGAAGAAGCTGAGACCTTTCGGAGACGACGTTTTGTCACGATGAAGATCATCTTGCCGCCTTTCCTCATCATTCTCACAAATTTCACAGCCTCCGAATTCTGCATCGAGTCATCGAATCGTTCTCTTTCTCTAAAAAACAGAAAGGAGGGAAGAGATCGAAATCGCGCCGCGTTCTTCTCGCTTGCTAAAAGTTGTCATCGAGGGCACGCTCCGGGCCTAAACGAAGAGAGTGCCCAACCCAGAAGAGGGAAACGGTCCGACGCTGCTTGCGGCCTGGTAATGTTGTTTTAAGCGCGGCGCTTAACCGCAGCGACAAATAATCATTAGGTGGAGTTCAGCGGCTCTCTGGGGCGAGCTGCGAGAACGGCGCGGGCGAGGAGGGTAACTCACGACCGCTAAATATCTTTGCCACCGTTTCCGTCGTCTCCCGCAGGACCCTCGTCGTCCTCTGGGGCGGGCAGGCCGTCCGCATCCCTGAGCCAAGATTATCCTCTGAGCGATCGCTGAAATATATTTCCGTCCGTAAGTGTAGCCCGGTTCCGCTCCCTCGGACATGTCGGTCGAGCGCCGTTTGCGCCGCGACGAATGAATATCACCGCCATGCCCGCGTCTCGCGGATATTGTCGAGCGCGATGAAAATGGGAGAACGATACTCGGCACTCGGCGCAGCCGAGCTTCGAATGGCGTACCTACTCGAGTCGTTCATCTTGGCGGCAGTATAAGCCAAATTTGGAGGACGATACGTCCGAGCTGAGACGCCGACACTGGCGGCGTGCCAGTTCCGTTAGATGAATTTCCAAAATCTGTTCCACGTGATTTTTCATGGAGGGGCGTCTCCTCGCGTGCCAGGAATCTGCACGGAGGATCTCTCTACTTTGCGGTTATTCCGCTGCGCTTTGATCCGTCATCGGATTTAACCGTTCGCTCGATCGATTTATGGTAACGACGTAAATATAACGCGATTACGGGCCATCGTTTCCTTTTCGCTCGGAGAGACTTTAAGCCGTGAATGCGAATATCGCAGGCCTCTCGAGATGCGGACAAATCCGTTGTCGATCGGCTCGGTTCGGACGATACTCGGAATAAATAATTACATTTAATCTGCCTGGAGCACCGTTCGCCCCTTTACAGCTCACCGGCAGCTCCGCATGCCCGGAGAATCGCGTCAGCGATTTAGTGTCATACGTATTAACGCCGGTCCCCGACATCGTTCGCCATCGCGCATTCGGCGCGGCGCGGCGTTGAGGGGGGGGGGGGGGGGGSGGGAGACGCGGGTTGATGCACGAGGAGCGCGAGTTTTATAAACTGGAATGAATGCGCGGGCTCGAATGCAAACTGCGGGCTCGGGCGAGGTCGCGGGATCAAGGGTTGGAGGTTTATCTTCCCGCAGTTGCGAAGCGATACGCCCGCCATTGAAACTGCGCCGGCATGCGGGCCGCGGGGGTGCGTGCGGCGCGAATGTGCATTCGAAATTCGCGCGGGGTGTCGCAAGTCGGCAGGATTCGCGGCAGATTACGTCACTCAACCGCGGCGACGCGAGTCGCGGACTCTGCGCACGGTCCTCCCCCCCTCTCCCCTCCCCCCCCATTTTCCCCGCGCAGTTGCAAGGGACATTAACGGAAGGGCAGCGCGAGGGTGGTTGGTCGCGAGGTCTCGCCGGTGGCAAAGTTGAAATGCGCGATTCCGCGGAATCTTTATGTCCGGCCAGGATCGAAACGAGCGCGCGGCGTCGCGAGCGAAAGAGACCGCTCTCGCTGGTGTCCCGCGTTCATTAATTCGGGCGATAATCGTATCATAATACGGCCGAACGAGCGGGACTTCAGTAACGCGGCCCATCGGTGTAGGAATGAAAAACTCGGCGTAATTAGAATCCGTGGGCGCCGGCCGCTCCTTGCGCACCCGGGAGGGAAATTGGCGTTTCTTTTCGCCGCTTATCCGCGCTACCTGGAATTAATGTCCGCTACGGGGCGCAATTTATAATTTGCATATTACATCGGCTATTACGCGACCACTGCGACTTTTCAAGGCGCGTGTGCTCGCAATTATCGAACTAATGTGTGGTTAAACAATATCGCGATCTACATAACACACATCGGGCACCGCATTACGCCGCTGTGCCCGATATAATTACATTGAATTTAATTAAATATACGCGCTAGCGTGCTTCTTCGTTAGGTGAGCGCGCGTGGAGGCGTTGCGCCAGAATAAGCGTAAATAAATAGAGCTCGTATCGTTAATCTAAACAAAAACACTTTCGAATAATACGTTCCAAATATCCGCGTTATTTAGGACGCGTCGCATAATAACACGCCTACTCCTCATCTGGCAGGAACATTTCACTGCCAAATGAACGATCACGTGACAGAATTACCATCGTGCCATTCGTTTTTCAGTATACGGTAATACGGCACATTTGATCGAAGCGTGATACGTACTAAATACGATGATAAAGCTAAAGCTAGCGCGAGGGTTGATCACGCGAAAGGAGTGATTCTCTTGAAATAATTTAAATATCGTTACGGAACGCTGTAATGGAAATCGCTCGTAATAGATACGCGGCTATATTACTGCTACCATATTTCCTATCGCTTTCACGGCGCGTCGATTATCGATGTACCTTATATTAACACCTCGTAAAGCGCGCAAGAGCGTGTACGGGGGTTTAAGAGACGCAACGAGCCCCGCTAAACTTCGCAAGGAAATTAAACCGATAGCCCGACGCGGACGCTCGGGCTCATTTGCATCAATTACTGACCCCCGAAGTTTCTTCTACGGCGAATTAGCCGCCGGGGAGCGCGTCGAATGCGAGATAAAAGGAAGAAGAGGAGGCGGCGGGACCTATTAAAATAAAGGAGAAAAACAAGTTTCGAGATAGTTGCGTTACGAGCGACGGGGGACGCATAACGATCCGTGCTTGGCGGCCGGCTGAATTACGTCGCCCGCTCGCCAAGTTATGCTCTCTGCTTATCTTTGCGAATTCCTGCCGCTTGTCCTGCAGGACGTGTCCCTCCGGTGCTTCCGGCCTCGGCGGACAAGGACGAGCGAAGCATCGGGCTTCTGACGATCCTCGATCGAGGCTCAAGGGTCCTGCTGACCTAAACCCGGCGAGGTTCCTGACCGTTAATCGGAGATCATCTGCTTCTCTGGCGAGAAACCTCGATCCTGTTTCATGAATCTTGACCGATATCGAATGCCTCTCACGCGAGTTACGCGGTTCAAACGCGCGTGTGATGCGATAAAGAGTTGGCGCAAGGCTTGGCTGACCCAACTATTCCGCTTGTCGCAAGAATCGCGGTTCAATGGCAGATTTCGAGGCGTATTCCAGCGCATCGAGCGGTTAACGCCGAGTCTACTGATACGATCGGCGCGCCGACGAGCGATTAATGAGAACCGCCTGTAGTAGTCGTCCGCTCGAAACGCCACGGTCTAACGCAATGGAAACGCGAAATCGGCGAAGCGGGGACCGTTCGGGAGAGGCCCGGGCCCTGTATCGCGTCGAGAGGCGGGGAGAAGAAAAAAACGCGGAGCGAGCGGCTGAATTCCGCGCTGCAGCCTCCGTCGCCGGTGACCATAGCCGCGCGGATATTGTTGGACATTCCTCGGGTCGTGCGAATGCGGTCATCTGAATGCCGGGCGCGTAAACCACGCCGAATGGCCCCGCGAGTCTGGGTCGTGCGGAAAGGGCAGGGACCGCGGGGATAATGGAGGAAGAGGACGAGCAGGGCGGTTAGCTACGGGATACGGAGGAACGGGCGGGAAGAGGGACGAGGAGAGGAAACGAAGAGGAGAGAGAGAGAGAAAGAGAGACGGTCAGTCGGTGGAAAATCTACCCACCGCTGCCGCAGCTATGCCGCCAAATCGCGTTCGCGCTATTTTAATTAATCGCTGCCGTCCGGCACGCCGATTCGCGCGAGCGAGCGAATGAGCAAATAGCGGTTGAATGTTTTCCGACTAACCAAAGTGATCGAGCGTCATTCATCGCTGGAACACTATCGACGTGTCGATTGAATTAAATGGAATTCAGCTCATTCTCAGAAGGATTTCTCGTAATGGTCAGCAAATAAAAATAACGCCGGTATTCTCAGAGGTGGAAAGTGCGATTGTAATCAGCGCTTGTTCCCAACGCAACGCGACAGAAGTGCTGTTTCACCATCGGACGCTTCGTTGGAATATCCGATCGCTAGGTCAGGGACGAAAAGCGAAACGGGGAACGCTCGAAGTAATCGCGTCTCCGGATTGCCGCTCGCTGCAACGAACGATCGAATCCTTTATATCCATCTTTTATATCCGGGAGGAGAGATCCGGGACGGCGCGATAACTATCCTTGGCGCTGACTACCCTCCCATAATCCAGGCGTTATCCTGCAGGCACGGCCATGTACACGGATATCGCCGAAGCGCACGGGACGCTACATAACGAGACACGTCCGACATTTAACGGATCCAAGATATCCCCGTCGAATGCTTCAATCAGGGTCCGACGATGGCGGCGGCTCGACGGCGGCGAGGAGAGCGGGCCGAGGGCTTTATACGTCATTCAGCGAGTATACACCGGCGTGTACCGGTGCCTGCAGCCCGCTAGGTTTAATCAAACACAAGCGCAGCCGGTGCGGCGCGGGTGAGTGACGCGGAAGGGTGTGCGGGTAGTTGAGCTATTGAAACGGGCGCTGCCCTCTCCGACATCGTCATCGTCGTGATCCTCGTCGTCGTCGTTGGACTATTTCGTTAGCGCGGCAATTGACAAATACGAGAAGGCGAGCAAAGCCGCGCGACCAATTCGCCGGACGCGAAGGAGATCCAGCCGACACTGAACGGGCGAGCCTCCGCGCGCTGCTCCTAGCTGATGTTCCACTTTCGCGAGGAATCGAGGATCGGCAGCGATCAAACGTCTCGTTTCGCGCGACCTATCAAGATCGATCGAGAAGCAAAGCTGCAGGACGTCGATTGGATCTGCTGGATTCCCGTTGAATTAAAAAAGAAGTTACTCCCTGAATGTTCGAACGGTAAATAGAAATCTGAAATTCTATTGTGTTGTGTATATTAGATACTATGGCCCTGATGAATGTTGATCGTTTGGTTGCTTCTTAAATTTGAGGGGTTCCCAGCAAAGAATTTCTTTAAATAAATAACAAGTGTTTCGAGCATAGAGCAATCATTCTTCAGCAACAGCGCATCGGACTTTAACGTCGGGCTTTACGGAGAGACAAATCTTGTTTGGATACTTGTTGTTTGACTGCATCGTGTTAGGAAATCAATTGATAATTCGGACATGGGTTTTTTTGGAATTACTAAGTTATTCATCATCGAGCGTTTATTGGCTGGATGTGCAATGACGAAAAAGGCCAAATGGATTTATTAATGTAGCAATTCCAGTTCCAGGGAATCAATTAAGCCGAATACGTGCTTAGTTTCCACAATGTGGAAACTATTTTGCTCTAAATACGTTTCAAAGAGAGCTGAGCGCGTTTTCGCCATTTGCGGGATATGGGAATATGGGAAAATAAAATGGCGCGATATTGACGATGCAAAAATTGTTTTCAACGAGTTCACTTTTGTGCACTTGTGAAAAAAATAACGCGGTCCTTGCTTGCCGGGTGTCGCATGTATCATGTATTTTCCGATCGGATAAATCGAAATCTATATAAATCTGATAAATATAAAACGGATTACTGACATCGCGCGATATTATTCACGGCCCGTGATCGTTATCGTTCCGATTATCAGCAGTTGTTATTATCTTGCTGCGAACGGGAAACCGTAAATTTCTCCAGCGTAAATATCGCCGGAACGATTTCTGGTCCCCTCACTGGTAGCGGTCGCATCGATTTCTCGATTCCTACGATGCTTCGGCTTAATTACGAGCCCATGGTTTATGGCGCGGAACAGGCGGGCCAACGTTCCTGACGTGTTACGGCGCTTCGATAAACGCTCCGGCGTCTCGATCACGGCGCATTACATGTGACCCTAATTGGACGAGCCGATACGAGCGAATCCGTAGTTTCAGTCTCCAGCTTTCTTTGGATTCCGCGAAGGAAGATCATCGCGCGAACGGAGTCGGTCGATGTAGCACGAGCTGAGAAAATTATATATATGTAGGATATTTCTATCCTGATGGAATTATTAAGTATGATGGCTCTTCGACGTCTCAGATTGATGGGACAATAAGTAAAAAGACTCTTTTATTCTCTTTTACAACGTAAAGATATCTCGATAGGCTAGCTGACTCTACAGCTTCGCCGCTCGCGATTCTACAATTACTCGACTACTCTCACTCTGTTGCACGCGCTGTTACTCTTTCGCGCTCTCTCTCTCTCTCTCTCTCTCTCTCTCTCTCTCTCTCTCTCTCTCTCTCTCTTCGTCTACTCTCGCACTATCGCTACTATTTCCTATCCGTTACTCTTTTACTCTCTCCCGTATCCTCTGCCGTTGTCCTTTTTATACCCAAAAGTGATGCTACATCTCAGAGTTGTCGCTGCATATTATCATTCGATCTGGACGAATCACGCCATCCCGCGAGTGTCAACGGTTTCGTTGTCCTTTGTTCTGGACGCGATGCGTCTACACACGCACGTAGGCGTCGGCTTCTCTGATTACAAGCTTTTGATACATGCCGCCACCGATAATCCCTTTCTTCTATACTACATATATATGCACACGTCGCGAGAGATAGATAGATTCTCTCAATTTAGGAGTTAAAACGCTCGTTCATCGATCATACGGCTGGTATCCGAAGTTCCATAGACGTGCTTAAGCGTTTCGCGAGAGTCGTTGAATGATTCAGCCGCGGCCGAGATTATGCAGCCTCTCGTGGAGCGGCAGAGCGGAGGAGGCTCCTTAATCCCGCGTCATGTGAAATTCAATGTAGCCTGCAAAATTTAAGGATTATCGACATACTCATAGCCGAAACGATGATATGGACGGCTAGGAGGATATCCAGAATTCCGCGGATGTGTGCCCGCTTTATATCGCGATATAACCGCCTGGGCGTGTATGATATCAGACGCTCCCGCGTCTGACACCATTCGTGATTACTGTCGTAAAAATTTATACGCGCCGTCCATCGGGCATCGGCGACGGTGTACGATACTCGTGTAATAAAGTGAAAACGACCGTCCGAGATTCGCGAAGGAAATAAATCGGCGACGGGCAAGGACTTCGCAGACGATCGCTCTTTTCGTACTTCTCAGTCACCCGTTGAGCCCGCCCGGGGGCCGCGTATATCGCGAAAGTCTTCTGGAAACGATCCCGCAAGTCGTAAACAACCCCGGAGCTCGTCTGGCCTTCCAGATATATGACGTAATATTTTTGTGCGTGACAGATCCCGCGGGCATTTCTGCGGCCATCGATCGTTCCTATACGCATCGCGCTTGCACGCAACGCTTCCCCCCGCTTCTCTATCGCTTCTCCCTGCTTCTCCCGAGGCGGAAACGAAGAAAAGATTATTTCTGCGGACGAAATAATACGGAAGCGTGTGTGTAAGAATATGTACACCAAGTTTTCTCCAAGTTTCCAGTTATTACTTCCCTCGATCTAGACGAGCAAACAGTTACAACATCTTGCCCGGATGGACCTCTAACGTTGGATCAGGATCGGTCTTCAGCATCGGGATTATCCCTACGCATTCCGCGAAAGGCTCTTATTGTTCTGATAACAGCATTATTGCTAAACCTGCTGTTTTCAAATGGTAATTAAATCGCCGTGCAGGCTCAAGGCAGGTACGCCGGCTCGCGGACGCCTTGCTTGCTCGTTCCTCGAGAAAAGTAAACAGGAAACGTCGCCGCAGTATATACCGGTAACAAGATATTGACACTGGCCGATAATGGCTGTTGAGTTAGCTGACGGGTGCAACTTGGCCGAAAAGCCGAGCGGCGACTTGAGAAAATGGGCTTGAAATTGGTGAGAGGCCTCGGGACGGTCGGTACGCTCCTTCGAGATACTTTTCCGCTCTAGAAATCGTCTCCGTCGATCGATTCTCCGCATCGCGATGTCGACTAACTGTCAACGCGCTCCCGCAGTAAGCAGATTGGAGGATCCGATTGCGCGCGTTACCGCGAGCGAAAAAATCGATTCGCGTAATAGCGGCGGATAGGCGCGCCCTGGTCGCGCTCGGTAAATCGAGATTTGCATGTTACGGTTGTTTGTACTTTTACAATCAGCATTTTTACAATGCGTATCATTTCTTATTAGGAATGGGAGAAGTGCATTCGTATCAAATTCTGGTCGAATTCTCTTGCAGCAATAAAATCGTATAAAATTGGCTCTCGAAAATTGGAAGAGGAATTTTACACAAACGCGTAAAATTACATCCGAGTTTTGCACTCGAGAGCTAGTCCGGAGTGACATAGAGCGACGAATAACTGTATTATGTATACTATGCGCCGTGTAAAGGTGATTGAATAAGGAATAGAATAAACTGAGGAATCCAGAGTTTCATGCGAGCTCGGCAAGGTTGCATCGATGTTGCGTGATCCGATAATTTTAATCCAAAACGGAGTACTTGTTGTTGCGTAATGTTTCCTTTGAAAGTTTCACTTCCGCGAGAAATGTTGGACGCGATGAGCACGCTAAAGTTCTCTCTTGAGTTTAGGTTGTTCCGAAATTGAAGGAAATGACAGATGTATTGTCGAAATTGACGTCGAGTTCCACCTCGAGTGTCATGAGCAATCCACATTGCACGTTAGCACGATCGGCGATAAAGTCTGAGTCAAATATAAGCATAATTGGAAACTTAACACGCGGGAGACGGCCGGAGCTCCGGCGATACTCGATATTCGACGTGTTGCACTTGGAGGAACACGATCTTTTCTGGGAATATCGAATAATCCGGAGACACATCTGCCGGTTGAGCCGATATCCGTCTTTGTCTCCGCGATGGTCGCAGTGTGATTTATACGCTGGGATATTGGCTCCAAGATGGCGTTACATCCACAATGATGGATCGGTACGTCTTCTGGCACAATCGCTGCGCGAGATCGCACGACGACTGCCACGTTG
The DNA here is from genome assembly GCA_020341155.1 of Eciton burchellii. Taxonomy (NCBI): domain Eukaryota; kingdom Metazoa; phylum Arthropoda; class Insecta; order Hymenoptera; family Formicidae; genus Eciton; species Eciton burchellii. Next base: position 1,337,008 of record JAHMML010000012.1, on the reverse strand, counting down.
TTTCGCTTGTTTCCAATGCAGTGCAGCGTGAATTATTCAGCGACGTGCCCGCCGTAGCTGGGCTTCTATCGTTTACAGGAGTCTCCGGTAAAAAATACATCCGCGTACCGGAAACATTTCACAAACGGCTTCCACGATGACGAGATTACGTCGCGGAAATTACGGAGCTGTCCTTTGAGGAAGCTGGAGCTGGCCCGGCTCCTTCCTCGTTCGCTTCTTGTCGAAGGAACAGGGTAGGTCACCGCCGTCACCGCCGCCGTCCTCGTCGTCGACGATGCCCCACTCGAACGAGACAATATTGATGTGCGATGAGTTCAAGAGGTCCGGAGCAGGCACCATGGAACAACTTGCTCGCCGCTGGTACGACGAGTGTCCTCTCGTTTTTCGAGTGGAGATAAATGCAGCCGGGGTCAGCGACGGTTTTAAGATCGATTTCATCAAGCCGGGAGCCGCCGGTAACGTCTTAATGGAAACGTCGGACGGTAATCAGGGAGATCCAGACTCTCGCGTCCGGATACCTTTTTGCATAGCCGCATGGTCGTTCTTCCCGAAACGGATAAACCGATGGCACGCTTATCTCGTGCCATCCGTATCAGTCGCGTTGTACAGTTCGCGCGCAGTTATCGCGATCGAGAGAAGCCGCGTCTATAGGGGCACATCGCGCTTATCTTATTGTTATCCGCGGGCGTTGTCTCGCAGCTTGAAGCTCGCACAGAAATATACACGGTGCCACATAGTTGGAGAGTTTCGCGCGTGTTTCATCTTTCATACGTAACCATGGAGCTGGCGCATGCCTCGCCGAGTAGGCCCCCGTGCGAAAATAATGCCACTGTGCAGCCCAGCAGCCACTATGCAGCAACGGCAACAGCAGCAGCAAGCAACAACGGGCAGCAACTTCGTGCTCGCGGCTGCCAACGGCGGCGCGAGATATGTCCGCGGCGCACGCCTTCCGTGAGAGCGGCGCATTTGCAAGACGAAACGGTTTCATTTCCTGAAATCCATTTTAGCACCTCGCCTTCTGACAGGGTATTAGTAGCGCACAGCTAACCGAGAACGAGCCGATTATACGCGCGTGAGCACCGGCCTCTCGTTTGTCGTCTTCATACTCGGCTGCTGTTCTCGCCGCCAGTCGCGGCGACTGCACTTCGCGTTGCACTTCCGATGGTAATCGTTAATCGGTCCTGTCCATCGCGCGTGTCCCGGAAGCAGCACGACGATAGGCCACGCATACTTCTGTCCTTGTTACCATCTCCGTTGCAAAATGTACTGTCCCTCTTCATTTCCTTCTGCTTCCATCTCGTTTTTAATGACGGAGCTTTAACGAGGAATAACGCACGCGCTGGTTCCTCTGTTTTCCCCTGCGTTAAATAATGCTCGAAACGACGTTTCTGTATTATTTCTCGTTCCGACAAATTTATTCTCTCGCAAACGCTGACGAGCACACGCGCGCGTAAACATTGCTATGGGAAATTTTCTATTTCCGCGTGTAATTGAACGTGACACCAGCGCGTAAGGGCGATAATTTTTAACTATGAAATTCTTAATAGCGGACGTATCATCATCCGGACACATTAAAATTTGGCATGAATCACCGTGCGATCTCGCCCGATCTCCTTCCCATAGGGCCATAGTAATCGCATCTTGCGGAAAGAACTGCGCTTCTTTTTTTCTTCTTTCTTTCCTTTCTCCTTTTTTTTCCTTTCTTTCTTTTTTCAGCAGGCAAAACGTTCGCGGTTACGGTACCGCCCTGACGCCGCGGGACACGCGGCGAGTCCTCGTATTTTATGCAGTTCACCGCGAAAGCGACTGGCGCGCGGCTATAAACCGTAATGTATTAGCAGGGAAATGCAAATTGAGCGCAAAACCACGCTTCGAAACAATGCTTTTAGTCATGGATATGGTGGGGGTGTCGGTCGGCTGGTCGGTGGGGCCGTCTCCGCGCGCGATGTCGACTACTTCGTAAATTAACATTAACCTGTTATAAATAAACGGTAACTCAAATTAATGCTAATGCCGTGTCCGCGTTAAAACCGATAGCGCTCGCTGGCCTGGCGCAACGCGCCGAAATACAGCTCGCCGGTTGATTACTCATCGTTGAAAAGGGAGTTTCCGCTTTGCGTGGAATATGCCAGTGTCGCTTCTTTCTCGAGATATTCCCTTCATACAGAGAGAGAGAGAGAGAGAGAGAGAGAGAGAGAGAGAGAGAGAGAGCGTCGTTTGGTGTGAACATATTATCGTTTACATATTATATCTATGATATCGAGGAGACGAAAAGATAGCAGTGCATGAGATGACATTTCCTCTTGTATGTACTTCTCTCCCGTTGTTGGAGAACTCGCCGGTCGGTCTTCGCTCTCTGTCAATCTGATACTACGCGAGTGATGCTCGGATATGGATTTGGAATTAATGAATTCTTAATGAAGAATGCTCTCAAGTTGAGCTTCGCTCGGTTTAATGTGTACAACATTTACACTATGTACGAAAGAGTGCCCGTTGATTGGACGGTAGTCCGCCGTGCTTGAGATCCGCGAGAGCAGCAAGATTGAACGTCCGTTTCCTTCAAGTATCCGATTTGGAGTGATAATCAGCAGCGGTCGAGTTCGCAATGATCGCTGTGTGCATGTAAACAAGCAAGCAGCATTCGACTCGTTCCTCATGTTGTTCGAACAATGCTATCAGTTATGCCGTTTGTGGTCATAATACAGCCTTGATTTCTCTGCGATCTTGAGTCCCTCGGTACTCTCGAGGTCAGGCAAAGTTCCATCACATCCCGGCGGTTCTTTGCAGACTCCCGTTCTTGGTCCCTAAACTCGGTTCGAAAAATCCAAACACTCGCCAAGGGAAAGCGTGCGTTTGAAGTCTTTACGCGGCGGTTTCGTCCAATTACATGCGGGCGATGGATATTCGCGTGAAATTAACGAAAAGGGATTGCGCGCATACGAGATGCACAGTGATAAACAGTAGACCGGAGTGTGTAAATATCGAATATCGATACTAAGACGATTCGGGTGTCGTCACTGTCGGCAACGCTTTCGTATCCGACACGTTGCCTCGGTTCATTATATGGCTGGCAGGGCGAGAAATGAGGGAAAAGGATGAAGGGGGTGAGGAGCGGGGGCGGAGAAGGCAGATAAAGCTGCAAAAGGACAGATACGCGAGAGGAAGCGAAGATGAGGCCGTGGACGAGGGAGCGAGGGGCAAAGACCGCGAAGAAAGGAGCGAGAGAGAGAGAGAGAGAGAGAGAGAGAGAGAGAGAGAGAGAGATCGAAGGCACGAGATACGTTATCTGAATTCAAAGCAGGCGCTGTAACAATGTTTCGCTTTTGCCACAGTGTGCATAATGCAAGATATCGAATTCGGGACATACGAGCGTGCATGCCGTTAGAACGCTCGGTGGCATCGGTTCGCCGTGATATTAAGAACGGCGCTTAAAAGAGGGAGGATGCAACATGTGGCCCTTTCTCGAGTCTGTGGTATTATCTTCCGCGATATTCTCCCATTGAATTACGTATTCCCGTATGTTTCCCGCCTGCTACGGCATCACGCCCATCGCCAGAAGTTATCTTACACAGATTGATACCGTTGAATGTTCGCTTTACCGAGCTGAGATCGCGAGAGAGAGAGAGAGAGAGATAGGAAGGAAGAGAGAGTTTTATATCAATGTTGGTTTACAGTTTTATATATATATATATATATATGTATTGCCGAATCCATTCGAGCTTGTAGTTGTCCCACGTTCTGTCCCGTTATCTCTTTCTCTCCGCGAATCCGTCTGCCTGTATGTCGCATCTTCCAGCGTTAATCCAGCTTCCGCTGGTGGCGAATGTCGCCTCGCGCCATCGTTGCACGCCGGGCGGGGTTGTCAGTGAAACGGGCCACTATTAAATCCTAACTGCGTTCGCGAAAGCGTGCAGGGCGGCAATGCGCAGTGAATGCACACATTGAATAAATTAGAGAGCTGGATAAACACGCGAGGATCGGCATCAACCCTCCAGCTGTTGGAGAATACGGTTGAACCCGTCTCTCTTCAGCTTCCCCGCGATTGCCCCTTCGTTTAGTCGTTTGCAGTGACGCGTTTTCGTCATTGTTGCCGGTTGAAAGAAGCTAACGCGCGCTCCCTGTCGCGCACCCCGCTTCCGGACGGGGCGGCGCGTCGTAAACGCGCGGAATTGCTTAGACGCGCGTTAGACGCTGCGCGTCCCTCGCGAATTCAGCGCGTCTCGTGCCATTCTTGAGGAGCAGTTACCACTAACGGCATCGCTCGACCTCGCGTGCCTTCTTTACTCGTCATGCCCGACGCATCCGACGCGCACGGTAAGGACACGGAATGCGGGAGAGCGGGGGGAGAGCCGGCTAGGCTGCGAACGCGATGCGTGAGGTTACACGGGTGGAAGATTTACAGCGCGCGCGCGCGCGCGCGCGCGGAATCGGGCGCTTTGATTAACGATGAAAACAGTCGGGCGCGTCAGTCGGGCGTGCGCGGTAATTTCTCAGGGCGATTATACGGCCGCAGGTCGCGATGCCGCCGTTGATGAGACTGTACCTCACGACGGTCCATAGATAGTATTTAGACCGTGGCCTAACGCGTTGCGGCCCCCCCTGGCCGAGGGTGACCGGGGTGGAGGAACGGCGGCGCAATGTAATTAATAGGGAACACAATGGCTGTCTTGCGGAGACCGGGACGGATGGGGGTGGTTTCGGCGGCGGGCGGCTAAGTAACGCGCGGGGTGGTCATAATGCGTCCTGACGGATGCCGCTTGAGAGAGGCGACGTCTCCGCTCCGCGCGCGGAGACTTCTGGGTCACAATGGGATCCTCCTCTTTCCGTGTATTGTGCACGGCGCGACGTGCGAGCGCGGAGTCCCTCTGCACGCGCATCAGACATCCCGACGTCCCTCATCCCGCGGAGGAAGCGGAGTCACGCTCCCCCTGCCTGGTCTCGGCTTTGCCCGCCGCTGTTGTCTCTCGCGGCGATTTACTTCCGAGAGAGTTTCCACGGGTTTCCCTTTCCTCCGAGTACGAGAGACCATCGGCTCACTTTCCCATATCGCGTACGCTGAAATCGGCGCCATTCCCGGTACCGATAGAATTCTCGATCGGAGATCAGATCAATCGCGATCAGATCAGTTGCTGTTCGCTAATCCACGCTCGATCAATGTTGTCGATCTACTTTGGGAAAAGTCACCGCGTTGCTTACAACTTTACGCTCGCGAGCGAAATTTATGGAGATTCAGAGCACTCCTGCTCACGCCCCGGTAGATCTGCACGCGTCACATTCGTGCGAAATCCTCACACGTCGCATACAGATTATCACGTTGCCATGTACTAAGCACGAGGAGCTAGCGCACGCGACCTGCATCTTCGCTTCATCGAGACGCGTTTACGGATTCAGGTATCGCGCCTGTGCCTTATCGGCGCGCCGCGTTTCGGTTCTCAGTACTTATCGCGGTCGCTGCTACACGGTCCGTGAGCGTTATCTGCGAGCGGAATTAACCAGACGGTGCCAATGTAACCTGTTCGTGCCGAAACAGGCCTGGACGGCACGGCTGACGCCCCCTCATGCTAATTCTAAGCACGGGCCGACCTTCCCGCACGGCAGTAGCTCAAAGTCTAGGGTAGCTCTATGCCGCGTACCAAGACGAATGTACACGATGCGCGCACGAATCCGCCGGTTGTTGCATCCCTCCGCGCCTCAGGAGGGCTGGCCGCATCGCGCTGCTGGCAGACGCGAGGAGATGTCTGGGCGTGCACGGCTGAGCACGGATAAATGATTCAGAGTTTCGGAAATATGGAAAGTGCGGAGTGGAGCTCAGGTAGATGGGGGCAGGACGCGTGCGGAACGGAACGGAGCGGGCGGCATCCGCTGTCAGCTGCGCGATTGCCGAGAGTGCTCTCTTCCGGAAGACGGGACCATCGAGTGGACACGCTCGCGCAGCGTACACTCGGCCGCGGTCGGCTCTTTCCGCCACGACGTCATCTCGTGCGCGAAGAAGACCCCGGAAGAATCCCCCTTCCGGCCCGCGCGAGATCAGCTGACCATTCGTGAAATATGCGCGGTCACGCGCGCGCGATCGCGCCGATATCGCGCGATTCACGGGCGGTCGGGTATATCATATATTTTCGATTTGCGATGATCGCCGGGATCGACCCTCGGAACTCTCGGGATCGCCGAATATAACGAAATTTCGCGACGCGCCGGCGATTTTGACTAATGGGCAGGAAATTGCTGGGTACTCTTCATAAATCAGAGAGAGTCTAGATTTCGATTATACGCTGAAATGTCGAGCCCGACCTCGCCTATCGATCCTACGAGCATCGATCGGCGAACCTGTTATCGCCGGCCATACACGGCCCGCGCGGTCGTGACAATATACGTACGCTCTGTAATTGAAAGCATGCGCTAAACATCATTGCCGTAAAATAGCGCGGATGCATTATCGACAAGAAGAAAATCATCGCGCGCTGTACAAACGGCTAAATTATCCGTGTTTCGAATTAATCGACATTATTAATAACTAAATATATATAAATATATTTAGTTCAATATAAATATTTTCGGACGCAGCGACATAGCGAATTATCTTCCGGGTGCGTCGACCGAGGGAAAAATCCGCTCTCTCATTATTATGTTAATTTTGTTTTTCCCATCGAAGAAGAATATCTCCTTACAGTCTTTACATAAACGCCGCTCCGCCGTCCTGCCCCGGTTATGATCGACCTAGTTTACCCTCGTGCGATGATATCCCGGCTGTTGAGCGCCTTCGGGCCGGTCTGATCCGAGGCTTACCGAACTTACTCATATCACGCTCTCCATCCAGCTCTATGTATTTATGTACGGAGTTGCACCTATGCTGGCTGGCTGGCATTTACCGTATTCGGTACGGGGCGGACGCGTGGATCGCAATCGGAAATTAGGAGCCGCGCGGCCGGGCACGGCGGAATTTCGAAACGCTCTCCGGCTTTGGCCGGAGAAGAATCCGAAATCCGCTCGAATTTTACACGCGCGGGCGCGCGGGAATGTAAGGCAGAACGAGATAGCCCGTAACGCGAAATCCGTAGCCGATACGGGTCGCAAACCGGCGCGTTTCATGTATGTTTCATGTATGACGGATGAAAGATAGTTGGAACGATCGAACGAAAATCTGACAAAAAGAGCAGTCGTTTTTAATTATTATTAAATATGAACGCGACCCGCGTATCCCGCCGTTTATAACATATTTATCACTGTTGCTGCAGGCATCGCTGTCTCGACTATCGCCTGGGAAAGATGTGATAATGCCCGCGTAAGATCAACGCCCACTGTGATTTATTATTCATAATTCAATGCATAATTCAGTGCATACCCGAAAAACATTGTCGGCACCCTGTATTTAGCCAGTGTAAGAGGCGGTCAACAACGTCGCGTTTCCATTATGGAAATATCCGGTCTAGTCCAATTTCGCTTTTGGTAAGCAGTGCCCGATATTTAATCAGTTTTGGTCAAATGTTGTACAATGCAGGCAATGAAATTCTGTTAATACCCGCGGGAGTACTTTTATATATATATATATATATATATATATATATATACATATATATATATATATGCGCGCGCATATATTTCCAGTTTATGTTGTCGAAATAGAAAATCAATTTATAACGCCGATGGCGGTTCTGGACCGCGTATACGCTTTCCTGCACAATTATCACGTTACGCTAATTTCGCTACAGCTTCTAATTAATAGACTATCGCAAATTTAATCAATCACTGTATCATAGCCCGACCTCGCCGGCTGTCCGGTCCCGTTACGAATGGAGGCGATAAGAATAGTCCCTCGCCGTCCGGCGAAAACAACGCGGATGTGCATTTTAATGATAGAGGATTTATATTAATGGTCCGTGTGCCATAATTGGTATATTTCATAATACGCCGGTAACGCTGACGATGCGGTCGGACGCGGTTTGACCTGCTGCGGGAGWGCCACGAGTCTCYCTCTCTCTCTCTCTCTCTCTCTCTCTCTCTCTCTCTCTCTCTCTCTCTCTCTCTCTCTCTCTCTCTCTGTCTGTCTGTCTGTTTCTCTGTCCCTTTCTCTCTCGGAAAATCAAAATGCTCGTCGCCTCCTCTCGCCGCGGTTGTTCTTTTTTGGGAAAATAACGGTAATTGATTGGTAATCGCTCGCGCGTGAGCCGCTACGTCATCAAGAATGCATAAATATTTGTTGTTCGGGCAGGAGGACCGTTAAACGTTGCCGTCATATTGCGGCTATACGATTATTAAAGCGCGCGCGAATGCCACGGTAGCTTTATTCGAATAATTTTCAAGTGGCCTGCGCGTATACGTATCGGCCGCGGCGGAAATTTAAATCCGGATGCGTAGGAGCGGTATGCGTTAAAATGTCGTCGGGCATTTTGTAAAAATTTCTGTCTACCGACCATTGTTTTAATTCTTGGTGCACGCGAGAGCGCAATCTGCGCGCTGTACGGATAAATCGCGTGCGCGTATAGCGTGAAGTTTATTTAATTTAATTCCGCGCGGCAGAAATACCGTAATCACACGCGAATGCCTCCTCCCCCATCCCACTTACCCCCACTCCCTATCCCATCCCATCCCCGTCAGTCACGATTTTCCCGTGTATTTTTCGGCGAACCTTCCCCCCTCTCCCCGTCCTCCCCCATCGCTCGGCAGTGGAATCGCGCGGCTGTGACGCGAGATCCTACGGTTCAGTAAACCGGGTCTGCAACGGGGTCCCGGCTTTGCAACGGGGTTCTCGCGAGAATCCAAAGAATTACACGCGATACACGTGCACGCACCCCTCCACCCCTCCAAGGAGGAGAAGGAGGCGGAGAAGAAGAAGGAGAACGCATCGCTTGGTTCGCTGTCGCGCGCTGCCGTTGGCTCTGTCACGATTGTTTTCGGATCGGATGCCAAGACTGCGAGTCGCGAGTCACCTCTCTCTCCCTCTCTCCCTCTCTCTCTCTCTCTCTCTCTCTCTCTCTCTCTCCGTCTGTCTCTCTCCTGCTCTTCCTCGCGCGGGGACACGCTTCTATATTCCTCCTTTTTTTCTCGTCGTTGATTTACCGCCGGTAATTCCGTTAAGAGGCCACCGTCGCCGATTTACGACTCGTCGAACGTCTAATTCACTTTTCCATCCCCCACGCGAGCGCTATCCATCCTGGCCGTGTTGGCGATCTCCCGCGATACGATGCGTGTTTCGCCGATATACATTCTCGCGCGCGCACGTGCGAGTATCATATGGCCGCTGAAAACACACTCATCGCGGCATACGATCGTTTCCGTCTTTCCCGGTTCCCCGTGCACGTACGAAGACAGACGCGCGGATACGGACGTATCCCTGGGCGCGTGTACGGGGCGAGGATGGCGAAAGGAGAACGCGGCCGGTAATTGATTAGCTCTAATCCCGAGCTCTCGTGCGCATCGGCAGTTCCGGCTGTAATGCGGCTTTACGACTTTCGCGATACGCCGTCGTTGAACCGGCTTCCAGGTGCTCTTAGGGGCGGCACGCCGCCGGGAGAAGTAAACATGAGGATGACGGGCGATGCGGGAGGACGGGACGGGTTTACCGTCGCGTTAATTAATTATTAAGCTCGTCGGAAGAAACGGTCGCACGGCCGCTCATCCGAGATGAGTCCGGATGAGGGCCATCCGCCAGGCGTTAAACTCGAGGCCGCCCGGTCGTGTTTATTTCGCCGCCATCGGAACGACCGAGCGAGCGGCCTCGTAAAAGCACGGATCTTAAGTGGATGAGAGATCGACTTGCAAATATCGCGGGCGGCAAACGACGAACGGCTTTCGTGCGCCGCGCGTACGTGGCCGGCGCAGCCGGTCGGGCCGCTCGCGGAAGCCCCGACGACGCAAAGCTACATTTAAGTGGCGATATAAACGGTGAACATTACCTTTCGTCTTACAAACACGCGCGCGAGCGCGAGTGCTCGGGGGCGGTCGGGGTCAAGCTACATTATAATGATAACGAGAGAGCCGGCGCGATGCGGAAGACCCGGCGGAAGCGCTCTCGGGTCAGATCCTCTTGGAACCTGGAACCTGGCTTATATATACGCGCAAAACATTAAGTCGCATCATAATACGCTCAAGACTTCTCGGAGGACCGTTCTCCCGAGGGAGAACGCGGCAAGTAAGCTCGATCGAATCTGCATTCATCGATCCTTTCGCCGACGAGATGGATCTCGCGCTTTGTCAGCTTCGCGGATTATGCTCGTGGAAACGTCTCAAGAATGGTTCGTTGGGTGAGATTAGGACGCACCGCTGAGTAATTCCCCGATTCGCGTATCGAGTATTCCCCTCGCGATCCAGCATCTCGAAGTCCCGAATCTCTTCGACAGCCATTTCCGGGACACTGGACCGTCATGTGGACGGTCGTAAAACGTTTCTCGTCTCTTTATGAGAAACACGCGTTGTTTCTATATATTATATTAGAACAAATTCAGATTAAGAAGCATAATAATAATTTCTCACTTGACATATCTCTTCAATGATCCTGGCTCTCCGAAGGGACTCAATCTCCGCTTTCCGTTCCGTTTAGGCACGGAAGCTGAGAAGAAAGCGACGAAGCGACAAATAATTTTCGGAACGTCGCTGGCGGGTAGCAGCTTGCTGGTGCCTGTTTGCTAATGCTCGGCGCTAATCCGGCAAATCCCGCGGCACCCTCGCGCATTAAAGTCGGCTCTCAGATGAGCCCCGACATGGCGAAGGAAGAGACGAACGAGGAGTTACGAGATAGCTTCGACGGAAAGGAGAGAGACCTGCCGCGACAAAGGCGAAAGGGCGGGAGAGGAGGACGCTGGATGGGTTTACTCGGCGGAGGGACGGAAGAGGTGGCGGGGGGAGGGGGGCGGCAGAATGGCGGAAAGGGTATGGAGGGAGCGAAGATGCGAGGGAGGTTGTGTGGTAATGCTACTTGGCGATGAGGCTAATATGCATGCGCTCGACCCGGCCAAAGTTCACTTAGATCGCATTGCATTGCATTACGCGGTATTACAATGGTGTTCCATCCCTCAGCTGCGACCCGCTGGCGCACTCGGAAGAGGGTCAGGTGAGAGGGGCGGGGAATGAAAACGGAATCTCCGGCTGCCGCTGTGCGTCCCGCCACCGTCTCACCGCGCTCTCCCCACCCCCCCACCCCCCCACGTCCGGATCCTGTGACCTTTGCGTTCTCCCGATGCGGCCAGCCCCGACGTCCCGCTCGTGGAAAGGCGAGAGGGGCGACGCACGCTTAATAATTTACGCGGCACAAGTGGCCTGGAACTTTAGCGTGAGTTATGTCACACTTGTCCATGCACTCGCGCGCGCGCGCGCGCGCGGCCGTGGCCGTGCACGAGTTCCGCGTTCGTGCATGTGACCGCGCGCGCTCGGAGGGTGCCGTCGGGCTAACCGGCGCTCCTACGTGCGTGAATTATTGCACGTAGGCTTTCTAGGGCATGCGCGTCTGATACCGCGGAGTTATATTTTTCGGCTGTCTTTCCCGGCCGCGTACGGACGAGAGGTCGCCGGCGGGACCCGCTGCGAGGACACTGACATAAACCGGCGTGTACGCGGCGACGATGGGAGTGCAGGCCCCGCGGAGTGCCGCCGCGTTATAAATCATGCGTTAACTTAACTCCCTTTCGGCGAGTGCATCGGGCACTAGAGGGGAAAAAAGAGAGGGAAGGCGAGGGTAAAAGAGAGAGAGAGAGAGAGGGGGGGGCGGCGGAGGGGAGGGGAACGGCACACCGTAAAATTTCGCGGTGCAGCGAGCCACTGTGGAGCGCGTTGGCACGTTTCTGACGGTCCGAGAAGTACGTCAGATATACATACTCCCAATAGGAAGAGAAAGCCGTGATTAATTTCCCGACGAGAGTACTTTTCTCTGAAAAACGGCTACGTTCCATCTCCCGTTTCCCGTGGAAACTGTTAGTTCTCTCTCGCATCGTCCGATTCGCGCGTGCGCGCGCGTGTGGGTTTATGTGCACCGGTTGCGTAAAAGCAATAAAACGCTTTGTACACCGGGTGTCTAACTTCCGAACGTTTCTTTTATGCATTCCTATTGGGCGCTTTGTTGCTAACTTCTAACGAGAGCGTCGATTAATCGGTCGGTCTTTGAACCGCGGAGCGCTGCGAATTTAGTGACCTTTTCAAAGCGATGTTTGAAGATGAGCGAATGTCAAAGTCGTTGTCCGATTTTTCAACGTTACTTTGATGGGATCATGTACCGGCTATCCCAAAGTTAAACGACGATGTTCCAGGGTTCCAGGCGTGCGACGAGCTGCCCGGAACGAAATGCTGGTCCAATCTCCGCGAAGATTGCGGATCTTGATCGAGGCACAAGTTTACAAGGTTTACAAGCACGCCGAGAATAGCGAGACACCGCGTACAGGGCGATCGACGATTCCGTCAACGCCTCTCGCCCTAATCGTAACATTATCTACGGATCATAGCGCACTTTTTTGTAGATCGCATTTCGCATCTCCGGCGTTCGGCGTTGAGAAATTCGTACACTTTCGGGCAATTTCCTCCCGACTATAAATCAACGTCGGCGTCGTCGAGTTTATCGCGTGTACGTTGAGCGTTGTCGATGTCGAACATTCCTCGCGCCTCTTTCGCTACGGTTTCATTATAGCGAAAAATATAAATCAATAAGATTTACAAGCAGAGCCGCTGCATGTTACGTCGAGCGACGCGTCATTGATCCCCCAATATTTCGAGATTGACGTTACAGCAAGCTCCTGTCCCGATGTCAGCGAAATCTCGGCGAGAGCTTCCGAAAGTGCGTCAGATTTTTCACGGAAATATGGCGAGCCGCGCGCGTGGAATTACATCGCGCATTATTAATGTACAGCGTCGTGAGGCACCGTGAAAAATTTAGCCACCGCGTATCTATGAAAAAAGCATGCCTCTATGAGATTGAATTAACGGAATGATATTCCGTTTTCGCTTTTCATATAATAACACTCGGCCACGGTCGGAAAAATTTCATTACGCGTTTCCATCTACAGCCGTTTTGTTTGATATATCAAAACTGGAATATCCACGCCGGTCCGCCCACGAAATCTAATACCAGCTGCATAATTTCAAAAATAACTCAAAGATAGGAGATCTGCCGCGATGTTGTTACAGCGACGAGCAAGTTTGCGCGAGCTTCATCCCCCCGGGGGGGATGGAAATGGAACGAACGTTTTTCCGCTTGAATTATATAATTTTCAAGGTAAATTCCCTTTGCTGCTCGCATCCGTGCGATCCTTCGAACGCCAAGCGGACGTAGATCGCTCTCACGAGTGTTCGTCTCGCGGTTCCGCGTTTCCGGTTCAAGTGCATGATCGCGCCGGTATTTCCGGCCTGGACACTATTGAAAGCGAGCAACGTGGCAGACGGAAACGAAGAGAGCTACTCCTCATCGCGGGTATAATTCTTGGCCGCCTCGCCGTTGCGCCGATCGCGTTTTTTCCGAGATGCGAACGCGCTTTCTTTTCGCCCCCCGTTTCCCTCTTCACCCTCCCCCCCCCTATTCTCCAGAAGCTGCATTAACCTAGCCTCGTTTCCTCCTTAGACAGGAGTAGGATCGATAAGCGTGAAGCCTGGCACATATGTTCTAACTAAATTTGGAGATACGCGCGCCCGATGTTGCTTCTCATGCGTATACATGCAGGCGGGAGAGCTCCCGGCAACAATGCCGCTCAGACCGTGATGTTTAAATGCAGGCGTTTCTGCATCGCGGATATTCGCGTTTATAGATATCGGCGTGGTCGCCGTTTCGACGAGGCTGAATAAATATATATATATATATATATATATATATATATATATATGTATATGTATATTGTAACGCAGAAAATGGAACGAAAAAGCCCGCGCAGCGCGATGCTCGCGGATTCGGATAAACAGAGCCGAATAACTCCGTGTGCGCGCCCGCTCGAGGGTGCATATACGTAAACAAGAACGCATCGGCATTGCGGATCAAATGTTTCCCGGGCTATTGTTTTTGAGCGAAATCGCGAGCTTCGTTTTCGGCGCGTAAGGCACTCGCGTGCGGAGATGGAGGGTCATCCACACACGCGCGGCTCGCCATTAGGAGGCGTGCACGTTCAAGCGCGTTGCTCAAACGTGTGTGTGCGCGCGCGCTTATGCGGAGGGTCCGTATATAGCGCGATGCGATCGAGTATCGCACGAGGCGATGACTCAGCTCGCCAACCCTCCCACGCCCACCCCCACCCCCTCACCCCCGCCCCCTCCTCCCGTAAGTAAGACGGGGGGGACCATTATGCCAGGTACCCTTTTCAGCACTGCTATGGCGAAAGCAGCGCGCATAAAAGCGGCGTAACGCCGATTGCCGTGATATATTTTTATCGAACGTGAGGAGTTGCGAAAGATCGTGCCGCCGCGATTCCCGCTGCTAGCATGCGACGTTCCGAATTAATACGTCGCTGCGTTTTTCTTTCCGACAAAAATCGGGCACACGATATAATCCTGCCGGGCTAATGCGCGTGCTCTTCTCTATTTTAATTCCGTGAACGCTTTTTATGAACACGTACGTAAAAGGATTTATTGATTAGCGCTTGGATTTATTTTCTTATTAGGCACTTTGCATCTTTATCAAAGCGATTCAAGAACCTGTAGCCTTTTCCGTCTTCAAACGTTTTGCGACCGACGGTGCAACTGCAATTTCTCCTCCGCATCCTGCGTTAGCCTACCGGCAGATATTCCCTATCCTTCCATCGTTGCCCTCGATGATCGCCAGCTCCGGCATGACTCGAAAATCCGCTCCGGCAGAATCCAATTTCGATGGGAATTCGGGTGAATGGAGCATCAGAGATTAAGGGCGGTTCGTGGAAATGGATGGTGCACATGCTGCAAGGGATGGTGGCTAGGCTAATAAGAGGGAGCAAAGACGCCCTCGCGTTGCTCCGCGAGGTCTCGGCACAAGGGGAAACGCGCCCCCTCGTGCCTCGAGATGGGGCAAAGTCGCCGTCGTAGGGTTGGTTCCGCGGGATAAGAGGGGTGGGTCGTGTGCATGTACGTGTGTGTAATTTCCCCGTGGACGTTGGCGTCAGGGCGCATGGTGCCGATCGGGCCGAGGGTCGTTCAACCATCAGTGTTGTCTGGTGTGTCGTGCAGCCTGTCGTGCTTTCTGTTCTCTCTCGTGCTCGTGAACGTGCTCGTGTGGTGCTCGTGGTCGTTTAGTGTAGAGTAGCATCTAAGACTCGATCACGTCGCGGATCGGTCAGCAAGGCGCATCGGCAAGCGATCTGCGCAACTGACACACACGCGCATCGTCGATGTGATAACCGGATCTGGAAAACTGGAGCGGCCCCACGTGTACACGAAATTAAGAATTAAAGGGGAAGAGTCCGAATTGCACTGCAACGGCTCGTTTGTTCATTGTTGCAACTCACCGATAAAATCATCCCGGTGGCGTGGATAAGGGAGCGCGTATTTAAGCGAACGCAAGTGCAAGTGCTCGTGAAGTGTGCCGATCGGATCTGCGTGTGCTCGTAATTGTGATCGTTGGCGTTCCTTCTTACCCGATATTGTATATTGAGGCTAAAGTAAGAATCGGGAATCCCGGGACATTCCCTTGCGTGTTTCCCATCGTAAGCAAAGACACCCGCTGATACTGACACCGTTTTCACCGGATGATCTTCCACGCAGAGTCGCGCAACTGGTGCTCGTGCACATGCGCGCACATCAGATCGTCTGTGCTGTAAACTCCGATCAGCTGTAGGCAAAGCGTGGACGTTGTAGCGCGAAATATATCGCGCGGATATATCGTGATGCAATAAAGGTAGCGTATCGATGATGACCATAAACGCGCATCGATCGCTCGATCGTATCAGCGTTTTCATGCGTTTCCGGCGTGGATTCCATCACGTGTTCAATTCTCGCGGATGCAACTCTGACGATTGTTGATTGTCTCATTGTTCGACATTGCGCGATATTAATTAATCGTTACGTGTGTGTCGCTGCGTCGACTCCTTCTGCTGCTCTTCCATCCCCCTCTCTGTCTCCCCTTATTTTTCTCTCCGTTCTGTCGAGTATCTGCTTTCCCTCGTTGCATTAACCGTCTTCCATTAACCTCCTCGCGACCGTTCCGCTTCTTCGGCCATCCTCGCCCTATCCCGCTCTGTTTTCCTACAAAAATTACGCCATCGTGTATTTTTTATCGGACTCGTGATTAAAACTACCGACCGTCCGCTCGCTCCTTGCTTCGTGACTGCCATTTTAGGCGAACGACGCCTCGGTTTCACGACAACCCTCCGCTCGTTCGGGATTAACGAGTACCTCCGTGACGATCGATCTCCTCCTGCCCCTGTACCCTCGTGCGTCGAGCGGCTGCTGATTCTGTCACGGTCGTGCTTTATTACGCGCGTGGCGATAAGTAGTCAGAACTACCCCGAAACAACCCCACGTGCTGATCGGTGTCCAGCGTCAAGAGTCGAGAGATCAAAACGAGTGCTTGGAGTGCAACGCGAAGGCAAAGTTTGACAAACGGCGCGTAGCGAGCTCTTACTCTGAGACTAGAAGATGCTGATACCCGTGTCGACATCCCCTTCGTCCAGCAACAGCGAGGGTGCCATCAAACTCTTCGTCGGACAGATACCGCGCCATCTCGAAGAGGACGCCCTCCGCCCGATGTTCGAGGAGTTTGGCAAGATTTACGAATTCACCGTTCTCAAAGACAAGTACACCGGCATGCACAAGGGTAAGAAACGTAGGGCACGATATGTACGTATATATACAACGCGAAGTTTCACAGAGACGGATGTCTCCCATGAAGATGAATTAGCGAAGATCGCGCGCCCGTTTCTCCCGGAAATTTATAAAATACCCAAATATCCACGATGAATGTTCCACAGTTAACTTTAAAAACTGACGAAAACTTGGGAAAGCTCTCTCTCTCTCTCTCTCTCTCTCTCTCTCTCGTGTCCGAGAGGAACGTTAGGAATAAAATTTCACGTCAGCGGCGTATTAAAAATTTTAATCCGGCTCCCTCTCGCGCGCACAGCCAGCCAAATGTCAGAGAGGGAAGCTATTAGGAAACGTCCGTGCTTCCCGGCGAAATGTCGTTTAGCACGAGGCACGACACTGCGCGTTAACGTTAGGGAATTATTTTTACGAAGCACCGCAGTCGCCGGCCACTATATCCAAGCGGTCGTGCCCTCATTAATTTTTCAGCCGCGCGAGGGCACGTAGAACTCGTTGCGCCGAGTGAAGCGTAATTCCAGCGGTATAACGATGAAGCTAGAGCATGAGCGCGCGCGCGCGCGCGCGCGCGTGAGCGTGGGCTGGTGACTGAGCACACCCTCGCCGGCTTTCGAAGCATGACCCTTTTCCTCCCCCTTACTCCGGGAGATTAATCAGGATTTATTCTTTTGTCCCCCGCGACGTGGTGTATGGCGTTCGGATCCGCGGTCAGGGTCGCGCGAAGAAGAGGAGGAAAGGGGGGGGGGGGAGRGRGAGAGAGAGAGRGAGAGAGAGAGAGAGAGAAAGTGAGCCAGCGGGTGGAAAGTCAGGGAAGGGAAGTCAGGGAAGGGATCGTGTGTGGATGCGTGCTAAGCCGTGGCGAAACAATAAATTTCGCGGCCATTCACGTCGATCGCCGAGAGAGGATGAGCCAACGTCGACGATCGACGGCCTTTGTTGGCCGACCGTAAGCCACCACCTCTCACCTACCACTGCAATACCCTACTGCGCGCCATTCCCCCCCCTCCCCCGGTTCATCTCCAGTGGCCATCCCCCGCGTGGCGCGGGCATCCAGACGGCGACGAACCTGATACAATGAGACAGCGCTCGCGGGCGCGTTTCGGGCTGTTTCCGTGGCGGAAACTTGTCCCGGAAACGGGGACTTTAACACCGACGTGCACCGTTATCCGCCCTAGCCGCCCCTTCCAGTCGCAGCCTCTTCTCGACGATAGGTCATCCAACGCCTCCATTCGATCCACGGTGCTCGAATTACGACGGGAGCGTGTTACGCGATATCCTCGGCGCGGTCCTTGGACGGCGCGGATGGAACCGGCGGAAGGAGGGGGAGGGGTGTGTGTATGTGGAGGAGCGGGATCGGGTGGGAACGGACGAGAGTGATGCGCGCGAGAGAGCGCGGGAGCTTCGGGAGGAAAAGCTCCAGAGGCATCGTCGCCGTGGCATCGCCGGTGCGGTCGGGATTTCCGCGGGGGTTATTCGGAAAAATGAGACAATGGCTGCGAGACCGACTGCGGATCGTCTTCATGAATTGTGCATCAGTCGGAAAGCCGAAGCGCCGTGCGATCCCGCGCGGAAATTCGGTCCCGGCGGCCGCTTCGTTATTCCGGAGCCGATTTTGTAATGGAGAAATCATGTTATTCGATACTTATCAATAATGGAGGACGCGCGCGCGCGCGCGCGCGCGATATGGCGGCGAAAATTTCAAACGTCGGTTGTCCACCGCAGTCGTGGATAAAGCTTAGCGCGCCGAGCGCTTCCCTCTCCCCCYCCCTCCCCCCCMYCCCMCCCTCACCGCTTGCCCACCGGCGGATTCTCCGTACTTTCTGAAAGTACCGGACCTTCCTGCGGATTCTACGGATGCGCGCCGACGTTACCCTTCGTTACCCGTCGTTTATTCAATTTGCGGGAAAAATGGCCGCAATCCGCTCGCCGCCCCGGCGAGTAGGCTCATATGGGGAGGAACGCGGGTGTTTTACAATAAATATCCGACCGATAAGCTGCACACAATCCGCAACGGCGGGAGACGGGCGCATTTTTATTTCTGTAGGCGCGTGGAATTTATGGTTGACGAATGGTCGTTCGAGCCTGGAATTCGTTTTTGCCTGGAAATAGCTCGTTAATCTTTCGAATCATCCTCCAGCGTTGCACGGCCGTCCGCGGCGTCCGCGACTCCACGGTTTTCCGTTGTTCCGTTGTTCTGAGATGTCGATGGAGGGGGGGGGGGRGGGGAGGGGAGAATTCGCGAACGAGAATTCTGCCTTAAACAACGCGCGTTCGCGTACAGGTAACGCGCAATGTTGCGATTGTCGCATTGAACGAACGCAAACGGTTCTGTCGCATGCCCCAAATTCAATTCATCTGGCATCACTTAACGTTATGCTTGATATTGCGGGACGCTCGATATCGCACTTAATTAAATTGCAAGGCATGCATTCCACGGAAATATTTTAGTTAACATTTTAATTAAAGAACTAAAGAATTTAGTCAGATAGCGGGCAGAAGATAGCGTTATCTGACATATCGATCTGACTCGCATTCGGTGAAATAAACGACGGGCGAGAGAAATGATTTTATCAACGCCGAATCAAACGCATTCGCTTGCATTGACGCACGTCCACTAAATCAAATAATCCGTGTCTACATATATCATGCGCGACCGGGACTTAAATCTGCACCGATACGAATCAATCGCAGTTCGGCAGTCTCTGAAATTCAGTAATTCCGAGAATATGCTGTCAAAGTACTACGTATCTAATATCTAGCTCTCTCTCTCTCTCTCTCTCTCTTGCTGTCTCTATTTATTATTGAGATGTTTATTACCAAATCATTATTAAAAGTCAACAAACTATTATACATGATACTATCGACTGGTAAGACAACGGTATATGCCCTTCGAGTTTTATAAACAATCGAAAACCAATGAAATAATCTAATTATTAGATTTAGGAGATTCGCAGTTAGGTAATTCTCATATTTGCGAAAATATTATGGTAAATGATCGACACAAGTAAGTGGCGAATCAGAAAACTTTATCAAAGCTTAAAGTGGCGCTAAAATTTCGAAATTATTTCATTAGGCTGTAGATAAGCAAACTTTAATCTCTCTCTCTCTCTCTCTCTCTCTCTCTCTCTCTCTCTCTCTCTCTCTCTCTCTCTCTCTCTCTGCATCAGATATAATACACAGCTACGACGTAATATTTGACGAGTGTCACGAATCTTGGCGTGAATCGCAAAAGTTGTTCGACTGCATTGAACAGCATGGTTTTTCCTTAACGGCAATCTTCTGCAAGCGACGCGGAAAAGTTCCTTTTTGTTTCGCCCTTTCACACGGGACGCAGCACGAAGGTAGGAGGACGCGGAGGAATGAGAGGTGGGCCCGCGAGTTAGGGAAAGGTAATGCTCGACGGTGACGGGGCTGCAACCGACACGGCAGTCTCGTAGTTTCGAAACAGCTCTCCAATTTTAATGAGACCCGTCTATTTCCCCGCGATTCTGTCTCCGTGTTACGGCTTACCTTTGTGTAATTATATTTTGATTCCCCCAGAGCTGCGCGCCCCGCGTCTCTTCTTCTTCGTTCCCTCTTCGCCTCTTTGCCATCCGCGCCTCATCTCTGCCTGCGGATCCTCGCTCTTTCTCTTCGTTATCTTTATCAATTTGCGTGTCCTTCTCTTTTTCTCCCCCCCCCCTCTCTCTCTCTCTCTTTCTGTTATTTTTCTCGTTATGTTATATCCACATGCTCTCTCTCGAACATTGGCAAGCAAGCGTTACGTTTGCCTCGCTGTGGCGTCAGACCGCTCCATTCGCTCCGTCTGGAGACATAGTGACCTACCCTCGTCTAGCCGCCCCTCTCTGCCTCGCTTTTCTCATGGCACGCTCGTCCCACGGATTAAATTACGATTCGGAGCAAATAAAAAGGCTCGCGCTCCACCTCCCAGCGGCGGGAATTCGTTTTGCATCTTCTTTATTCCGGTGCTCGCTCCATTGGCCGCCACTTCGGCATCCGTACTTAATTACCGGATAGTTACGATACTTCGGTGACCTGGCCGTCGTCGTTATTCGAGAGGCGTTCCCGCCGTCTCTGTTCCCTCTGTTGTTCCGCTGGCAGTGTTGCTATACGTACTAATGAGCGCTCTGAAATAGCTGCGACCGCGGTGGCTAAAGAAATAATTCAGTTGTTTCGTCGCAATCATTGACATTCGCTCGCTCCATGATGCGTGATTTATTAATCGAGCCTGTTCCAGCTGCTTCCGCGAATAGCTTCGTCCGGATTAAAGGTAATTTTTCCTCGGTCCACCGGATCCTTCGGCAAAGCCGTAGCGCCTTTGACCCGATCTCGAACCGTCAATAATGAACCGTCTCTCGTTGTTACTAGCGCCAATCACAGCCAACAAAACGAAAACTGCGCTTTCCTTCAATTGCGAACGGCTGCTCGCTGCATTCGCGGCCAGGATTTAAAGAGGACGCGTTCGATTCGCTGCTGCATACACGGCATACGTCCATCCGACGACCGATAACTGCGAGTGATTCGAGTTTAATTCTCGCGAACGGTTTGCTCGTTTCAGCGTATTTAACAGCGCAGCGTACCACTGGCCTCAGCTGCCTGAGGGAAGCGGGAGCGGGGCGAGGGGGAGCCGGCGAGGCTGGAAGGGTGGATGGCACATGGGGACCATGGCACACGCCATTACAATGGCAACCGACCCCACCACCGATCCTCTCTCTTTCCCTCTCTGCCTTTTGTCTTTTCTCCTTCTCGTACACAACCTCTCCCTCTCTCCCTCTCTCTCTCTCTCTCTCTCTCTCTTCCCCTTTTTCTCCATCCCTCGTTCTCTCGGCGCGAAGGCTGTCCGTTTGTCCGTCCGTCCGTCCGTCGGTCGGTCTCCCCCGTCGCGTGCACGGACGTATGTTATCCTACTTTTTTGCCGCAGGCTCTCTACATCCGTCTCTCTTTCCGTCCCGTCCGACGGATCGATCGGGAGTGCATGCGTCGCGCTCTCTCTTTCAGTGGGAATTGGCGGGATCGCACGACAATGTTGGCCTTCATGATGGAATGTCGTATCCGCCTATCCCGCGGAAATCTGTCGGCGGTATCCTGCGCGCGAGCGCGCGATTCTTATCGCCGCGGGAATTAGTGCGGCAGCGTGTAGCCCGAGTCCTCAAGTGGGATGCTGCTTTGTCATTCTGGATTCAAACGCGCGTGGTATGCCGTGCACAGGACGAAGATGCGCTGAAAGTGGACGTTGAGACTGAATAACTTCATCCATCACGTTGCCGCAACGTTCATTCCGCGGTCGCGCAACGAGCGCGACGCGAGCCCGGAAGATGAAGAGAAACACGTCCAGTGCCCGCGCCCTTTCATCATCACCCTGTTCCGTTATCCGTCACATATCGAGGACTCGGTCCCGCGCATGAAGGGTGCACGAAGAACGCGAAATCCATTGAGAATATAATACGCCAATGGCTTGTTCCGACATAAACATCGAGCGAGAGAGGCGAGTGGAAACGAGAGGCGGAAGGAGGAGCGAGAGAGACGAATGCAGCGTCAGTGGAATGGGCCAACACTCGCGTAAGAAGGATTTGCACGATAGAAGGGGAAAGACGCTGGGGAAATAAGGTAATACCTGCGGCTTTGTCTCGATCGGGGGCAAGGAGAGTCGCTGTGAAGGAAAATACGGAGGGGGATAAGTAGTGCTGCTCTTCCCTCCTCTCTCTTTCTCTCGCGCTCTTTCTCTCTCCGTTATTACATCGAAAGGAGAGCAGACGGGCCGCGCGGCTATTGCGCTGGTATCAAACTAAAATTACACTCTCGCACGGCACGGAGATGTAGACAGACAGAAAGAAAGAGAGAGAGAGAGAGAGAGGGAGGGAGGGGGTGGAAGAAGTTCGCCCGTCGAAGCTGCCTGCCGGAAAATTCCGGGCCGTCGAACGCGAAGAATGAGAATTCCCATCGAGGCAGCAACGGGAGGCAGGATCTCGAGATGGGAAGCGTAACCTGCCGCTGCATTTCCGCAGCCGTTCGTTGTTGCGGACGCGGCCGCGACGCGAGATTCTCGCAGCTCGTCTGCCGTCAGAATTCGTCCGCGTGCGGAGCGGGAATTTTTTGGGCATTATTGCGTCGGGAACGTTGTATCGTTCCTGTGCGCATCCTTGGGAACAATAGGTGGATGCGCCAAGCTTCTTCGACGCGCAACGGTATATCGGTATCTATCACTTTTCACGGGCGAACGGTGTCGGATTATTCGGAGAGCTCGCGCGACATCGTCAAGTCTGAAATCGCCGGGTCCGATTCGGCGAGATCGGCATCTTCGGCGTGGAGATTATCGGATTACGAGCCACGACAGCTCAGAATTGTTATGCGAAAAGAATTAATAGTGCGAGCACGGATATTGATGGTTTCCATACTTGTACGTGCATATCTGTACGCAGATATACGTGTGAGTATTACGAGTACGCTGCACCTGCTGTCGGGGCTATGTAGTTTTAAGCAAGAATTAAGATCAACGCCGCCTGGAAAAACTCAAGAATTGTCACAGCCTCGAACAATGCCACCGCGAACGCATTACACGCACGATTGCCATGCGAGATGCTTTACGTACAATGCGGACGCTTAAATGCGTCGAGAGAGACTTTTCCGCGGCTATCGCTCTAACATACAGCGCGAGATAACGCTTGCACGTGAATTAAGAGATTCGCGCTTCAACTCCCATGCGCGCTTCTCTCCGTTGTTTCTTCCGTAATCTGCACTTTGAAATTACCAACGTCGTCGCGTTCCTGCCCGCGTCGCGAACGAACAACGGCTATATTCGCAACGACGAGGCCGTACATCTCGAGGCTGATAATCACTGTCTACCGAAATTATTTTACACGCCCGCACGCGAGCCCGCCGAATTTTCATGCGCAACTTAAATATTAGCGTCGCCGTTTCAGGTTCGCATACACGAGCGATTTATGGCTCGGGACATGAGATAATTGAGACCGTAGCGGAGGAGCGTTAGTCTACCTTCCCTCGTGGCGAAGCTCCTCTTTTACTCCCTCGTCGTCGTCCATATTCACTCTCCAGTTTAGAGCATGCTTCCCTACCCTACTCGCTTTCCCTTCCGCCGCTCCTCGTGCTCTTTCTCCAGTCTAATGTCTTAATCTTCCGTGTGTGAAGAATTGGGCCGGGCCAAATGAAATTTGCATAGTCGTTACCGAGTCCGCCTTTGCCGAGGGATCTAGTAGATCCGCCTCGAGGTCTTTTGGCTCACCGAGAAAAGAAGACGACTGGTACGGCGATCCGTTTGATTGCTTGGGATAACATTCATCCTGCCGACCTGGATTCTTGATAAGAGGAACTCGAGGAGGCACAGTTTTCAAGCGCCCGCCTCGCGCGCGAGAAAACGCGCCAGGAGAGCGCGGTTGAATAAAAAGGAAATCGAGGCGATTGCGCGAGTTGATACATTTTTTATCAACGGAACGGAAATGCTGGTTTCCTTTCTTCCTGAACGCTTCCTGACGCACAAGTCCGTCGCGCTTAATTAAGTAACATTTCCATCTGATTTAGATCACAATCGAAACACGGCACGCCATGTCGTTGCGACGACAAACGCGCTATTTTACGTACGTCGCGCGTCCAAATGTTTCCAGCATTGCTCGAGATATTCGATGCGCTGATTAGCTGTTCCCGATCGATCCTTGACAAGCGCGCGAATAAGAAAGTGGTATACGCAACGGCCATTCCTCGCGCGGCAGACGAGGACGCGCGAATAACGTGGAACGCGTTGGCTCAGGTCAGGGGTTCAGCGGGGTTACGGAACCGATAAGCGCTCGCCAGGCGTACCCGTTAACGACTATGTAAATTGACGGGTCTATTTATCCTAACCGTCGGTATCGAGAGCGCTAGATGAAGAAATCAGAAGTCGATGGTGCGGCGCCGTAATCAATTACGCCGATGTATCGCGATCACAAATTGCAGCAATAAACGTCATTCGCGGGAGAATGTCGAATTAATTCTCATAGCGGCTCGTTGCTATTTACAACCATCGTAGATCTCGATGATACACGTGCCTCGTGGGTGGATTCGCAAGTAAATTCAACGTCGGCGGAGTAATCTTTTCAATAGATATCTGGCAAGAGAGGAAAAAACAAAGAGAGAGAGAGAGAGAGAGAGAGAGAGAGAGAGAGAGAGAGAGAGAGAGAGAGAGCAAGCTATCATAACGTTCTGTCCAACCATTTTATTGCAATGCTAAAGTAGGTATTGATCCGAATCCAGGAGAATCACGAACCAAGGTGCTCGACGACCATCGATCCGTCGATGGGAAGACGAGATGATGGGGGGTAGAGGAGGAGGGTAATCATTTTCCGTGTCCTCCTGCTCCTCTTCCTCCTCCTGCTCTTCCGTCGGTTATCCGAATTGGGTTCGAGGGGTCTCGTAGCAAAGTTGGAGACTAGGAGAGGACACAAACACCTCCGTTCAGGCAACGGGGTGGGGAGGGGAGGGGAGGGAAGGGGGGAGGGGAAGAGTTCGGTAGGGTCTCGGTGGCGAGGAGAAGCGAAGAAGGAGGAAGCGAGAGAAAGAGAGGAAGCAATGCGGCACCTCCGCGAGCCTCTCACTTTCTCGCTCTCTTTTCCTCTCACTCTCTCTCTCTGCGAACGAGAGGATGCATGAGAGACTGCTCCAGACCGTGGAGAGAGCGGAGAGAGGGTGCTGCCTTGGGGTTCATTATTCAGGGCTATTGATTTCCATCCACCCCCTACTGCCCCCCCCCCCTCCCGCCCCCCGCCCACCATCGGCCCACCCAACGCCAGCGGCGACCGTGAGCGAGGGAGACGGAGGCGCCGAGCGATGGAGACGCGAGGAACGAGAACGCGAGATTGACGGGTGGCTGTTCTCTCTCGCGAGCTCCCTGTCTCTCTTTCTTTCTCTTCCTTTAACCCTTGGCCGTTTCTGCTCCCGGTAGCATGCTGCGTCAACCTACATACCGACTGACATCTGTTTAAACCGAACCGCTCGCTCGCGAGGCGCCCGCGTCTTGTATCACTGGCGGTTGCTTATGGCGTCCCGATTTAAGCCGTTTGTTCCGTCTGGACGTTACGACTCGCCGCCAGTC
Source organism: Eciton burchellii (assembly GCA_020341155.1). Taxonomy (NCBI): domain Eukaryota; kingdom Metazoa; phylum Arthropoda; class Insecta; order Hymenoptera; family Formicidae; genus Eciton; species Eciton burchellii. The sequence continues at coordinate 1,311,237 of JAHMML010000012.1, read as the reverse complement.
ACGGAACGGCCTATCGAAAATTTCCAGCAGGGGTGGATCGACACTGCCCCATAAATATCGGTGTCAAAGCGTGCGCGTAACAATGCTCGGCAACCGGATCCCTCGTTCTCCGATCTCTCCCTCGAAACTGTCTACCTTTGCAAATTCTCGTGGCGGATCCTCGAGTAGCGTCATTCTTGCCGATCCTTCATCTCAGATTCGGATTTCTCCGTCGTTTCCTATGGAGTTGACGGAGTTGGGAAGAAACTTGCACCGAAACTTTGCGCCCATAACGGCGGTCCGATAGGGCTTTCCAGCTTTCTCTTCGAAATTCTCGTGTCCTGGCTTTGCTGTTTGTGGAAGATCAGCCTGAGGATCATGGATAATACCGCAGGACCAGCGGCCAATCGGTTTTATCCCTTTGTTTTCAAATCAGTTTAGATAAAATATTGCATTGTCCGCCCCAACAGAATTCCCGTTTTATCGTTCCAATAATGCACGCTATTAAATCTTTTTGTTAAATATATTTCATCCGCGGCATGTATTCATTCGCGCGATGAATGATAGTACATTTACAACAAATGAATATTAATCGAAGCACATATAACAAAAATAATTGCATAATACGCGAAATAATTCAATGTCAATATACGGACCCTTTCATAAATAATCCCATAAAATCCAACGCGTAACTTTTATCGGGCGAAGTGGAAAAAGTTACAAGTACGCTCGCTTGTCCTCCTTTTTTCTTTTTTCTTTTTTACCTGGAAATTATTAATAACTCAACGTGCCTTTATCAATCACATTTTAATGGCAAGCCATTAAAATGCCTTCAGCGATACACTTGTCGCTCTGTCCGAGGACATTCCGTTTATACTACTTGCTCGTGTACTCGGACAGGCAATCGAAAATTACCAATTCGACCGATCGATCAGTCCAAGATAAATCTGTTAGTCCTTCATTATTCCATCATACGCGCGCAGCATTTTATTTCACAGCGAACATATTCCGATTCCTGAATCGATTCCTAATCGTTTCGCCATTTCCCGTTCACAAATTTATTTCACAACAGCGCCGTTACGGCCTAACACTCCCTACGATTACTATCTCCGGAAGCTAATCGCGAGTTATCTCGGCCGCGTGACGCGAGTGCCAACGAGTGTGTGCGCACTACACGCACTTCTTCTTCTTCTTCTTCTTCTTCTTCTTCTTCTTCTTCTCCCTCTACCGCCACCCCCATTGCTATTCATACTCGGAGGGGGGAGGGGGGGAGGGGGAGCAGGCCGTAAATCATTTCGTTCTCAGACACGTTCTCGGGCAGCCGATCAGGCGCATTCGGGCTAACGTGTCCAGCACGTTACAATCAATCGCTCATCAGAGGCGGGCTTTCTTTCCGTCTAGAGATCGATCGTATGCGGAAGCAGCAAGCGGGTTTGCTCTCTCTTTGACCGTGCCCAACGTGACGTAACGTAAAACCCCATTAGGTGTTAGCTCCTCCGTCGACGGTTAAACCGTTACTCGGCTGCCGCTCGTAGGTGGAACGGAGTCGCGCCGGTGGTATTGGCTGGGTGGGATATATATAGTTTTCGGAGCCGGCGAGAGAGAGAGAGAGAGAGAGAGGGAGAGAGAGAGAGAGAGAGAGAGAGAGAGAGGGAGAGAGGGAGAGAGGGAGAGAGGGAGAGTGGGCACACCGGCGCGCAGGGTTGTTCCGGCACTGTGTGTGCCTATAGGGACCGCTGCGCCGCGGGCGCCGGCGCGAAACGCTCGTTCGCGAGACCACCTCCGCGTGGTGGGCTCGTGACGTCAGCTATCCTCAGTGTGCGGAGAGCGACCGCAGTGTACACCATCTCCACGTTTTGGCAAAAGCAGGCAGCGTCGCCGTCGTTGCGCCGGGGTGCACGAGGGGATTTTCACTTAACGCCGTCTAACGACGATCGCGGGACGATCAGCTGGGGACGCGCCGTCGTCGTGGCGCCCCTCCCCCCTCTTCGCTCCCTCTCCCCCCGTAGTGACTCCCGCCCCGTGGTTTGATCGGCCCGTGTGATCCGGAAGGATCTCCATCGTGCTACATCGTCGGGAACGCCGTCGTGTCGAGGATCTCGAGGAGAAGGACGCAGATATCGCCGTAGAGATCGACCGCGCGCTGGCGAGATTTTCAATCCGCGTCTCCGAGCCCGGCCGTCCGCTCGTCGCCGCGCTCGTCCAAGTGACGCCGCTCTTTCTCCTTGATGTGTACGACGACGACGACGTGGCGGAGGACGGTCGGTAGTCACGCGGTCGACGCTCTCGCCGGCGGTATCGGCGCATCGGAGTCGAGTGACACCTAGCACGAGGAGCGCTTCGCTGCGGGGACGCTGCGTGGATCGGGGCGAGTCAGAGAACGACGATCCTCGCCCTCGTGTGTCGGTGGTGGTGGTGGTGGTGGTGGTGTGGTTCTTAATGTTGCTTTCGCTCGCGTTGGTGCTTCGACGTGACAGCCTGTACTGATCACGCGCGCGACTTTGCGTTAGTCGGACCGTTAGCGAGGCTCACATCTCGACGTGCCGTTTCTCTCCTCCCTCCCGGGAGAACACGAGGAGGCCGCCTCGCGAATTAATCCGACACGCACGTCGCTCGCTCGGCCGGCTCGATCAGGTGATCCTCCGTGCGAGACGGCACACGTGGAGCCGGAGCTGATCGCTCTTAGCTCACGTGGTCGTCGAACCGACCGGTCGACGCTTCTGGTCGTGACTCGCGCTGTGCGCTTCGCTTCAGCCTGATCTCGTGCGTCCCAAAGGAGGATTCTCCACGCGAGTCAAGCGCTCCGCTGTTCATGGTGCACGCACGGCGTGACCCGCGCGCGGACGTGAACTGTGAACTGCACGGTGAGTGATTCGCTCGCGTGGACAGGCTTAGTTCGCGCGAGCGTCCGCGCGACCAGGCGGCTCCTCCTCGTACCTGCCTCCGCATCGCGTTCCAACGTTCATGTCGCGAACGGAAGGAGAGGGATGACGGCGTACCAGCGTCGCGACTCCGTTCAAGGCCACGACGAGGACTCGTGAAGGGCGTTCGACTCGCGAGCGTGTTCCTGTAACTGCGGGACGAGGCACGGGGGCTCATTCGTGCGGCTTGCGATTCTTCGTGGGACTCCCGGGATCCGCAAGCACGCGGAATCAAGCAGGCAGCGTGGAGCGCTCGGCGATTGTGTGGCCGCGCGCCGCGGACCTTTATCTTTATCAGCCAGGTAACGAAACGCCCTTTAGGATCTCAAGATAGATCGCCCACTTCGTTCCCACTTCGACTCGCTCGATCGCGCCGATTTATCGCGCATGCGTCCTTCCGGACGCGTACTACTTCCATTGCCGACGTGGAACCGGCAGCATCTCCACTGGCGAGGAATGCCAAAAAGTATGACGGGCGAATTTCCTCATCATCACACTCTACCGTTTGGCAGCTGAGATCGTACAGCGCGAACGATTGTACAGTGCCAAGATCGCCGAAAGAAGGGACGTTTTAATAAATGCGGCGTGTGATAAATAACTCCTCGATGTGTTCGTTCGGTCTTCCGCTCTTGCCTTTCTCTTCGGCAGGATCAATCCGCTGGTGGGATTTACTCGAAATGTCAGCGAGACGTTGGAGTTCCTCGGCGAGCTGGCGAGCTACTTCGCATCGCTCGCTGTACTTGTGTATTTATGAAAGGCGCGAGGGATGGAAATGAAAAGGGATAAGTTATTGCGTAGATACTTGACACGATTTATACTTCATAGGTCCTCCTCGTTTTAATATCCGCCGGCTCGCACGAATTTTACATTTTCTACCTCCACAATTTTACATGACGGGCCGCGAGCCCCGAAAAAAGATGGCGAGGAACTTCTCGCGGTATGTCGGCCCATTCTTCAGTGACTGCAGCTGCGAGCTTTCGCCGCTTCGCGGGTGCATTCTTGCACCGCCGTCTGTGGAAGCATATTCCAAGTATGCTCAATAAGATTCATATCCGGTGACAAAGGGCGCGCTATTTTTCCGTGACACCGCGTGCCCCGAGAGCTTTTCGAGCGTAACGCTCAATTCCTTCGCAAATCGGGATATCGCGCCGATATCGTTCAACGATAACGATTATCGTTCGGTGTGACGATTTAGTGAAGCAAAACTTTCAACGCTGCTTTACGGGCGATAAATTTCTTAATTAATGGATTAACGATTAATGAAATCGAACAAATTCCGACAGCTCGTTCGCCAATGATACAGTATCCGCGCTGGATAATGAAATAACTAAAAACTAAATAAATAAAATAACTCTTCGTCAGATTCGTGTCCTGAAAGATAAGTGGCCAGTGGACCGGCCGAGGAAAGTTTAAAGATTACTGGTTTCCGGTCGGACCGACAACGACAACGACAACGACGACGACGTAAGCTCGGCGGGCATTCCCCGGACGAGTCTTACAGGCGGCTGAAAATTGCAAGGCGGCACGTGGGAATCGCGCTAAAAGTCGATTAAATTTCCGCGTTTTTCGCCGCGCACGCCACTCGGGTTTTGGTTTCGGCAGGCATCCTCCAAGGATGTTTCCCTCCTGTATTTGCAATCGGGGCAGGCTACAGCCTGACCCGAATCCTTAAGCCAGACCCACGGTCACGGGATGCCTCGGCGAACAGGCACGTAGTAACCTACACGCCAGGCTGTGCCAGGAAAGGCGTCCTTCCTTCTACCTCCTTTTCCCCCGCGCCGCTCGTCCCATCCACCCCTTCCCGTGGCCCCTGATCTGAAACTTTGCCTTCGGCCGGCTCGCTCTTCCGCCCTTCGCGGGGATCCACTCGATATAAAAGCAGTCGAATTTAGATATTATATGAGCCGAGGCGAAGTTTCAAGCAAGTATGGAATAAATGTATCGAATGAAATCCTACGCTCGCTCAGGATTGTCTCTCCGTATTAAAGCCCATCCCCCCCCCCTCTCTCTCTCTCTCTCTCTCTCTCTCTCTGCTTATGTGGAATATATGTTTTTGAGGGCGAAACAATTTGGCACGAATGAAACGGGACTGTATCAACCTGCCTTACACGCGGACGAGAGACCTGCGCGCGCGTGTATGTGTTTGTTAATTTTGCGAAAGCAGAAGATGTCGACAAAGTTACGACCTTGCGCCGCGCGGGTCGCCAGATAATGAAAATATCTCGGTTTCTCATCGGCTCTCGGGAGAACCAGACTTGATCCGCGTTTATCGTCTCGTCTTGTCGTTCTCTCTCTTTCTCCCCGCATCGAGGCAGATTCGTTTTTCAAACCAGGTCGCTCTTTTTCGCCGCGACGTATATCCTGCCGCGATACTTGGCGAGATCCTCAGTATTCCGGACGCATTTCCGACACGATGTTGGTAAAGAGTCGCACTTGTTGGCGTCCAGGGACACGGGAACGTTGGACGTGGAACACCGAAGAGTCGGCGAAGGGAAGGTAGAGGATAGTGGTAGAGGGCGAGGATCGCACTCGGAGGGACAGTGGAAAGCGAAGCGAGTGCGCGGTGGTCAGCCCGGAGGGTCTCTTGGGAGATTTCTGGACCGCAGTCCTAAATCAGGTTTCATTCCCCGGCAAGTCTCCGGCACCTCGACTCCCTCACTCTTTCTCTATCTCTCTTTCTCTTTCATCGAATCTTTGCTCGCCGTATACCATACAAAGCGGGCTCGTCCCAGGATTTTCTCTTTTTTCCTCTCCGCCCGGCAATTTTCCTCTACGTAGCGAGGAAGCGAGGAAGACAGAAAATAAAACGAGAAAATACGCAAACGCCGATAACGCGTTCGACGATCAGCTCCGTTCGGCGCCGTTCCGTCTCGGATGTTCGCGAATCCCGAAATCCGAGAAGGCCGTCAGTTTCGCGAGCCGACCTCTCGGTTGGCGTGTGAAATAAAAGATAAGGGTAACATCCCTGTCGGAGAGGATATGATCGTTCGAGCGGCAGATCTGTATTAAGCCGCGTGCATTATCGCAAACGATATCGCTTTAGCGCAGGCCGGGCGTTGTTGCACACGCCGACAAGACGCACCTGTGTGTGTAAGATAGCGAGGATACGCTACAGAGGAGACGCTGCAGAGGCGAAGGGGATAACGTCACGTCTCGTGCGAGTAACTTGTCCAATCTTTCTCAGCGCCGCCGATAGCTTCTGCCTATATAGCAGAGTAGAATTAAGCCCTCGCGCATTCCGATAAATCCTCTACTACCATCTTGAATGATTCCCTTCAATGATAATCAACCGCATCCATCGCGATGATAGACGCGCGTGCGCTTGGCTTGAGCAGATTGACGGAAAGGAGAGAAAAGCTCCGTTCGGCCCGTTCCGTGCAAGCTCGAGGTAGATCCGCAGCATCTGCAGAGGAAGAGACAGTTATTTTCGGAACTCGCGGAACAATACGCGGAACGCGTGCGTCAAAGCGTTTCCGCGTATGTCCGCGAAATTCATGCCGGCGCGTATATTCACGAGCAGAAGCGCGAGGACCGTCTTTGTAACATTAACGGCCGCGACACGGCAGAAAGAGATACCCGCGTCGCGTTTTCCGTATGCAACGCAACGGCGATCCACGCCATTACGCCCATAAACATAGATCAAGCTCGACAATGGCCCGCCGATAAACGTATTGACATTTTATACTCTCCGTCGACGCTGACTGCTCCGTGTGTTACTTAAACTGCAACAACGCGACAAACTGCAGGATGCGCCGCTGTCCTCGCCGCGATTCCACGCACGACGAGAGATGCTAATGGACGAGGCCGATCCGGCGCGCAGATTTATGACGTTACAGCCGCGATCGAAGGCACGCATTCGGCATCTAGTCGCTAATTCGGAGCACCGCGGCAGCGGCGATGGAAATGGAAAACTGCGACTCGAAAGAGAAACTGCATGTGCGCGCAGGCGCACGCTCTCTCGCACGAACGAACGAATTTTTCATTCGACATTTGGAATTTGGCTCTTTAGCATTACGCTTTTTAAATATCACGCATTGTTCTCAAACGTGATGCGGGAAAGGTCACCGGGCGCTCGCCCCGGGCATGGATTTACGCTTTTAACGTATCGCGTATCATTACGGCGTTTACTTTGCTCGGGATTTACTTTGGCATGTCAGCAACGACGGTCTACATAATCAATTGGCTCTTCGCTGCTGTTTTGCATAAATGACGTTAAATCAGATTGATGGCCGATAATCCCCCCGCGGTGCCAGGGAAGATACTCCCGCACCGGGCGGGTTGTTAACCTGATTCTAAACCATATGGCTGATATTGGGTTAATATGGTGAAAGTTCTCAGAGGGAACTACTCATGGAAGTGTGTTACGGGAACGGCGACGTCTGAGCGTAACGCCGCGTTCTACTTAGGCGGCGCGATATTAAAGCGAGTAGACAAGGACGGCGCGTAGTCAGGCAAAATCCCTCCCCCCTGCGGCGCATCTCCTCCGCGAACCTTCTCCTGGGAACTTTCTCTCTCTCTCTCTCTCTCTCTCTCTCTCTCTCTCTCTCTGTTTCTTTTTCTTCTTCTTCTTCTTCTTCTTCTTCTTCTTCTTGTTTACATCGTGTTGCCGCTGCAGAATTTTCATCTCCATCTTCGTGTTACACGAAGCTGCGCTGCCTGTTTCTAAGGCGAGCCCGCGACTACGACTCTTTGAGACCGAAATCTCACCGCTTCCCTTTCTCTTTCATCATCTGCGCGAATAAAGTCGCTTGCCCCTTACCGCAGTCCGAAGAAATAAGTATTCGGAATTAATATTTATCAGGATTTATCATCTTACGTGATACTAAATTATCACGTGACTGAATTATCGCCTGAACGTCGATATATCGCAAATGTTGGCGCAAGATCGTGCCGTTGTAAACTCTTTTAACCTCGCACGGAATGGGAGGTAACTCTCTGCGCTCTCTCGCTTTCTCTTCCTCTTCTCTCTAGCGGGCAGTTAAATATTTATCACAGTCACGCGCTCCGCATAATTCACGCTAGACCTTCGGCTATGGTGTTGCCCCTCTGGTAGTCTTAATTTAAAAATAACAGGGCTAGAATAATGTTTAGGAAGTTGTTAATCGATCATCTCCTTCGCGAATTACAAGCTCCATCCTCTGCCGTTGCATGTGCGGCATTTTCCTCTCGTTTAATGGGACAAGTATCCATTTATTATTATCGCACGACTTGCTCCGGCATTTGAAATCGTCGTGTCGTGTTGTGTGTTTGCGATAACGTTATTGCGAAAAACACACGAAGATGGGAAGCCAGAATGAAGAATACGGATCTCTCCGTATGGCGCGGACGCGACTGCGAATACTCCCACATATCAAAAGCAATTTATATGATTACATGCATGATGCCTTGATTGCGAAACCCTAATCAAATAAATACTACATAGTGTGCCTCCAGAAAATGGCGAGGAGTATGATCGATCTCGCTTCTCCAAACCGAACAGTCTCGCCTGATGCGTCACGCCAGATGCGTCATGACAGACGGATTACATTGTTTCGTTGCGAGCAAACTGGCATGTTTCGTTATCTCGTATTATCCAGGAGCTCTGAAAGCTATGTGATCAGCTACAATCATAAAGCTACCTTCATTAGACTTCTTTCTATTCGCTACACGATATAATATATTTACCAGACAAATCGAGACGGAATATCCGCAAGTAAATATGAAAACATATCCGCTGCGAGATGCTAGTGCACTTTGGACTTGCATGATATTTCCCCGTCTGCGTTCTCCACGTATTCGGCCAAGCGAGATGCAAAAGAATTTCTGAAGGCAACGAATCACGAGAACCTTTATTAAGCATCTTCCACTTTCCATGATGAATCAAAATGTCTCACTGCGCCAAGTTCAGTGTTCCTCGGTGTTCTTCGGCAGGGATATAGCGCTTGCGGATCGGAGACGGCGTGGGATAAATTAACGTCCTGAATTTTTGGAGATAACGTGTCGCGTGTTATATGGCAGAACCGCTCGTAAAACTGTGACAACGGCAGGTGACGGAGGAAAGTTTTCTTCACGCCGCGCGGGCCTTCAGCTGTTCACGTCGGATCCGTTTACGCCGGCCGGGGAAAATGTTTTCGAATACCGCAAGTTGGAATAGGCTGCCGTCGACGGTGGAAATGGTGCCAAAATCTCAAGAGAAACGCGTCCGTGCGCTCTCCCTGCCTTTTGGCTCGACGTATCCTCCCTTTCCGACAATCTCCCTCTTTCTCTTTCTTCTCTCTCCTCTCTCTCTCTCTCTCTCTCTCTCTCTCTCTCTCTCTCTCTCTCTCTCCCTCGAAACTGCGCTTTGTTATGTTAATTGTTTCAAACTCGGGGCATCATCGCCACGTTATTTTCCATTCTCGTCGCTTTCCTTCCTCCCTTTCGCGCAGCACATACTCATCGGCCTCTGCCGGCCGACAAAGCCTCGTCTTCGTTCCCGGCTATTGAGCCACAAAGAATGCGCCCTTTGTTGAGGGCGACATCCTCCTTTCGGATATCACTTCCGTGATAGTCGCCTAATCATATCTTATTCGTTCGAGGGACTGCCTGCGAGGCAGCTATGCGCGATGGTTTGCATTATTATTGAAAGCTTTCAATTTCGCGGATTTCGCGTGCACTCGTGGCAAGTTCAGGCTGCGCGAGCATCGCGGAATCTGCTCGATGCATCCTGATTCTCAGAAAGGGGAATACTCGCGTGCGACGTGTTCACGCGAGCACATTCCGATCCGTCCCTTTGCCGCAGTCCGCCCTTTGCTGCCGTGTCGTTCGAAGTCGCGATGCTCCATATATTTTAACGCCCGCTCTGTGGGCGGAACAGTTATTACAGTTTTAATTAAACGAAAATCATATCATTCCATACATACTTGATGGCAGTCCGGCTGGGACGTGCCGAGGCATTCAACGCGGCCGCGCGAGCGCGGAACATCCCCGGCGGTTTTCCGTCGTTGTTGAACGTTATGCGCGGACCATCCCCCGGGAATCCCCGCTGCCAACTTTCGCAGTCTCGCCTACGGTCGGTAGCATTTTTGCTTTCCCGTTTAACGTGCCGAGGAACGGTCAGTTGAGACGGAGGATCGCCGTTAATCATCATAGTATTGTAACGTCCGTCACACTCCATGAACTCTCGATACTTTAACTGTCGTTGTCTTATTCCTTTTTGTTATAATCCTCCGTGTCCTTGCAAGGGTACAGGACGGATTAACTGAAAGAATGTTTGTGGAATGAGGATAAACAAAAGATGACACATGAATCGTTGCGACTCGCGGCCGAGTTTTCATCGACACTTCCCATTCTGTTAGCAGTTGCGCTAGTAGTAGCAGTAGCTTTCTCGATCTCTGTTAGTTTATCTTAATCACAGTTCTCTTTTAATTCTTATAATCTCTTCGTCTTTTAAGTGTTTTGTATTAGTAACGCGTTATATTTTCCTGTCTTAAACATTATTTTAACATTGTATAAATATAATAGAACAATTTCATCATTTATGTAATTCTCAACATTCTCCTGCGATCCTCGAGGAAGCTTGTATCCATCGATTATTCCAGGAACGATCGAAACGGTGAATTGTACTTGCTGGTTTGGTACGATTTGGTCCTATATATATTTCCATTTCCATTTTCGAAATAGCCTCGATCGCGAGCTATCACCCCGGGAAAAATCACAGGATTCGTTAATACGCGAAATTAGCGATCAAATCTCGTGTTCGTAATTTAAGAATTAGCAATCGTGAACCAAGACGTAACAGTATCAAGCATCGCGCGCTTGTCGCGTGTCTTAATTATATGGGATAGCGCGTATCGGAATTTGCGAAGCAATATATATTCAAGGTGGCCCGCAGATATTAAAGGAATGCTGTGTACGGCATACTGGAATACTTTATGTACGCAAAATATGCCGGTAATGGCTCTTTCATCTCTGAATAGGCATACCTCGATATCTTTATACGTATAGGAAGGCCTCGGCCGCAGTATGTGGGCTACGAGAGGCATTTACGTCGCGGCCGTAAATCCAAACGACGTCTCGGAACGGGGTTAGAAATACGCGAGACGCATTTTCGCGCGCGCATGCCGTTTCTCCCCCTCCCTCCCTCCCTCCCTCCCTCTCTCTCTCTCTCTCTCTCTCTCTCTCTCTCTCTCTCTCTCTCGCAAAAAGAGACCGTCCGATTATTTCCTTCGTTTTGAGAGCAGCCGCTGCTTGCCGAGGAGCCTTACGTCATAACGTCGCGAGCGGGTGACAAGGGAGGTTCGCGCGAGCTTCAGCATTTGGAAATCAGAAGCTCAGTCTGCCGAGACGTACTGTCGATGTAAATCTTGGAGTAACGGCTGACGAGATCTCGTTACGAGAACGTTAAATTTAATAGCGTCGCGGGCGGACGCGAACGAGACTCACGAGTCGTTCTCGTATTGTGTTCGGCAGCCGCGTCGTTTGACGAAATGCGTCGCAAGTTGCGCTCGTTCCTGTTGCTCATCTTAGTTAAGTTAATTCGAATTCCGGTTTCCTGGACGGAGCCGCGATGTAATTTGAAAGCTCCGTAAACGAGCTTCCGCTAAGGCGCGCGCTGTTCGGTCACTCAGCTTCCCCAGCTTCTTCTCCGGCGAGGTCCGGCTGTCTCTCGTAGGCTTCTCTTCCTTCGGCTCGCTCGGCCGTCCTTCTCTCCTTGGCTTCCGCTGCCTGACTTCCTCGCTTTCGATGAGCGAGAAGGATGGACAGCGCGAGCGACTCCTTTGGCCTTACCAGGGTGAGGGGTGACCGCAGCATCTCGGGCGAGCTATCGACTTGGCTTGAGCTCCGCCTGTACGGGAGAAGGAAGGCTCAGGGCTTGGTTGGTAGTCTGATGTTGTGTAACGGACGGCCTGGCTAGCACCAAAGATGTCAGCACAGCATAATATTATCCTAGATGCCTTGCACAGTTCGGAATTTACTCCGAGATACACAAGCCGGCGGTTAGCTAATACCGGGGCGCCGCCTCGACCTTTACATCCTGGAAGTTGCCCGCTCGCATTCACCCCCCTCGATGTTCCAGCCATCCGCATCGTATAATCGATCTCCCGACGTTGAGCCGAGTACGAGAACGGCGCGGCGGCTCTTTCGTGACCGGTCGCGGCGTTACGTGTCGTATGGGATTTAGTGCGTATCGCGAAGGGCGTAATATCGATCCTGGCGAGCGCGAGCGGAATTGCCGTTCCGCCGTGGGAGATGTAATGGGTCCTGCACGCGCCTTAGGCAGGTCGACGGAGGTGTTGGGATAAAACTGCGAATTATTGGAAAGCGGGAATGCGGGCTTGCTTCGAAGCGACGTGTCGGGCGCAAGGGTGCGCGCAGGACGTATTATCTCGGCCGCAGTTCAATAGAACGGACCGAAACAAAGGGGGCCACCGAGCAAAATAATGCCAACGTTCAGGGGACCAGGAACTAACTGAGAAAAGGGATCTTGGTTCCATTGTGCACGAGCGCGTAGATATTTATAGAAAGCAGCGTGGCGCGTGTTGGTAAACGCGCGAGTCCGTGTGAGTGGAAAATGAGGAGGAGGACTACGTGAGGGTGGTATCCACGCGGACTGGAAACAATGGAGGAAATAAAATAAAGCTTAGAACCGGCATAGGGCGCAATCGCGACAGGGGGGAGGGTGAGGGACAAGCATAAGAAGAAGAAGAAGAAGAAGAAGAAGAAGAAGAAGAGGACGCAAAGAGAGAGGGAGAGCTCTCGAAGGTCGAAACACCAAGCGATGCTCTTATTTTCAGATAAAACAAGAAGAAGGCAAGGCAACAGTTTCAAATGAAAGTAGAGGAGACGAGGGAGGGGGGAGAGGCGAAAGCCGGGAGAGAAGCGCGAGGCTTGGCTCTTTCCCCTGATTCTTCCCTTATCGCGGCTCTAGGTATCACCTCGGAGCGAGCGAGTAACAGCGCACTGTATATGGTTCCTTCTAATTTGCCAAATCGGGTACACAACGAACACAATCTACGGTTGCCGCACCGGCACGCATCGATCGATGCACGAATTGAATCGTTACCCCGGAACATTACTTACGAATCGAGGTGTACGGCTGCAAGTGGCGAACACGGTTTACGTGCCGTGGCGCTTTGCTTTCAATTCCACTTTCAAACTTTTCCACCCACCGCACGCCGGCTCTCAAACAAACGGCACCGTGGCGCCTATTTGTTTCTCGACGGGGCACGACATCCGTGCGGCACGTTTTAATGCGGCAGGAGGATATTCTCGGACACGCACGTGGCTTGGTCTTGGCCATTGTTAGCGCGCGCGCGCGCGCGCGCTAACAAACTGCTGCTCTATCGCTGTCATCGGAGTGTCGATGACAGTTTCGCTAAGGATACCGCTAAGGATTTCACGGGATCTGCCTCTCGTCTGTTTTTAATTCTCGTCTGCTTCGGCGGCGGATAATCTTTGCGGAGAAACTTTGACTCGACTGTTGCTTAATAATTTATCTGCAAATGAAAGACTCGCGCGATCAAGCCCAAGGGATTACTGCGATAATCACGCATGGATGTGGGCAGACGGGCTAAACGCGAAGGACACGTGCCGTAAAGCCGGACGACGACCCCGATCACCCCATGGGCACCCTCTCTTCTCCCCTCTCCTACTCGCGTTACTGACATAACTACCCTTGGCTCCGATCAATCTGGCGTCCGCTCCGCGATCGTCGCCTTTAGTCGCCGCTGTGCGCCATTCTAGAGTCCGCGCAAGGCCGCATCGTACATCAATGTGTCTCGAATCTACTAGCGATGACCAACTGTCAAAATCGGTGATCTGCGAGCGTCGTTCCCTCTGTCCACGAAATCGATGACGGATGGTTAGGGCCGATCAAAGATATTGCCAAGGATATCCGATAAACGACCGGGCTATATAGATAGGTCGTTGTGTACGACCGGGTGACATCGACTTAATCATCCTCTACAGTGCTTCAGTCGATAGTCGAAGACGCGTTACGCGATCAACGCCGCTGTTTCAGCTTAGCTCCTTCCATCCGCGGGCGCTTGCGCGACGCGGGCATCTTGAATCGGAAATTTTCCGAATCTTTCGACCGCGCGTCCAATTCCTTATTATTCCTCTGAAAATTTCACGGCCGCTCCACAAACGCGACACGTGACGGGAAATACTCGCGAGTTCCCCGGGCCATTTGTCAGACGAACCGGTCCATAATCAGGACCGCAAAGTATCACGCGTTTCCGCTAAGATCCTCCAACGTCCCCGGCCATTCCCCGCTAATGTCCTCCAAATGCGATCCCTCGTTTCTCCGTGGTGGGAAATGGCCAGAGGGGGGGGACTTTTATCGGATACCTGATAAAGATTCGATCCCGCGCACACGCGCTCCTCGCTAGCACGATAGCGCCATTTCATACGCGTTTGAAGTTGGTGCGAGGCCAGACCAACGTCGGCGAAAGGTTGGCTGGCTTGCCAGCCCGGCCTGCCGCAGTTGGCCGTCCGTGAACGGCAGTTCGCTTTTTGGCCGGCACGACCGGACAGAAATGTTGTTTAGCTTGATTGAACTTTCGCGGTGCGCCGGGGATCGACTCACGGTGCAACGCGCGCAATCCGCTGTCCGCTCCGCCATCCATTCACCTGCGCGAATCTCTGACCCTTCCCCGCTCCGTTGCCGGATGCTGTGTGCGTCCGATCTCCTTAGTCCTTCCGTCGCGCCTCTCGCATCGCCGGAGAGCAAGTAGGCGTTTTTCCTCGATGCTCCTTCGCAGCATCGCACAGTCAATCTCTCGATCTTTCTTTTTTCCTTTTGTTTTTTAACCTAGAAAAGTATATTTTTCAGACTTGGACTTTAGGCTTTATAAAATTGCTTCGCATTTGCAATCGCATGGAAAGTTTGCACGTTATAAATGAAATGACAAATAATTTTTTTTGCATCGCGGAATTAAATACTTTCTATGCGTATATGCGTATATATTCTTTTTTATCCGCATGATAAATTTTAGAGGAATTAAACAAACGATGCACTTTCTCCCCGCGTGCTCCTTCTGATAGTCCAGAATTGAGTATTTTTCCTTGGTATCCCTTTGGATTTAACAAAATATTACGAAATCCATTTTTTTTGTTTCTCCTCAGCAACCCGGTTGCGTCCCAGGAAAATAAAATCTGGAATTGCAAAGCGCCCTTTCACGAGCACGTAGCATCCAGCAGGCTTCCCGATCCTTCATACGTGAATCGCATAACGCGCGATAAGATCGCGCGATGAAGTTCACCGAAAGCATCGGGGAGATAGATTCTTCGGGAGGCTCGATATTACTCGCGCACTAGACGCATACGAAATAATCCGTATGCGTGCAGGGGGCACATCAATCTCGCTCGCTTCTCGCAGGAACTGGTCCACCTGTCGATCGGCGAATCTTCATTATTAACGCCATTTATACGCGATCGGGCCGACTTGGGGGTTGTGCGTTAATAGCACAAGGAGACGCGGCTTGCCGAGATCAACGGCATTCGCATTGAACGAGACGCCGTTCTGAATATTCATGCCACCGTGTAGGGGCGAACGTCGCCAGCGTCGAGCTATAGGATGCTGACGACGCTGAAGGATGGACACGGTGGACTTGGACTCCGCACGGAGGTAAAACGTGCCTTAATGTCTCAGTGATGCGAGCAAAACACGCTCGCTGCCTGTGCGATGCAAAAGATTCGCGTTCTACAACGTGGCGTACAAGATGACCTTTGGCGTCTCCACTGGCGAGGGAATGGATGATCCGATTGATAAGCACTTTTTCTGCTGCGTTTAATCGGTATATCCGCTGCACCTCTTACGTTTCCCTTCATTTTTATTATTATTATTATTTTATTAATAAACAAAGTCGTCGAGACGCGAACGAGAGACGTTGCAGATGTCCACTTTATCGATTATTCATGACAATCTCGCGATCTCGTATCATCAATTGCTAAAAGCGATAATTCCGGCTCACGAATTATCATTTCGTCATCGTTATCGCATTCGTAGCGCATACGTGAACGATGACCGCCAAACTCCGCCGCTGCTCGATCCCGAAGAACGAGACTTGGACGTTATTGGACACCAACTCGCCATCACCCCTTCGCGTGTACGTCACCTTGCATGTACACGCCGTTGTAGAGGGGCCGAAATTATCTATTGATTTTGAATGGCTGGCCACTATGGCGGATTAGGCTGACCAGCAGGTTGCGGTGATTGAGGCTGTGTCTGGCCTTCTGCCCCGGCCATCCGCCAGCTTTATCATGCGCTCCTACCATTGGCGCGGAACACGTGTAATCAGCCGCCGATCAGCCAAACATGAGGGCCGCAGCCGGCCGCATATTATTTCGCGCGGTTGGTCCGCGGCTTACAGCTAGACGCGGGAAAAATTTATCGCTCCCGGGAAGAAGAAGAAAGAGGCGCATGAGCGGAAGGGGGAGGGAGAGGAATCTGCTGAAAGAGAACAGCGGGTGCGATCAAATATCCCGCGAAACTTCAGGCTTTCCCGGGGTCGAGTTAGATTAAGTTGGAAACATATGGATACCCTATATGGAAGTTTGTTACACGCGAACGCTTTAATCAGGAACTTTATCGAGCGGAAGCGTGCCTCTTCGCGAGATCGATCGACGCCGAAGATCCAGTCCCGTCGTCGCGATCCATCGAGAGCGTTAATCAAGATCGGAACGCGCGGCGCGCTTGAAAACTGTCGCCCGCTGATGCGAGCGAATTTTCCGCGCTTTCCCACAGCTGATCTCACGCGGGAGGGGTGACTATCGGCGCAGGACGATCTCGCCGCAATATGAATCTACTCGAATTAAACTCGCTCGGCTCAATTAGCTGCGAAGTAGGACGCGGAACGGGGGAGACGTAGCGGCGTGTAGCCGCGAGATCATCCCACGGAATGGCGATCGGAGTCGCGCGAGCGAACCGCACGTGAGATAAACGTTATCCCGCCGTGTGCCAGGGAACCGTCCGCTGATTTATCGGGCAAATTAAAGAACTTTTCGGTCGGCATTCCTAACCCCTCCTCGTTCTACAAAGTGGCTCTAATTAAAAGACTATAAAGAGCCAACCACCACGTGACAGTGGAGGAGGTTCACGTACGTTCGCAGACATGGAACGCCTCGGTAGACGAGGACACACAGAGAGAGAGAGAGGGATTAGAAAGAGCGGAGCGAAAGAACGAGCGCTCTTTCAAGAGTGTAAGGCTGAAGGGTTTGTTTAAGGATAGGGCGAATTTTCAACCCGCGGATGTTACATGCAGCGGCGGATATCCGGCGAATAGCCGGCGGAGGGGAAAAGGACAGTCAAACCGCGAACAGACGGCGTGCTCTTAATCGGTCTTCCTAATTATCTTTACGTCGGTTTAAGAGCGATTTATCACGATCGCACAGCCGGGTCTCGTTGTTCAGCCACTTAATTCCTACGGCGTGCAGCCATCGCGAGCAAAGTGACATAGCGGGACACGCCGGCAATCCCGGAACGCTTCCTCCTTTCGGTATTTCCTTCACAGCGAACGCCACTTGCAGCAGAACGCTCGCCCGTGTTTATCCGCGCGATTCTCGCAGCGCGTATCGCGAGGTCTTTTGCGAGCGAGCTCGATATAGCGGCGCGCATATCTCTCTCTCTCTCTCTCTCTCTCTCTCTCTCTCTCTCTCTCTCTCGCCTTCTAATTCGGTTATTGGGGATCGATATGGGAAAGTGCCATATCTTGTATTACGTCAGCGCAGAGAACAGATGGAAGCTGCCTGGTGCAATTTCATTCGCGTGCCTGTAATCTCCATAGTCCAGGATGAATGTTCGTACACAAAGGTGGTCTGGTTGGATACGGCGTTCCAAGATACAGCGTACGCGCAAGAAGGATGAATTTATAGCTCACAGCTATTCACCCATACTGTTACCGTTACAACAATCATCGCTATTGTTTCCAAAGTAAGCAGATATCCTGCCTCCTGTCTTCTCTTACGACTCGTATATATTACGAATCGCTCTCTTTGATCGCTGCTTTCGTTTTTAAGATCGCGTACGCGGAGACGTAATTTATTTATCTTAAATATCTCGGAGGGCCCTTAACGACGTCGTTAAGATATGTACGAGGTGTAATTGACGCAGCGACCGAAAATTTGCAGACGTGTTCTTGCATCAATTTGAAGCTGATGTCTTCTTAGGCGAAATGTCAAGAGACGTTAATTCCGAACGTCCTTTGCGAACTAAGTTCCAAGGTGCAAATATACGCCATAAATTTTCGCTTGACATTTAATTTCGAATAAATTTTACTTTACCATATTTCCGCGTAAATTACGCGCCAAGATACCTGACGGTGAAATTTAATAAATTACAAGGAAAGGTGAGGTAATGCCAATCGCGCATCCTCGTTGAGGAAAGGATCGGCTTCGAATTGGTCAAAGGGCTGAAAATCCTGGCTCACGTAATCCAGTTACATCCCATGGACGACATTATGCAGCGGCGTGATCGAAAATTGTTGTACCTCCTAGACGCGCGTCGGCGTTACGACGCTTTTAAGGGTGGCGATCCGACGCTTTCCTCTTTAATGAGACGAGCGACAGGCTGCGCGCCGAAAGGAGAGGGCGGCAAGAGGAAGGGAGGGAGGGTGAGAGTAGGAGGAAGATGTTCTCTCGGTCGCCCATGTCTCGTGGGGTAGGTTGATGCTGCGTATACCTACTATCTCCTTTCGGGAGCGCCGGGGGAGATGGAACGAGATGGAACAGTCACGACGAGACGGGGACGGGAGGCGTGTTGGTTCGAATAAGAGACAGATCTATAGCGCAGGGGCCTCGCCGGCGACACGAGAGGAAAGCAAGCAAGCAAGCAAGCAAGCAAGCAAGCAGGCAGGCAGACAGGCAGGCAGGCAGGCAGGCAGGCAGGCAGGTAGGCAGGCAGGCACTAGCAAGGAAGCAAGCAAGCTAGGCAGGCAGGCAAGGCAGGCTTGCGAAACGTTATCTATAGCAGTAGGCCGTGGCTGTATTGATCAAGACGAGGCGGGACGGCGGAGCCTCCCTACGCCTCTATTTCCGTTGTTGGCCCTGTTCTTGCCTCTCCTCGCGCTTACGGGACGCGGAGGCGGGGCGGGGGGGGGGGGGGGGAGGGAGGGATCGAGAGAAGGAGGAGGAGAAGGAGAAGGAGGAGGAGGAGGAGGAGGAGGAGGAGGAGGAGGGTTCTCGTTCCTTCGATCCCGCGTTCCGCGCTGCCCTTCTTTTCTCTGGTACTGACCGCAACCTCCGCGCTGCCAACGCCAGGGCCGGAGGAGGACGAAACGCCGCCATCGCCAACGTCAACAGCGCTGCGGGCAATTTCCCAATGACCAACATCAGCGTCGGAGCAATAGATCTCGCGCGAGAACCGCGGGATCTGCCCGTACGCGGATGTCCGTTTCCCGAGCGCTCGCTCGTGGAGAAACGCGCCGCACCGCGGCGGCGGCGGCGCTCCGTTTTTCTCCCCTTCATCGATTTCTGTCGCGGACCGTATTCGTATTCGCGTCGTGAATAATTTATTCGCGGATAATTATCCGATTTTTCGCTGGCTTCGCGCCTCCCGGTCCGATTGCCCAGGTCCTTGAGTCAAGCTTGATATCCCGGTGTCATTGCGCCCTTTCGAAAGCCTATTATTTGCGGATGATCTGTCCAGATAAGAAGATCCGATGCGTCTTAGGATGCGCTTGCACTGAGGGTTTCCCAGTCTCGCCGCGCGGATGAGAGGAGAGCGGAATCGCTTCCGCGAATTACATTTATAACGCTTACACGTCGTGTTGGACACAACAGATTTCCCAAAGGATATCAGTAAACTCTTCCGTATGTACGCTTCCGTTCGGCGCGCTTGCACCGAATGCAGACACCAAAGGAACAGTCGCGTATGGGGAAACGCATATAGAGCGAGCGGCTGATGCGAGCTCAATTTTCTCGGCCGGGAACTATTTCACGCTCGGTTCCCCCTGCCGTCGTATCTCATTTTTACCCAAGCTTCCCCGGGACTCCGCGAGGGATTCGATCGTCGCGCGCGATCTCAGCTCGCGTCTCCGCTCGACGCGATCCAACATGGAACAATTGTTTCGCGATATTTCCCACCTTCCACGCATCTGGCGATTACAATCCGCGAATGCTCTCGCATTAGAATACGCGCGCCGGGCGTTCCGCGTGTCCCATCTCCGCTGGGCAGTTGTAGCTGTCCGCTGTGCGGACGGATATGGATACGCGGGCAGTTTCAGCCGGACTTTTCCACGGGAACGCCAGAAAATTTTATTTCGCTCGCCGTGTCGCGGCGGGAAGAGCCAGAGAAAAAAAAAGAACGAAGAAGAGGAAGAGAAAAAAAAAGAGAGGACGCTCGGACATGCCGTCCGGGCGCGAGCGGGCGGCGAGTTTACGTTTCAGCCGTCGCGGATCGAGTAAATGTAGGGAAAGATGAGGGATTGCGGTTTTGCGGGCTGTGAATCGAGCTGGCAGGAGGGGGGAAGGGGAGGGGGGATGGCGGACGGGGGTCGGGCAGTGACGGGTTCGTCCTGGGGGGAGAGGGGAAAAAAAATTTCTCGCCCTCCGCCCGTGTCCGCTCACGCGCGCGCGACTCCGCTGTATTTATGCGATACATTACGTATTCGGGTAAATGACACGTGACTTGATTTACCGACGTCGGCTGCGGCGGAATAAAATCGCGCGAGCGGACGGATTCCGCGCGATTCCCGAATGATGCACCTCCCGCACGCGCGCGTTTACGCTATCTGCATTTTAATCGCTTGCTTCCGTCGCGCTAATTAATCACGTCGCGCGGCACACGCGCGGTTCGCGCGCGTGTACATTCTTCCTCGCGATGCATTTCTATTTCTACTCGCGGACGAATCGCGATCCTCCTTGTGATCTCGATCCTCGGATCTGCGTAAGGGCGATTACATAAATGATCGTCGAGAAGCGTCCGAAAGCAACGAAAATCGGCGAACGCAAGATGTCGCAAGATGTAACCGTTCGATACGTTATCATACGTTATGTGATCGCATCACGATATCGTTCGCAAACTGCGAATGTCCTCTAGTTTCACGCTAAGCGTGGAACATTGTGCGTGTACTTGCAACCGCAACATTAGTGATCGCCATCAACTGTCCCGTTTTGCGGGGACTCTACTCTGTAATAGAGAGGTAATAGTAATTTGCAGAATCCGCTGTCGACTATCGCGGAAATTAATGAGCAAGATCGTAATTCCAAACGGTAATTAGCTAGGCAAATTGAAACACCATAAACGTTCCATCTGCGGCGTATATTTTGTACTTTCCTCGTACATGCACGCGAAACGTTTTACACGCTAGACGCCCAATCAATTCATTACGCGACAAGGTCAGGCAATGAGTTTAAGGTCCAGAGTGGATGCCTCATCGTTCTCTGCTCCTGTAATTTAGCTATCTCTTTAACGACGTAATCCCGGTCATAGTTCAAGAGCGTGACGTCGTGTCGCGAGATCGCGAAAGTTCGTTTCGAGCACGGCACGGTGCAACAAACCAGCTTCGAAAGAACGGCGGTGTTTAAGCGTCGAAAGTTTCAGCCGGAACACGCACCCGCCTTTAATTCCCTCCCGCCTTTCAGTGCTTAAACTCGCGGCCACGTCTAATTGATGTAGTTTTTATCGACTTACGCACGCCTCGAGCCGCCGCGTTATTCATTCAATGCTTTTCCCTTGCCGAGAGTTGAAAGGGAACCGCATCGTTTATCGCCTGCCGCGGCGTGCATTTTCGCCGTTCTGCTTCTCGCCTTCTTCCTCAACGCTTTCTACTTAACGGAATCGATACGTCGCGCTAGACTGAGCCAATGCCAGGGAACAGAATCGCACAAATCGCTCCGACACCTCAACATTATCTCGAGAAGCGTGTACGAGAAGCGTGCAAAGCCGCTTCTTCTTCAGAGATTGAGACAAGTTGGAGAAACGTGAGACGTGATCGAGGCAAGGATATATTCGCTCACGCATCGCAAATCGTTACTGACACATAGCTCTATATAGCAAGAATACACGCGAACGATCATCAATTTATACACACATAATCGCGAGAGAGTAGGAGCGAAACGATTCGTGCCGCGCCATTCGTGCGTCATGGAAGGACCAATGCATCGGAGGTAGGATGAGAAGTGGTCCTCGGAGGTCTGTTGCTCCGCAAGAGCAGAGCGCAGGCCAGAGATAGCGAGATAGAACTCCTTAGGAAGAGAGTAGTCCGCTCCCTCCAGACAAATGCACTCCGGTTGTTTTCCTCCGGTTCGTTCCGTTCGGTCTTTATCAAATCTCCTCTCTCGTAGCCGAGTCGGAGCTTTTCGCAGTCTGGCGAGAAGCGGCCGATAAGGTCCTATCCCCCGCGGCGCCCCCTTTGCCCGTCCATCCGCGGATCGTGCTTGACGAAAAAAGGACGAATCGCGAGAGGGGGGGAGAGAGAGAGAGAGAGAGAGAGAGAGAGAGAGAATGAGAGGACCGGGTCGGAGGGAGCCCACGATAAATACTTCCACCACGTCGCAAAACAGACCGGCAGAGAAGATGAGGGCGAGGATGACGGTAGTTCGTGGTATAGCGGGGGGAATGAGGGGCGGAGGGGGAGGCGGGCAGAGAGAGACCGCTCCTTCGCATCTTTCCGCTCGTCGCTCGCAACGGAGCCGAAAGTTTCTACTCTGAAGGAAGCTCGAGTAGTTCACCGATCGAGAGGCACTCCACTTGTGCGTTCGCCCTCCTCCCTCTCTCTCTCTCTCTCTCTCTCTCTCCCTCTCTCTCTCTCTCTCTCTCTCTCTGCGCCAGGCAGAAACGCTCTTCTGGTCGGCCGGTTAAAATCGAGCTTTCTTTCTAACGCCGCCGAATATCTGATTATGCACCAAATACGCGCCGCGCTTCGCTGGCCTTGACGCGTGCGTTTTTTAAGATAAGCTACATCACGTCACGTCGCATCACGTTCGTCGATTATAATAATATCGTAATATCGGTGAACATTTATGATACAGATCAGCGATTCTCGCTACCGTCTACAAGCAGTCGCAAATGTGGAAACACGCGAGTAGATTAATGCCGAGTATTAAGAATCGACGATCGACGATCGCTCGCGCGACTGAATCGAAAATCTCATGACATCGCGAACGCTAGGACTCGACTAGGAAATGGGAGTCTGCATAAATCTGGTAAACATTAATCACGAAACAAGGTCTGTATGCAATAAATTCATCTTAATCGTGACTTTAATTCCTACGAATCGGTCCGGATCTTTACATCCGCTTTAAGTATGAATTATACATGCGCTGCAATGCTTCATACATTAAGGCCACATTAAGGAACGAAAGGGAAGGTTGTTGATTTACGGATTTCTCGCGACGTGCACATTATTTCATAGCTGCGCCCCCGCGCAGGGAAACTGGCTGCGGAGTGAAGTGCGGAGACTCTGCGAAAGGGGAGTAAGAAGAGGGAAAGAACCGGGAATAGCTGCTAGCAGACTGGCGCGAGGATGGAGCTGTCCCAACGGAGGGGGTGCGGAATATCGTCCCGGCTCCTTTCTCGCTGCCGCGAGCGCAGCTGCCGTACTTTTAATATTGTTCTACCAGACTTAAAATATGAGACTGCGCCGCAACTCCGGCCTCGTTGCAGGCTTCGAGGTCCGTTTCGTCCTCCGGTCCAATCCTCCCCTTGCGGAGGGGGACGCGCCGGTAATCTACTTGCGTAACAGCTTCGAAAAATCCCTTTCTCTCTCTCTCTCTCTCTCTCTCTCTCTCTCTCTCTCCCTTCCTCGCGACTCGCAACTCTGAGAAATTACGTAGCAGCAATAATCACTAATTACCGGCGAACTTTCTCCGGCAGTCTCTCCTTATTAAACAGCGAATTCCATTTATCTTCCGCGAAATCAACGGCCGATCCGACCGAGCCGGCACACACCGACGCACGCGCGTTTCTTCTCCGCCGCAGCGTCGCGACGCCTCGACGATAACAACGCGCGCGCCTCGCGCCTTGTTTGCAGCCATCGTTTGAATCCGCGAGAAGCATCGCTCTCGATATCGAACGCAGTTCGCGCTGACCGCTGCCCGGACTCGCCGGACTCGCGCGAAACTCGCAGCAGTGTCAACGTCCAAGTTTGCTCCCACGTCAATACATTTATCAGAGATATTTTCGCGACCGGCCACAATTCTCAACGCGCGTTGAGCGACCGGGGGGGAGACTATTTTTTTCTGACCGAAAAGGAAAGAGAGAGAGAGAGAGAGAGAGAGAGAGAGRGRGAKGGGGGGGGGGRGGGAAAAAATGGAAGAGGAAACGCGAGGAGAGCGAGACGTATTTGTGGCACGCCGAGCGCCGCGGCTCGCCATGAGGTACAACCTGTTTGTTTCGATGCGTCCGGACTGCCGTTTGTCTTAATTGTTTACCAAATTTGCTTTGGAGACCGTGGCTCCAACCGCTCTGTCACTCGCTCCGCGAGGCCAACCCGTCCGCTTCCCTGTATCGACTCGCCTCCCCAGCCCCATCCCGCGCGCCCTCTCGCCGATTTGTTTGCTCGTGAAGTTGCCCAGCTGCGTTACATCGGAGGTGCCGCGCGATTTCACGAACGGCGGAGGCCTTCGCCCTCTCACGATTCTTCGTCCGAGCAGTCCGCTCACACTCCCCCCCCCCCGACCCTCTCCCCCCACCCCCGACCGACCGACCGACCGACAAGACGCATCGCCTTTCTTCCGTCCGCCAGCCGCGCGGATGGTTTCCGCTCTATATTTTATCGGTATTTTGAAATTCAAGAAGCCGCGTCGTACCCCTCCCGAAATTCGATCCGCGCGGATCTCGAGCCGTCTCCTGAAATTTTAACGCACCCTCGACTTTAACACGCCCCCCCGCTCGCCCTCCTGATTAGACCGGACGTTCCGCTCGCCGCGCTTCCTCGCCAAGCGTATCCTCGCGCGGATAAACAGACGCGATCGGCGGCTATCTCACCGCGGCTTGTGAAACTTTCAAGTTTCTTGTTTCATGATTTCATGATTAATTCCAAAGTTTCGACGGAACGTGACGTACGTGACGTAGATTTCGCGCTCATATTATTGAGACGTCGATACGATGCGCAAAGTCGATGCGATAGTCTGCTATCGATTGGATACGAAGCGCGTCCTTGAAACTCCAAAGCTGTGATTCTGAGAACATTGCGCGCATTTCGTATTATTTGTCTAATAAGAATTTAAATGGCGCCAGCAGGCGAGCAACCGCGAGCAACGCGATGCACTATTTGGAGGATTTTTATCCCAGCCTTTGCCTTCTTACAAGACTTCCTCTACAAAATACACGTATGACACATCGATTGTTGATATTCCGGCGTGCAATGCTTGAACTCCTCTTAAACTCTTATCGGGCAAAGTTACGAAGGTGCACCGCAAACGCTCGCGTCACAAATAAACATATCGTCATCGAATATTAACGCCGTGTCGAAGGCGCCCCGATACGGGCGCAACGAAGATCGATGTCGTAGGTTTGCCACGCAAACAGAGCCGGCGCCTGCGACAAGGGCGACCGGAAACCCACCGATAAAACGCGTTCGCGAAATATTCCGTGTCGTGGCACAAACGAAATGCAAATGGCTAAGCTACGCGTCGCACAGACGTTTGGCAACAGTGTTTGGGCTTCGTTCGAGGGGTGGTTCTGGCAGTTGGTAGGTGAAGCGTCGGGGGTGCACACAAGACAGATAGAGCGACGAACGTGACGTGTGTGCGTGTGTATGTAAAGAGCGAAAGAGGGAGGGAGGGAATCTGAGAGGGAGGGAGAGAGGAACCGGTGAATGAGAGGATGAGAAAGGAGAGAGCGAAAGGGAGAGGCGAGCGGGCGGTGAGGGGATGGCAGGCAAAAGGGAGCGAGATGAGAGGCAGGCTACGTTGGGTCGTTGTACCACGTCCCGTCCGTCAACACCTCGCCGCCCTCGGTCGAGCGAAACTATAAAATACACGTGACATCAGCCACACCGCCAGCAGCGCCTTTTCGGATACACGAACGCCATTTATACCTGAGCCAGTCGCGATGTTCGTCGAGGCTCCCGCGTTCGATCCGGCCTCGATACGAAGCCTTGAACAGAATTCGGCGACCCGCTGTACTCGGTGTACAGCGCGAGTACATCGCGATAAACGCCATCCGGCCGACCAGGCGGATTTACGGCGGCCGACGCCGGATCATCCGGCCGCTTTCGCATTCGCATTCGCTAATTGAAACGATCTCCGAGCGTTTGAGCGTTCGCGCAATTTCCGCGGCTGCGGATTATTTCGCCGAGCGAGATGGAGGTCGCGATGACGACTCGAGTAAGTTTCGCCAGAACGCGGCTGCCGTCGCCAATTCCGCAGAGTAATTATAAGTTGGACGAGAGACGAAGAGAGGCCGAGCGCGGATATGTGAAGCGCGATCGACGCGCACGGTTGCTTTAATATCTCTCGATTTTCTTGCTTCTCGCTCGCGCGGCTTCGCCTCTGATCGCAAGGAAACGCGCCGAGGAACGCGCCGAGGAACGCCGTCCAACTTGAAGAACGAGGTACGCGATTTCTTCCTCCTCGCATCGTCGTGTTTTCTCCGCGTTGTTGCTTCGTTTCCTCGTATCCTCGTATCCTCAGCATCGGTGGATGCTGTGGACGTTCGCCACGTTCCTGCCTTTGTCTGCCTTTGCGGACTCCGCAGTTCGATCGTCGGCACGTCAAATGAATCATTCCGATTTCTCATTCCCCTCAATGTCCCCGAATCATCATCCGTCGCGTGGATTGACCGAGTGAAACGAGACACGGTGCAAGCCGTGCCAACGTAATTTTCCTCCGGCGCTGACGTGGCCTCCCTTCGTTCGTCAACAACGATAGACTCGCCGGCCCGAAAGCAAGTGGGGGCAGCATTAAGCTGCTGCCAAGCGGAAGGGAGTGCAGGAATTGCAGAAAATGCCCATAGATGTGATAATACACGTAACGGCGCGGTGTTGGACACTTGCGATGTCCCGCGGAGGAGTCTATCGTTGTTGACAAACGCCAGGGACGCCAGAATTCGAGACGCCGAATAGGATTTAGACGATCCCGAGGATGGAACGTTTTTGAGGCGGGGGGAGGGCTGGTTTCCACCAGCGAGGAAATAACGTTTCGGCAGCCCGCCGAATGGCAAACGGTACGTAGAAGCGAGCGGTGGCACAATCAGGCTTGATGCCAAACAGTTCTAGCCACTCCCAACCGGTTCCACCCGTGGGATTGGTTGGCAATTACAAGATGCGCGATAATCCGCAGACTTGGCAGCGGCCACCACTTGCGTTAACCCACCAAGATTAACACTTACCTACACGTAACTCTTGGCTCCCCACTGGCTGCCGCGCACGCTTCCGGCTCCTCGTCACCAGCCGCGCTGGCTGTCGCCTCTTATGGATATCGATGACGTAACTTCCTTCCGACGATCCGGCCATTGTTTGTAAGGCCGACTTGTGTAAGACCGCTTACCGCTAATTATCTACGCACGCGGAAGCGAAACGCTAATCGCCGCGACGCAGTCTCGACGGAAGCCCTCGATATATCGCGACATATAAGATACTAAAAATGGAGGGATCGTTTGATTGAGCGAGAGATTGATTGAGCTGTCGCCGCTCGCGTGCAGCCTCGCGCGACGCTTCGGAGCGTCCAGGATCGATCTCGGCTTCCGTTATCAGCTTCCATGTTGGTGGATGGAGTTGGAGGCTTTCGCGGAGGAGCTCCGCGTAACTCAACCAGGGGAGAACTACCGGGGGGATTAAAGTTGCTCTGGCAAAAGTCCCTGAATCTTGCGGGCTATGTCGGCCGACCCTCAGCCGCAGAACTTAGATTTATGCCGCGAAACCCTCGGAATTACCGAATCGAGGATTTATTCCTCTTTTCGCTCCCGTTCGCTTTCCTCACCTTCGCGCACCTACGCGTACGTACGTATGCGCAGGGACGCGCATCTAATCCCCCTCCTCCCTCCTCCTGCCCCGACGCGGGAAACACAGGAGGCAACACGGTACAAGTTAATATCCCTCTTCCCCCTCCGGCCCGCCGCGGCTCCTCGCTAAATTACCGGTAACGCGATGGTAATAATTCTTAACTGAAGTCAGTTCGCCTCGGCGGACTATTGTTGTCTTTCCTGATATACGAAGCTATTTTCACTGGAACACCCTACGTAGCATGCAATTCCACTATTACATCAGCGCGGAGCCAATGAGGCCTCATAATCGTTATCGCCATTTCCCGGCATGTCGAGGATAGCTAAAGAACTTTTAAAGTTGCCCGCAGCGACCTGGATTGCCTGCTGTTTTCGCGGAGGGGACGGGTAACTAGTTTCTAATTGTGAATTTCCAGTTAGTTCCGTTCGGTTATCGATTTTCCGCGTTAAGGCTAATGGAAGTCGTTGCATTATGTCGTAACCGTACTCGGTGACGTTGCATTGGTCCCGTAACGGCCAGTAACCGTGCTCGAGCGTCTGGTCAGCGACCGGAAGTCAGATAGCAGATTGTCACGCGTGGCGTTTCAAGGCTGTGATTAATCCCCATCCTTGAGATCCTCGGGCGAGCAGTAGCCGCAGCGTTAACCGCGTTAACCGCGTTCGCGCTCTGCTTCTTCTTTCATCTTCTTTCATCCTGGAACTTTGCGAGAGGCGCGAAGCGCGGCCCGATCTCGAGGCAGCCTCGAAATTCGTTCGCTCGAACTAATAAGAGGATTCTTAGCGAAGCGAGATAAATCCGTTATCCAAACCGCCCACGGAAAGAGTGCCCGCGCGCGCTTTAGTTTTCATCATAAATTACGGCGCGCCCGCGCCCGTCGTGTCTCAAAGGGCCGCACCCCCGCGTCCTGAAATAAACGGAGCCGCGGCGGCCTAAAAAGAAAACGGCAACGGGTAACGAGCGGGGAGGGTTCCGGCGATACTTGTTTTTACGCAGCGCGCCGCGCTGCGGAGCGACTGCAGGAAACGTTTACGACTAATGCAGACGACCGCGTCAGACACCTTAAGGGTTAGCATGCACGTGAGCTATTCGTCGAAGCGTGGTTAACAGAGTGTACCTGCGGCGCGACACTCGTAAACGACGCCGCTTAAACGGTGCCGCCGCGACGCCTGGAACGCATTTAAATTCCATCGGTCGGAACGGCGCGCGGCGAAATATCCGCTCGAACGCCGCGGCGCGCGTACGCCCCGCCGGCCGCCTCTCCCTTCCTCCTCCTTCGCCCTCGCTCCTCCCTCGCCCCCTCGCCCCCTTCCGTTTCCCGTTAATTTACGCGCATGCACACCTAATTAAAACGATGGCGGCGACGCGGGCGGCACTCGCTCTCCTCGCGCACCTGCGGAGAATTATCGTAAGCGGTCTCCCGCCCTTCCGCTCGACCGAGCTCGCTCGCGCGGATCCCCCCTCCTCTCGACCGACCGTTCCCGTTCCAGTCCTTCGCAGTCGCGACAGCGCGGAGGACCGCGGCGGGGCGGCGGGAAGCTACGCGGTCGCGAATTAAGGACGGAGCGCGACGCGTCGGTCCGCGACGAGAGATTTCACGCCGCTCGTCTCTCTCTCTCTCTCTCTCTCTCTCTCTCTCTCTCTCTCTCTCTCTCTCTCTCTCTCTCTCTCTCTCTCTCTCTGTCGCAGCCGCTGCCTTTTTACTCTCTCTGAGAATTTAATTCGGAAATCTTCCTGCCTGTCTATTATTCGAATCCATTTGTTTCTCTTGTTGAAAAGTTTCCTGCGTCCGCTGCGTCTATCTATATAATATATCCGCTCCCCCCTCTCTCTTTCTCTCTCTCTCTCTCTCTCTCTCTCTCTCTCTCTCTCTGCGTTGCGTTGCACGCTCGTCGAATATTTGCTGCCACAATCGGTCCGTCTTACGAAGCATATCGTGTCCCTTGCAGCGTGAGGCGTTAAATACCGCCGGCGGAGATCATTATTATATTCGACGAGGCCGATTCCGTCCGATGTTGCCGTTTATTATCGCCAACTATTGTTGGACCTGGAACTATCATTGCGTCGCGATATCGATCGCGACATTCGGGCTTGATAATTTAATTCTTGCCTGAGTCAGTCATACGCGCGATGCACGATAGGATAGGATCCGTCGTACGTCGCGCGTGCCCGTTAAAGCCGTTTCGATAATCCGCTATCGATCCCGCCGATGGCGATGCGACAACGCGGACCGATACTTTCCGCGTTCCGCTCGCGTCGCGCAACAGCGCCGCGATATAATACGCACGCTGACGTGCCGCTACGGCAGATTGCGGCGGGCGTTCGGTTATTGTATGCGTTTTGGAACCGTTCCCTTATCTCCCCCACCTCCCTCCCCCTCTCTCCGCCTCCTCCTTCCCGCGATATGATTTATAAAATTGCCCGCGACGCGCGCCGCTATTCTCCGCGGTGGCCAGCGGGACGATTCGCGCGCACGCGCGCGCGCGCGGTGTCGGGAAATTATCGTTACTCGCGCAGCCGCGTCCATTATCATGGAAATGAATTCGCCATCGCGAAAGAAGCTAGGAAGCCCGTCAGCCTCGATTCTATCAACGGGAAGACCAACGGCGCCGCCGTCGTCGCCGAGAGATAGAGCACGCGCGATGCGCTAACGAGATACAGTCATTAGACGTATTTATTTTACGAGCGCGCGGCGGGACTTCCGCGGCTGGAGGGGTGGGGGACGAGGCGAGGCGGAGGGGAGAGAGTCCCGATGGGCAAAAATTCAATAGACCTCCGCGCGATAGAACACGGCCCGCTGGCACTGTTAAACGCTCCTCCACTCACGTAATGCCTCGCCACTTATAAAACGGGCGGAAGACGAAGGAGAGGAGGAAGGAGATTGGACGGCCAGATATTATACAAGTTTTATAACCGGGCCGAGAGCACCCATCCCCTTGTGCGCCTCCTCTCATCACGAACGCCCTTTCATCTTCGTATTGTCGGATGGGATGTTGTTGCTTGCCGTTCGAGGCGAGACCTCTGTCATCGCCGCTAGCCGGTTTCCGATTCGGAAAATTCCAGCGAGCCGAATCGCCGCGGCGCGTATCGTTGATCGCTCTGAAGCTCTCGCACGCACGCATCGATCACGCATCTGATCCGATCGCGTATCAAGCGAGCGGAAACGCTCGCGGTGATCGCATATGGCGGTATATACGCTATACTTCAATATCTCGGGGAAACTTTCGCGTTAGCGGAATCGTTCTGCTGACTGCAGATGAAATAATATCGTCGGCACTCGCGCGCGCAAACTTCGTCCGCGCAACGTCGTTCCCCTGATCCTCCGCGCCCCCTCGCTCCCCTCCCCGGCAGGATGTAACTCCTGGTCCGCGCGCATACACACACACACACACAGACCGCTTCACTATCCTTTTTCTGTTCGATTTTCCCAGTTGCTCCAGTTTCGCGGCTGGTGAGCGTGCACGTAACCGCGGGCCGGTAATTTGCGAAAGTACGAACGTCTGCTCATGCGGGGGGACGACTCGCGGAATATAAGAGCGCGGGACTTGTTGCTGGTTCCAGGCCGGCACACAGCCCCGGACTTTCCCGCGATATACCGGAGGAATTCGATGGTTTATTGGCTTTCCTTGGACGTGGTAGAACAACGGGCGGAAGAAGAGAGAAGAAAAACGGCGGTGGAGCGGAAGGGTCGGCCGGGGGAGGAAGAGAAATGGCAGCGGGGGAGACGAAGGAGAGACGGAGCGGTGGGGATGGAAGGAAGGAAGGAAGGCAGGAAGGAAGGGGCGAGGGAGGGGGAGGGTGGGAGACAGAGGGGGAGGGATGGGCCGAGCCGGACCGGGAAGGGCGAAGGTTGCCCGGTGACTATGGACCGCGGCGTCCGCTTGTTTATGGGAGTGCCGATGCGCACCATCTGCCGAAAAAGACTTGTTGTTCCAAGCGTGTACACTTTGCGCGCGGCTCGGCTCGCGTACAGATGAGTCGGTGCGACGGGAGATCGCCGATCGTGTCTCACTCGCTTCGGCCGCGCGTCACTCCTCATTCCTCGTGTCTCGTCTCGTCGTCGCGACTATTCCGGGACTAGAAATTTTTCCCGGCGAGGAATGCGCTCGACAGAACGACGGCCGGCATAATTGCCGTCGCGGAAGCCCTAGAAGTAATTAAGCGCCTTAAGGCTGACGATATCGCACTTGGAGACTCCTCTTATCGCTTTCTCCACGTTTCGTCGTCACGCGGCACGGACACGCGTCAAGGTGAACGCAAGAGCAAGAGAGAGAGAGAGAGAGAGAGAGAGAGTCCATTCGCGTGGGCGAGGCGGTGGTTGGCGACAGCCGTCGCCGTGGTGCCACGCGCGCCTCCGATACGGGGGCGTTCATCCCCCTCGGGCAAACAAAGAAGGCTCGAAACGGCAGGCCCGGCCAGAGAGGAGGTTTCTAGCGAGCGCCTCGCGCACAATGGCACAGTTAGGGTTACAAGCTTCTTGACGAGTTGCCAAGCCGCGTCGTCGAGGCGGTGGCGGGGCCTCTCCTTTGTCGCCGTCGCCAGTTAGACGTTGCGCGACGGTGACGATCGCTCCTGCGAACGACGACGCGGCGCGGCGCGGTGCTGGCGACGCTGGCGGCGTCGACGTCGGGCGTCGTCGTCGTCGCCACCGCCTTCGACGGCACAAAGCAACCACCGCCTCCGCTCGCTTCTGCCCGCTTGGCGAGCCAGCCACCCGACGACCGCATGTCGGCGTTTGATCCGCTGGCCGGAATTGAAACGGAGCCAATGAATCCGCCGGCCGGGATTGCGACCCGAGCAGAAATCAAAGCGGCCGAGGAGGAGATCGCCTCGTCGCGCGTCTATTCCTTTCCTCGCCCCGCACAGGGGCGGCAGGGCAGCGCGAAAAGTTTAAGATTCACGGTGGATGCTGCTTCCACCGGTGGATGCGCCCAATCCAACTATTCTTATTATCCTTATTCTTCTCGTGCTGGTCAACGTGCTTCCCCGACTCTCGCTCACCTCTCGCGATCGTACATTAACTTACCGGGTAATCGAGTGCGGGAGGGCGGGGACCCCGGTCACGGAAACTACCACTTTCCGAGATTACTGGAACCGTTTAATAAATGCGACCTACTTGGATGAGGTACAATACGATACGTTCGGGCATTGCGCCCGAAGATTATTCTTACGTTTGCCACCTTGCCGCCTCCTTCTCCGTTCACCCTTGACCTCGTTTGAACGAAATCAAATCCAATCACACGGTAATTGACTCCTTACGCGGAGGCTCCTCCAAGTGGAGGAGCATCTCGTGGAGGAGGCGCGTTATCGATGCGCGAACGCGCGCCGAGCACGGCTCGGGATTCCGCGGAGCCATTCCAGCCGTGAATTATCGAGATTGGACCTTAAGCCGAATCTGATTCCGCGATGGTGAGCGATTCCGCGGAGCGGGTCCGCTGACGTCATTGAGATCTCGCCGCGAGGAGAGAATCCGGCCGGTTTCCAGCATCGCGGACGCGTCGCAACGACACGTACGTACGTTGAATGCGATGCCTCGCGCGTGCGCGCGCGCGCGCGCGCGGCATGCACACGTGCACACGTACGTATGCGCTTACACGCGGCGCGGGCAAGTGAAGGTACCTGCGGACAGATGCCGGAATGGAAGTCGAGCTTTGGGAAAGCCGTGCACGTAACCGCGGCCGATAGAGGCGGCCGTAGGGTTGGCTTGGCAATGATCGCCAGCCGGTGACTGTGCCAGCCATTAACGGACACGTGTCTCTATCTGGTGCCCGCGTTAGAACCGCGAGATTTATCGCCCGAAACGGCGCGTCGCGCCGCCCTCGACTCGAGTGTATTTTTATCACGCGTCATCGATCGCTCGTGCGTTAGTTTCCCCGTCGACGAGCTCATATGTGCTTCTCGATCGCTGCCAGGAAGCGAATCTCGATCGAGCGAGCGAGATGCGGCGCCGGTGACGGCAAGTCGAGCGTCCGAAAGTCGATCGGCTCGCTTGCCTCGAGTTGATGACCGTTGAGCGAGCTTCGAGGTGTAAGAGGACGTTCTCGGAGGATCCAAAGCCGCACATCTCCGTGTACATCTCCCATGCGCGATTTCTCGGAGACGAGGAAACGCCGTCCGGTTTTCACACGCGGACGCGACGCGAGACCGAGGCGCGGATTGATCTGGATTTTCGCGTAAACGACGCGGCCTGAGATAACGAGATTTGCGGCGGCAGATATGGCCTTTTAAACGGCCGCAAATCGCCGAATCGCCGTCGATCACACACGAGCTTCGCGGAATCGTCCGGTCGCGATCGATACACGCCGGATACATCGGCATCGCCGCTACTGCTTTCAGAGGACACAATCGTATCGGTGAACTTATTGTTATCGCGATAACGGCGTCGCGCTCGCGCGGCGCCGTTTTAATGTTATGCGCTCGCAAATAACGCCGCGATTCATTTTAGCAACAGAGAGCCGCGGTGGTTTGTCAATGACTCGATAGCGGCGTCGGCGTTCGGCTGTTCCGGTCATTAAAACTTGATCCATCGAACTATTTGTCCGTCCGTACACGCCGCGATCCCAAAAGTCCCGTTTTTCACGATATCGCCCGCCCGACGTGGTTCTCTCGTTCACATTTTTTATGCGGCCGCCTATACATCATCGTAACGGTGAAAGCGAAGCGCGACAGATAATTCACGTGCGCCCGGACGCCGCTCGTAAAGTTGATAAAAGTGGCAGGATGACTTATTTTAATTGAAACTGCCGTCCGTGTAATCATATCGCGATTGATCCGAGCAAGTATCGAGCGCGACGTCAAACCAACTGCCGGAACACGTGTGATAATAAATACGAAATTGCGAATAGTAATAAATAGCTTCGCGGAAACGTGTCTCAAGTTCGCCGCTTCGCGATTTTCTTCGCTGATTAATTCCTGGAACATGACGCAGTGAACGTTGATCGAGAGCTCGGTGTCGGCTAATTAAATGACGTCGCAAATCGTGTCGCAGCTGTCGCTCGATTGGAAATGCATCCTGAAATTGCGATTTCTAATTTCAACTTTCCATATCCCGCCGTTGCAACTTTGCCCTCCCTCTCTCTCCCTCTCCCTATCTCCTTCCTCTCTCTCTCTCTCTCTCTCTCTCTCTCTCTCGCTGTCTCTCCACGCGAATTCTCGTCAGCGATACAGAGAAGAGAGAACGCTCGAACATGCTCGATACTATTGTGGCTTTTATTGTCATGCAAAAGTTGGAGCTTATGCTCGATGTGGAGCAATTCGGCAGTCGGTTGGACACAATAGACCGGACAGTCGGCTCGATACGAAATATGCAAATTTAGCCGACGTCGGGGCCGGTCCGACAAAAACAATAAACGCGAACGATTGCATGTGTTCATACATCGATGGATTCATAAAAATATCCATGCGAACACGAGCGACGGACGGCGGGACGGGGAGGTGTGTTGAGGTCGGGACGGGCCAAAGAGGAAAGAGAAAACGGTGTGAGTGGAGGCATTATTTAGCCGCTGTGTGAAACTGTCCGCCCGTTACATTTTGTACGGATTGACTGTTAACGAATTTACGAGAGGTCCAGGCGTTTTCCAGATTACGAAATAGCGACGGGCAAGCTTCTGTGCGGGGCTCTACGTGTGCGCTTTGTGTCGAAGAGCCGAAGGGTTTTCCGATAAAAGACACGTATTTGAATATTTATTCAAACGTTAACGGAGGGAATGTAACGAACGCAATGAAAGGAATATGAGGCTGATGATAAATAGGTAAATAACGCGAACATACCCGTCCGTGTTTGTCCCTCTTCTTTCCAACCTTCCGGTTCAATCGTAATCTTCCAAAGTCTCGCGGTGCTATTTTCAGTTTCCAACTTCACTTTCCAACGGCACATTCCACGGTTCCCACATTTCCCACGTGGACTGACGTTCCTTTCAGCCCGCGCTTTTCCAAAAACGCGTGTCCGCCCAAGGCACGCTTGTTCCAATTTTCCTCCCATCGACATGGCCTCTGATGGCCGCTGCTTGCTTTCCCGTCAACTTGTGTCAGAATTCCAAACTTTCCTTCCCTTTCCGATCGAGATTCAAGCTGTTTATGTGATTTAAATAGTCGGAAATAATGATCAGGCGGTCAATTCCCGGCGGTCCTCGGCTGGCTGACAATTCCAATTCGAAGGTCAATCGCAGATGTCGCATATTCGAGTCTGAGATGCCACGAAAGAGGCATTAGCGTTTTATCGGATTCTTCCTCAAGGAGCATCGATTCCAAATTCGTTCGACGACGCGTATATCGATACGCGTATATCGACGTCGAACGACAGAGACGCGCCTCGATGGATCCTGTTAGAAGCATCTGACCATTTGTTCCGCCAAGTGCGCCGGGCTTCTATCTCCACCTTATCTCGCCGAGAAATCACCGCCGCTACAAATCGCGTGACGAGCGAGGAACGTTCGACGAGAATGAAGCCGAGTGAATTCCGAGGATGCAGCCGCCGGTGTCGAGAATAAAAATGGTGCAGATTGGGGAGCGGATAGAGAGAAGCGAATCGTCGGCGGGTCCCACAGGCCGATTTGACGGGTTCGTTCCCTTGATGTTTCACCCGGCCGCGGCCTCCCGTCAGCCCTCCCCCTCCCCCTCCCACTCGTCGTCTCTCATCCTCACGCCGTTCCGACCATTTGCTACCGTCGCTTGTAAATATGAGCGGTCCTTCATTCGGACAGAGAGCAATAGCCCTAACAACGTCTTCCTACCATCGTGCTCCTCGGCTGCGCCGGTTCAGCCCGCGATGGCGGTTTCCACCGGTTAGGGAATGTACCGCCATTCCTCTCCCTCCTGCGGTGGGTAG
Source organism: Eciton burchellii (assembly GCA_020341155.1). NCBI lineage: Eukaryota > Metazoa > Arthropoda > Insecta > Hymenoptera > Formicidae > Eciton > Eciton burchellii. The sequence continues at coordinate 1,274,665 of JAHMML010000012.1, read as the reverse complement.
GTAGCGCGGGGAGAGCAATGCAGCCGCGGAAGGACGAAGAAAGGGACGAGGGCGACGCGAGAGTACGCGAGGGAGGAGAGTCCCCCGACAATCAACGTCTATGGCGCCGCGCCATCGTTCTTCCCATTTTACGTGGTGTCGTAAAAGATGCTTGTTACGAGCGCCGAACGGACAAAATGACGGATCGTAATAAGTTCTAGTTCGACGCTCGACGGCGGCATTGCAGCCAGGTATCACCCGACGACGACGGTCGTAAACGACGAGGCCGGGGATAACCGAAAATGATGAACGAATTTATGAATTATTCCACCGTACGGCCCTGCGCCGGCCGCCGAATCATGGCGATACGTAATAAATGATAGGTGGAACGTAAAGTATTAAACGCTCGCGGAATAAGAAGAGAGGGACGTGTAATATTCCGCATATGCTGTCCGCACATGCAAATGCTAAAGCGAAGCTCAACGGTCCGTCTCGACGGACTGACACAGTGATGATCGCATCGTCATTCGTTTCTTGTTGTTTTCTATTGCGGCATAATCGACTTTTAAAGTCTCGGTCGCGCGCGCGCGCGCATGTGCCGCTTCCTTCTCACATGCATCCACACACATACACACACGTTCGCTCGCACGTCCGTGTATAAATTGCCGAGCTTACTTAGCCGCTCAAATTTATTCCAATCCCGTAATCCGCGCCTATTCATATAGATGCAAATCGGAGAAACGTGTGCCAAATTCGTACGCATCCTTCTGGAAACGAGATATCTCGTGGGGGAAGGACGGCCTACGTAGTTCACCGTGCGAGCTATGCCGAGAATGAATTAACCCTTGCAGAGAAAGAGGAAGAGGAGACGCCGAGCAGGAAGGCGGCGTAATACAGCGCATTGTCGCGGTCCCGCTGGAAATCGACGCTCGGGTTTTCGGAAGCCGCGAGCATGCGCGTTGCGCCGGAGCATCCGCTCCTGGCCGTTGTGAATTATTAAATGTACGGATTAAATGCCGCGCCGATCATTAAACCGGTCACAAGTCACACTCGCGCTCGAGCGGCCGTCGATGAAATATCAAGCCGGACGTGTTCGCCAGCGAACACATCGCGGGCGACTCCGTCATCCACATCAAGCAGCCGTTTACGCGCCATCGTCCGCGCTGCTCCCGATTCTTCGATGGGAATTGCTTCCCGATTTTATTCCTTGCTCGATCACGAGCGGAACACAAGCTGATTCGCTCGTGACGTCATGCAGCGTCTTCTGAAAGCGCGAGCGAACGCGCGCGCGAGTATCAGCATATATGAAAAAGGGGATTACTCTCTTTCTCTCTGTTCTTCGCGAAATTATCAGCCTCTTCGAGAGGCTGCAGATGTCTTGATCCCGCTCTGGCATTCACATCCGACGTCGGTCGCCGGGAAGACCAACCGAGTTGCCTGCGAGGCGCATTCTCATCGACACGCGGTAGGCGCAGGCCAAGATGTCTGGGGAAATGAAGCTATGCGGGTCAGACCCGTTTCATCTTCTTGCAAATAATTTAATCCCGGCCGAGTACATATTTATGTCTGCACATAGGTAACGGATAGGTAGAGGCGAGATACACAGGCGAGATACATAGCTGAAGCTTAAGACTGTATCCTCGCTCCACTCGCGACATCCGGAACATCGTTGGAATTGATAAACGTAACCTGAAGGAGCTCGATTGAAAACTTCCGACTGTTTCGTGAGACAGTTTCCTTCATCGGATGAAACGCTTGCTTCTCCTACCGCTTGGTAGGTACCGCTCGTGACATTGAGAAAGCCTTTCCCTTTTCTCTTCCTCGTCTTATGCATCTCGTCCTGTCTGTCTTCCTCTTTAGCCTGTACGGCGTACAGGCCAAGCGGTCGAAATTGAACGTGGCAGTGCATTCGGGACGCTTCCGAATATCCGAGGAGCTTCTCGGAGATTTTCCGGTGCAGTATTTAATTTGGTCGTTGTAAAGAGAGGTAGGAGGGCAGGGATGCGTGAAGAGGAAGAAAAACGGAGGAGATCTACGAGAGAGAGAGAGAGAGAGAGGCAGAAAGGGAGGGAGGCAATCCTTGGGGGAGGAAACCTGGAGAAAGAGGGACTGAGATAAGAGAAAGGTGGAAGGAGGGTGAGCTCTCGTTCGCGACGAAAATGTTTCGGCGAGGTGGCCCTCAGGGAGACTTAATAACTTTGCAGGTAGCATTTTTACATTTTCCCTATTCGCAACTTTGAAAATCTAGATTTCAGCGAGCAAGCGTCGCATCGCGCTTTGAATAAAAATTCCTTTCAATGAAGCATTTTACGTTAATGCCGCGCTTCGAAACGCATTTATAACGGAGAAAATGGAACCGCTGGAAATGCTGCGGAATGCAAAGGCCAGAGTAGTCTATAATTGCGATTAATAATTGCAAAGGTCAATCAGATGAAGGTATTATTCCAAGTATCGCGGAAAATCGAGTTGACCTTCCGATCCATGGAATGCGAACGACACTGATAACTGAGCGATGAAAAACTCGCACGATTACGTCATTTTTCGAGGCATCCCGCTCAATGACACAGCTAAGAAATGACCAAGAAAAGCTAAAGAAATTGTTTTGCAAGAAACTTGTCAAGGTACTTGTCATTCGTATTTGCGTCGTTAATAATCGCTCTGACATGATTCACTGGACTCGCCGATTTGGTTATTGATTGAGCGAACTGACCGGTTCTATTTCTGTCCGGTCTGTGGGTCAAAAGCGTTTCTCAAAGGCCGACAATCTTTGATCGAGTTCCGCCTTTGATCGGATCCGGAACAGAGGTTTGCCGACGAGAACGATTTCACAGGTCATATGACTCTGCGTCGTATAGGTCCGGTATAGCCGTACCAATGGTTGCGGTCGGGTCAGATAAAACTAGATAGCACGCGATTCGTGCATGCTTTTCCTAAGAAGTGCGAATCAAGCGGAGAAAGTTAATTGAAAACGGAAGAGCGCGACCATTCGTCGTCTATAATCGCGAGTGCCTCTTCGAAGTTGGACGCGCGAGAACCGCGACGCGAACTCTGCGAATCGTCGCTCAAAATGACGCGCGCGCGCTCGAGTGTTTTTCTTCTCCGGTATGTTCATTCAGTTTGGCGCGTTTCTTTCAGCGAGCACCGCTAGCTAGTTGTCGCAAAGCTCGACGGCGTAGAGGAATAGCGTGGAATGGGTTCACCGTTCCGTTTCGCGCGGCTACTTCACTTATGCGCACTCGTCGGCTTTATGGAGCGAGACTCGGTGCTTGTGCCGGCGCGAAGATCTTCCCCCCTGCTTTCTTTTCCTTCCACTCCCCCCCCCCCCTCTCTCTCTCTTTCTCTATGTTTATCTCGCTTTCTGAATTCTTCAAAACGTTTCGGTGTTGCGAGGCGAACCTTTGCAAAGCACCGTGGAGAATGGAATTAACGGAACGTCCGATAATAGCGCGGTTGCTAATCGCCGGGAACGAGCGGCAAAGACGAAACAGGAACGGATGAATATTCATTCGCACTCAGCGACGCGGAAGTCTGAGCGTGTGGCCTCGTAATATATGCATCCGCGACGTACGTTCGCCGCTTTGAGCGACGGCTCGACGTGGAATGCGATCCATAAGTCGTCCTGGCGAGTTGGACGGGCGATCGCTTTCTTGAAATAGCAACGGCGCTCATCGCTGTCGGCACGATGGACGCGATCAGGAGTCAGGCGAGGTAGAGGGCGAGGTGGAGGGCGTAGCGAGGGGATGCTCAGGTGGAGGAGATGCGGGAGGAGGCGGAGGTGGGGACGGGGGGGGGGGRGGGGRGGGGTAAAACTCGCTCGCTGTTATCGATATTCAAAAAGCCCGTTTTCGACGCGGGTTGCGTCCGTTGCGCGGAGCCGACGAGCCGCGCCGATACTCCGAGGATGCCAACGTCAACCTTCGCAGAGCCGAGCTAGCTGTGCTGCGGTTATTTGCATATTTCAATTTCCTCTGCGCAACACCGAGGGTGCCGTCGACGTGCGGCTGAGAGAGGCACACAAACGCGGCCGCCAGCGCGGCCTCCACCCTCCACCCCATTTCACGCTCGTGTGCGTGTATCATCCGTCCGTGTGTACGCGAGGATCTCCAGCGGAGAAAATTCCGCCGTTGTCATGGACAACCATTACCACGTCGGGCTATCGCAAGCGTGGATGCGCAACACCGGCGCAGAGATCTCTTCTGAGACACGTCGGTGTGACACGTCCCTCTCACGCGTACAGAGTTACGCGCTCGCGCGCGCACGCGTACGTGCATCTTCCTGACAATGTGTAAGGGGACTGATGTACCATCAGTCGGAAACGCTTCTCGTCCCGTCGCGGCTATATTACCTGCGTCCCCATTATAAAAGTCATTTCGCAGGACACTCTTCCCTGTCCATTGTACCGGTGCATTTCAATTTTCGCCCAAGATGCAAATTCCACCTCCGCATGCTCCCCGGCTCGACGACGACGACGACGACGACGACGACGACGACGAAGACTTCCGTGTACTGTAAAGGCTGATGCGCGCGGACGCGGCCGATGGCCGAGTCTGCCGAAGGCTCGTTTCGTTTCAATTCATTAAGAGGACTAAACTTCTCATCCCGCGCCGCCTATCACCTGATTGAGAGCAATTCGGTCGGCGCTCCCTATTCGGCTCCCCTCGACACGGTCAGGGAACATTCCATTCTCGTTGTCCGTGTCAGGTGAACTTGCTGATTCTCGACATGCGGCAGCATGAGATAGCTCGACAGAATTCGAGTCCCGGATACCCATCAGATTCCCACCGAAACTTCCTGTCCTGCGTTACCCAAGCGCCCCAGTAACCGTTATTCGCAAACCACCACTTGCGGAGGAAGAGGGGCTTCGGTGATCGATATCAATCTGCATTTTATTCGTTCGTCTCGAAAGACGGACGCGGAAGGTCGTATCGTATCCCCTTTGCACTGCGACGTATGCTCGAATGGGAACGAGGGTGGACCTGCGGAGAATCATCTCCCTCGGAAGGTATGGACCGGTATAGGTGATGCCTATCACAGCGGGCATATCTCGACGGAGGGACGGGAGAGAGGAATGGCAACTGTCGGAAAGAGAGAGAGAGAGAGATCTCGTTGTATCGATCGGCGTCATAAAATCCATTTTATGACTTGGACGCTGTCCAGTGACTGGTGTATTAGCCGTCGCATTGCCTCGCAAATAAAACGCTCTTCTACTCCTGAACTCCCCTTAACCATCTCGCCTGGCCCTCGTCGACGTCGGACGGTGCTATCAGCTCTCGTTTGTATCTCCTATCTCTCCCTCTCTCTCTCTCTCTCTCTCTCTCTCTCTCTCTCTCTCTTGTCCTCTCTTTAGCTACATGACTGTCTCTCCCCTTCGCGATACACGCCGGCAGGTTTATAGGCAAAAATTCACAAGTCGGTCTTCTTCGTGGTCTCGTACCTCCTGGATGCTATCTCTACACGATCCAGCTATTTGAACTACTTGATCATTTACCTGTGCATTCTATGCCCGTCTGAGCGGGGAGCTTTCGTTCGCTTCCATTTGAACCGGCGCAAAACTGGTCTACAGCTCGACTGGATTCGCCCAGTCTTGGATGTCTTTGTATTTCGTCGACGAAGCAACCGAGAGCTTCTGCTTCAAGCTCGCGGCGAATCTGCAAGGGTGACCTTTACGCGCAGCGATATACATTCTCTTCCTGTTGTCGCGTTCCGGTGATCGCAAGTTTCACGTTGCTACGTGAGAGAATGCAGATGCGTGTAAGATTTATGGCGTACGAGCAACGAGATCATATAAATCAAAGACTCCTTCTTCTCTTGCGCTTTATAGTCTGCATTTATGTCGAGCCAATCTCGTTTGCCTTGCATGTCGCATTTGAACGCTGATCGCGTTCTACGCGCTGGCGAACCCGTATCGGCGCAACGACACGTGGGAAACGCGCATCGCCACGACGGCCGTTCTAGCAAATTGGCCTCGCGCATCGAGAATCCGCACGGACCGGCCTCCGTGGCCCGAGGATAATTAATCCCAATTGAATTAATTAGATTCGCTCGTTGAAAATTAAGCGCCTACGAGATCGCGGCGCGCGAACCTTCTTTCCGCCACGTTTCCTCGCCGCGAAAGCACGTCGTCGGAACGAGCCTTTGCCCCTCTCTCTCTCTCTCTCTCTCTCTCTCTCAAACTGCTGATTTGCCGAAGCTCTATCTGTATCATCGCATTCGCACGTCGTGCGTTCGTATGCGTAAAGTTGAACGTGACGAAAGTTGGGCGAGCCGCACGCAGGTGACTGCGCGCATACCCGATGACAGGCTGTTTCATTATCTGGAATCAGCAGGAATTGTTCCTGCGCCACCGAACGTGCAGCTGCTTCAGCTGCAATTTGCACGGGGCTGCGCCACTCGACGCTTCGCTGTCAGGCTAATCGTAAGCCTTATCATAATTGCAGATGCGGGACCACTAGCGCGGCGTGACTGCGTCGAGACGCGCCGGAATCGTGGCATAATTGTTACCTGGCGTTAATTGCCCTACATAGCGAAACCGAAATTCGCCCGGGAACGTGGATCCTTGTCGGTGTCGACGCGCTTCTTGCTTTTGCCAATTTTTCACAAATGCTTCCAGGCACGTGCTTCCGCGCTTCCTCGTAGCGCTTTGCGTTTTGCAAAAAATTCGGCATCGCAGCAAACGGTGAATTGACATGTGAATTGATTATATGTGGTGCAATTATATTACAGAGAAAGCGAGCAATTAGAACGTAATTCAGAGTCAGAAAATGATCAGTTAGACCTCTCGTGATAAATAAATAAATAAATCCTACGGATCATGTTAGGGCTAAAACTGATTTGCGAACCATGTGAAGTAGCGATTCATCTTTAAAACTTCAATTCCCTGCGGGAATGGCAATAATTACAGTGGCTGGAATAAAATATACTCGTGTATGTGTGTCGATGGAGAACGCGGCATCGGGCGATAGGAACAGCGACGAAACGTGCCTGCAATATCCTCGATTCTCGATTTCTCTCGCGAGTCCTGATGGTTTTGACCGACAGCAGCCAGCATGGGACTTTGCACCTCGATTTAATAGTGCTGATAGTGTCGAACTTGCGTTTATAGCGGAGAAATCCCTGGTGCCTCGTCCGGAACGATCGTGAGCGAACATCTCGCGTACCAATCGCAAGAGACGAGACCCTTCAGTTTTCTCAGGATTGTCACGGGAAACCTTTGGTTCCTCATGACGATCTCGCGTCAAAAATTCTTTCATTGTCTGGCGATCGAAGCGTCTATTTGCGGATGCTGTAAATCTATGGATGGGAAATCTGAAAACAATCAAACGTAACTCTTCCATCGATCAGAGATTGCTCCGCGAATCATTTCTGATTGGTGCTGCGGTTTGGTCCATCAATAATCGCCAGTTTTGGATTTCCTGGCATCGCACGAGCATAGCATCCGGCCTGAGATCGCAATCTCTCTCTCKCTCTCTCTCTCTCTCTCTCTCTCTCTCTCTCTCTCTCTCTCTCTCGCAGATTACGGGTTTCGTTCTTTGTTCCGCGCCATGAAACGCGGATGATCAAAGTTCAGCAAGGCCATGTTTATTTTGGTTTATTAACGGATATTTGAACAAAGCAATTAATCCGATCACAGTCACAGCGATAATGCGTCGTTCCGCTCGCGTGTGCTCGCGTGATAAAAACGGTAGAAGCAAGCGGAACATCGCGCGATTTCCCAGTGTCCATCTTCATCTCGTTTTGCGGGTCACGCATGAAAATTAAATGACTTTTAATCATACGCTGCGTTACATTACATATTGCATCAGTAGCACGTAATGCAGAGGGAGGCTGAATGCTTTTTAATTTCGTGAAAAACGAGATTACGGACGCGCACAATATTTATAATCAGGACCGGAAAGTAAATAGAGTGGAGGAAAAAAAGAAAGGGGGGGGGAAAAAGAAAAACCACCGGCAGCCCCTTGGGCGTCCTCGCACGTGCATGCTTGCGTATGTATGCGTATGCGTGTGCGCGCATCCTACGATGGATCGATACTCCGATAAAAAATACATGCTAGACGCGTGCTCCGCGCGGCGAATATCCGCGCGGCAGAATTCGATTACGCGTAAAAGCGCAATTATATGTCCGAAAACCGCCACCAAATGAAATCCTTTGTGCTCAATAGGGCGGCGTTCGTTCGGAGCTGGCCCAGTTTGAAAATAGCCGTTTCGGGAGCGACTCCGTCACGGAATAAACAGCGGATACCAAAGTCAAACGCGCGCGTCAAACTACTTGCTTACTACTGTCGCTCGTCTGCTTCTGTTTACCGCGTTGTTCCGCGAGTAGCCACTTGCTCGCAGTTGAGGGGGCGCCTTATTTCCTCGAGAGTCTCAAGGGTCGACCGCGCCATGCCGCGCCGCGCCGCGCAGATTGAATCCCACCAAAAAAGAAAGAAAGGAAAAAAAAGAAGAGGAAGCCGACGGGAGGGAGGGGATTCACGGCCGTGGCGCCGTGAGGGAAACGAACGATCGTCCCGGTTCTTGCACCGCGTCGCCGGGGGAGCCAATTCATCCCCCGCGGTGGCCCGCGGGGGTGTCCGATCTGCCGGCGCGGCCAAGTTTTCTATTCCCGCCGCAGAACGACAGCAAAATCCGGCGAGCCGGCTGTCCCAACGCAATTAAGATAAGCGCGCGCGCCGCGATGTTTATAAATATTTTCGGCTATTCCCGCGAAATAGCGGCCCAGGAGTTATACATACGGGGAGGGGGGGGGGGGGCTCCGCGCCACCCGTATCTGACGTTGTGCGCGGCATGATCAGCCGCGGGCCACGACCCCTCGCGAACTCTCGCGCGAGTCGGCCTCGACTCGACGCGCTCCGCTTCTCTCGTTTCTCGCCTCTCCATCGCGACCGGGCTTTTACGGACTTGCTCTCGGAATTGGGTTGGCACGTACGCGCGCGGTGTGCCTTATGAAAAATTACAAACGAGCGCAACGCGCGAAAGACTCTCTCTCTGTCTCTCTGTGTGTCTTTCTCGTTTCCTCGCCTGTGCGATGCGGCTCTTCGAGGCGAGAACCGCTGTCGCGCGCTCGCTGGGCTCTTCGCGCCCCCCGCTGTCACCATAAAACTGCGTCGAACTCCTCGCGCGAGATTAAAACATCCCGGTTATCGTAAAGCGGCACGCAAGCGGCCACACTCTCGTCAGCGCGGAGCGTTTGCGCGATTCATCATGGACTCTCGCAGCTGTGGCATTTAATTAATTAATGCCGCTCGATGTCTCGAACTCGACTGCGATCGAGCTCTGATGAGAGCTCGGAAGAGAATTCCGAGATTAATCGCGCGCGGGACGACTGCGAGGCGGAATCGAAGGAAACTTCCGATCCGCGACACGAGGAATGACACGACGAGTGACTGGAGCGTGCGATCGCACGGATTCAATGAATTCAATGGAATTGATGGAGTCACGCCGACAGCAACGTATCATAAATACGCGTGCGATCTCGTTTATCCGCGCGTGCCCGCTTACATCCATCTCGCCGTGTTGAGATAGTCAAATGGCGATCAGATAGGAGCGAGAGGCCCTTTGAATAAATCCTCAGACCGATAGGAAGGCGGTCCCAAGGGGTTTGCTCGACAGTGCGATAGCCGATAATGGTCTGGTTCAGGCACCGTCCAATTCTCGGGTTAATTACCATCGCTTTAACCCGCCGCGATATCGGCCGTTTCTTAAACCGCGCCGCGGACCCCGGCGCGGAATTGATTCCGCCGAGACGGCTATCTACTTTCCGATATCTTCACTGCGCGAGATTTCACTCAACGCTCGCCGATCGCCGCGTATGTTGATCGCGATACCTCGTGCATGCGATCCGCGTGTTTCCCCAATGTTGGCTTCCCCCGGCTGTGGGAAAGGAGGCAGAAATGCGTCGGGAAATATACTTGGCTCGGGTGACTTTCAACGGCGATAATAATGCTTCTTATAAATTACAAAGTACGCGATCGCGGATAAGCGACGTATGAACTTTTCGAGTGCGAGTAATACGAGGCTATTTATAGGGAGCGCGAGATAACGCTCGCGTGCGTGCGACCGCTCGGCTTTCCGTCGCCATATCGATATTACGCTATCTGACCAAGAAGATGATAGCGGACTCGCGTAACGTGTTCCGCGGCGCGATCAAGCGAGCGGGCTTTCACGGATGACGGTGTATCGCGCGCCGGGATCGAGGCGCGTCGCGAGTGATGAATCCCCGGCTGGGATGTCCGCGCGGGAATTATTCTTCCGCTGGAAATCGACGGTCGAAAATTCGCTCCGACAGCGGCGGACGGCGAGCCGGAGCCGGCAGGCAACGGTCACGTTTATTTTCGCGCGACGACACGCGCTCGCGGCTTCGCGGAACGCGGTCGATGCGAGATTTCCGCGCATTTCCGCTCTCCGGTCTCCTCGTGCGTCATCAAAGATCGCGCGCTCAAAGTTTCGGCGAGCGTATGCCACGCCGGCAATTACGCAGCGACGGAACTTTCCGCCACCGCTAATTACGCCGGCACATCGGCCCGCGTCACGTAATCGCGCGCGCTGCTACGCTACGTGTGCCACAACGCGGCGTCAGAGGTCGCGTATCCGCGGCGCGGCGCGGCGCGGCGCGCGGCTTGATGCGGCGAGTGCACGTGTGAAACTTTTATTCCGACCGGATCTCAACTTCTCCCCCCTCCCGCTTTGGCCGGGATCGGCGAGCGCTCGCCGATAAGCGCTCGCCGTTGTATTCCTCCGAGCGATTACCGCGGCCGAATTTGTCCGCCCGCGCGTCGCCCACGCTCCCCCGACGCTTTCCCCCTTCCCTCCGTTCCCTCAGGGATAAAGGGGTACGTGAGAGCCCCCCTCTCTCTCTGGACGGCGATCCGCTGGTTAATCCCCGCCAGATAAGAGCCCTGTTTTTCTTCGTTGCAGGCTGCGCGTTCCTCACCTACTACAGCCGTGACAGCGCAATCAGCGCCCAGAGCGCTCTGCATGAGAAGCGGACTTTACCAGGGGTGAGTGTTTACAACGCTTGCTGCGGCAGTTTACCTACTTTTCAGCCAATTATACTCGAGTAATTCCACCTCGTTTCGTGTCGTGCCCGCCCCCGCTCGCGGCTAGAAAAAATCTTATCTCGGTCTCGCTTAATAAGCGCCCACCCCCTCGTTAGCCGCCATGTTGCGGTCGCGCGACGCCGCTCGCCGACTAGCTTCGTCGGTGACGTATTCCACGTAATCGCGGCATTTTGGCGACGCTCGTCGGTGTCCCGGTATCGCGAACAGCCGGACATCCGCGGGAATTAGCCAGCGAGCCATCGACCTTCCGCTTCGCGAGCTTCGATTTCCCGAGCGTTGGCTCGCGCGTACGTGCACGCGCGCGGCAATCAAGCGGAATCGCGAACTCGCCGACAGTAACGGATACTTATCGCCGTCGTTTCGCCGACTAATTTCGGTGGTCCCCCGTCCGCGGACTCGAGATATTAAAATGGCTCGACGTGACGAGTTAATCTCTTAACGCCCGCCCGCGAGGGAAGGAGACCGAGGGAAGGAGCGTGCGATCCGGGGGTGGCACTGACGCGGCGAATTCGCGATGTATCATCGGCCTTCCCTCCGCGGCGAGCGCCAGGGCTGCTAAGAACGCACCCCCCGTCCGAAATCTGGCGTTTCTCCTCGCGCGCCCTCGCCCAAGCCGCGCGTGCGGCGAATCGAGACGGCCGTCTCAACGGCGGGGGAAGGGTGCGTCGTAATCGTACTGTCCGCATGGACAGTATGGACGTCTCCTCCATATTTATGGCGAGTAATGTCGTAAATAAACGCCGGACGTGCCGCCGTTATCCCCGTTCGAGTTGCCGAACTCGACGCCGCTCCCTCTTCCTCTCTTTCTCTCTGTCTCTCCTTCGGTGGCGCGACATTCTCCGAAAGATGTCTGTCGGATATTCATATTCGCGTTCGCAGCGCGCGACATACGATACTCGCGATACGCCCGAGTGATGCACGCGAAGCGTACGCAGCTGCTACTGTCGAACGCACGTTTTTCCGATATAAATGTATATATATACGTTTCTTTTTTTCGATATAATTTCCCCGTCGCTCGAACGAGAGTTCTCTCGCGAACAGCGAGGCTCGCCGGAACTCCCGAAATTTTCCATCGATCGTGGCCCGGAGCAGCGGCGTTGCCGGCACTGAAGCTCGCTTAACTGCCAGAGCGGTGCCAACACGCCCCTTCCCATTATCTGAGCTATCCCTTGGAAGTCCGTAGCGAGTACTGGCGTTATGTTTCGTTAATCTATCCCCGAAACAACGCCGCTACGGTCTTGGCACGGCTGCCAGCGGAAATCGTTTTAAATGTTATGCCGAGGGATGCGCGCGCCGCGGCTACGGTTGAGTTATGACTTTATGAAGAGGCGGACGCACATACGCGCGCGTACTAGCTCGGCGCGCGCGTCCTTTTTCCTTKTTWCCTCTCTCTCTCTCTCTCTCTCTCTCTCTCTCTCTCTCTCTCTCTCTCTCTCTCTCTCTTCCTCCCTTTTCTTCCTTTTTTTCCCTTTTTTTCTTTTCCCCCTCTTTTTTTTGGTCCCCCATCGTTTTTGGTTTCGCATGCAGGCAGGCGGTTTCCGCGTGTTGGCCGCCCGCGAGATATATCTGAAAAAAATCTGCACGTCCGATCCCCGTGATATATGCGTCGCGGCAAAACCGCTCCGTCCGAAATTGCGCGGTTTAGCCCGCGCGCAATCCGACGACAGAAATATATATTCGTTCTTGTCTCTCTCTCTCTCTCTCTCTCTCTCTCTCTCTCTCTCTCTCTCTCTCTCCCTCTCCCTCCCTTCTAGCTCTCTTTTTCTCGGCGACTTGAAAGTCTCGCGGAAATTTCGAGCGCCGCCGCCGTCGCCATCGCCGCCGCCGCCGCCGCCGCCGCCGCCGCGATAAAACACTAGCGATAGCGAAAGGCGATCAATAGCGTCGGAGCGGCGATCGCTACGTAACGCCGTCGGGACGGCGCGATTCGTACGCGCGTCCCGACACGTGCGTCGCCTCATCCTCGCTTTCCGTCCGTTGCGAGAACGCGCGCACGTTTCCGACGAGGGTAAAATACGCGGCGGAGCCGCGTCTCGTAACGTTCAATCGCGTGAAAAGTAAGCGCGCGCGCGCGCGCGCAAATGCAGTCGATCGCTCCTCGATCTGGTCCCGCCGCGGCACGTATTCGTCGGCCTCGCGCGCTCGAGCGCATCGCGATAAGATAGAACCGGGGCAGAACGATGTTTAGACAGATGCTCGTCTGACGCTCGCGGCTTCCCGAGTGGAAGCAAGTAGCGTCAAGCGCAGCATCTCCCGTTGATGCGCGCTATCGCGCGTCGAGCCGCTCTCGTTGCGAGCTCGCGGATCCAGACGCAAGTCTTGAGAGCCATGTATGCATCAGCGCGATCACATTAAGACGCCCCGGGCGTTGTAACGCGACAACGCGTTATGCAAATCTCGATCCGGGCGCTTACATCCAGCGAGCTGGTTTTACGAGCCGCTCCGGACGCTCCTTCGGGACTGCGATCTCATTCATAGCGACGCGAGGCTCTCGCTGAAGCGCCCGAGCGCCCGGCCGCGTCGCACGAGGGTGGCCGATCGGCCCCGACCGGGCCGTCGTAATACCCGAATACACCTGAGGCCGTAACTTCGGCCGGGCGAGCGGACCCTTCATAAACACGGATCCTAAAGCCGAGCGCAGCACTCCGCTCCGCCGCGCGAGCGGTAACAATGCCGGCGGCTGACGCGCTATACTTAGCTCGCGCGGTGCCGCGCGCGCGGAAGCGCGCGGTTGCACGTGCGCACGCAGCGCGGAAAAGTATCCCGGCCGGCCGCGCTTCCGGTCGTTTCCGTAATGCCGTCCGCTCCCCTTGCGCTGCCTGACGTGCCCTGGCATGTCAAAAACTTGTTGCTATACACACGCGCCCGATGATTCATTCGGACGTTCGTTTCTTCCTCGAACGCTATATTTAATGGCGCGTCCAGAGAAGCTCACGCTCGCGTCAGCGATCGCCGGCGGGAAATAAAAATTACGTCACTCGAGAGATCTCGCGGGATCGGAACGGCAGCGGGGCGGGGCGGGGCGGGGTACCTGCTCGCCGCTTTTAATCCCCGCAATTTTTTTTCGCCGACCTTATTCGCCGTACAGAATCCGCATAGAGATCCTCGGACGTTCCGCTGCGATAAAGCCTTCCAGATTTAATTCCTGTTTATTTGCCTTACCTCGTGAGCCTGAGCCTGAGTCTCGGCTCCTGTCCTCCTGTACTGCTGTAGGCGGCCCCCAACATTAACAGATCGCCAGATGTTCGCTGGTATCGCTGGCGAGCGACAGAAAAATCTCCACGCGTGCCTTTCACGCTCGCGCGGAGGAATTCCGTTCGCTCGTGCGTGTGCGCGTCAATCTCCAAGATCGCATATTCGCGAGGACTGATGCGCGTGTTCGCGAGGATCGATCGGCGATCGATCGGAGCGATAAATTCGTATCGCGGAATTCAAACGAGTCGATACGGAAGTCGGCAATTTCCCGATGCCGCGAGTCTCGCCGAGCGTTATCATTTCCGCGGCGAAAACTGAAAAAGAAACGCACCGAAGCTCGCGCCGTTGCCGCTCCAGCTCTCCGTTCTTCGTGTCGAAATCGTGAAAAGAGGAACAAGAGAACGAGAAGAGAGAGAGAGAGAGAGAGAGAGAGAGAGAGAGAGAGAGAGAGAGAGGGAGAGAGCTTAAATGCCGTGGGCGTCGGGCTGGCGCGATAAGGCACGCTGAAATTCAGACGGACGAATTGCGAGTGACAAATTGGCGGGCCGATTTACGAGGGTGTAATTGGCGGTGTCGCGTCATGGGGGTTCGCGCCGCGACGGCGGACGAAAGAAACGCGGGCGGCATGGGGCGGGGGGAGGGGGAGGGAAGGGGGGAAACGGACGAGAGCACGGAGGTTCGCGCGAATTTGCATAAGGCGGGCGATACTCGCGCGTGCGAAGCCCGGAAAAAGAGCGGCCGATCGTGGAGGGGGGGGGGGGGTTGGRGKCGCCGGTGAACACGAACAAGGCCCAAGAAAAAAGAGCGGAGCTGCTGCCCGCCGCCCGAGCATTGTTCGCGCTCCCTCGTAACGAGCTCGTTTTTGCGAGCTCGGTGTCGCTGTGTGCACGCCGCGTGCACGCGCGCGCACCTTCGTCGCTGTTGGATTCAATGACATTTCGACGATTTCGGGCACTTTCCGCTGCGAGCAGCAGCATAATTCGCGGCAAGCGGCCGCGCCAGAGGCCCGGCGGCCGTGAGAGAATAAAAATGGCGAGCTCCCTCACGGCGGCTTTATCGTCGCCACGGTTTTTGCCGTGGCCAAAGATAATACACCGTTTACATGAAATCGCCCGCTCCCCGCGCTCGCGTCGCTATTTTTCTTGTAGGATGCCAAATATCTTCACTCGCGACACAGTGGATCGATTTTGTCGACCATCGCGGCGACCATCGCGGCGACCTACTCGAACATCCGCGATGGGACGATTTACGAGCCGTTAACGAAACATACACGAACCGTCGTGTATGTTAAGGAGCCGCAGAGCGCAAGGTGTCATCGGATCGTTGCGCAATTATCGTGCCGAGATGAAACGACGTCCGCGTCACCGCCGTCAAACAATTACGAGGATCCCGCGCGCCGCGGCGTGAGGGATGACGGAGGCAGAGAGGCGCCCGTTTTCGCGGGGAGAGGATATTAAGACGAGCCAAGAGACAAGCAGGAGGCCCGAGGAAGAAGACGGAGCACACCGAGGAGGGATGGAGTGGAAATGGTAGGGGATCGGGACCCCAAGGGGGGAGTTACTCCCGAGGAGAAGCACGAGCGGAGTGGCGACGCCTCAGTGACCGAGCTTACTCTCCCTTGTGCTTTCGTTCGCAAGCGCGGCCCGCCGGATCCTCGTTTCCTCGCGCGTATTATACGCACGCAAGCACACACACACGCACGCACGCACGCACGCACGCACGCACGCACGCACGCACATAGACATTCCAGAGCGGCGTTTACGAGGACACGCGTGGCGCGCGCGCGCGCGCGCGACTCTCCGCTCTCCCGGCTGCCTGCGGCACACACGGACGCCGTCCGCTTTTCACCCTCGTGGCCGCCTCGTGGACCTTCCCTCTCGACTCTCGCCCGATACAGCCCTGAGAGCAGTTACACGCGCCCCTCGGTGCCGCACTTTCCTCCCTCGTGCTGCTTCTGTTTCCTTGGCCTCGTGTTGGATCGCCGCGCGTCCAGCGTATCCGAAGCGGCGAGCGCTTCTGTTTCCTCCGTCTGCCTCGAATGTGAAAGAAATTCCGCGACCTCCGTGCGCGCCCGATGAACTGCGTCACTCGCTGTCGGGAATCGCAACACGATTCTGACAGATTCGATCGATGCCGCGCGCCTATTGCGGAATCGGAAGCGCGAGTGTAAACGGCGAGCATTTCTGTGGCCGCGTTCTCTCATGGCAGTGAATAGTTTCGTGTCTCGCGATCGACGCAGTTACCGAAGAGATGGTTATTGGACGTTCGCGAGTGAAGATTACACGCAGTAGTGCCGCAGTGATAACGCTCTTCGAGATTGTGCAGAGTCCGAGAGAACGATCGCGTCCAAGTCATCGGAATTTAGTTGCAGTGAGCATCTGTCAAGCTTAATCCTCAGGTGTGCTTTGAATCAGTGTCGCGTTACTTGCGAATTTCCAAACGTGTTGTCGTGATCGTTTTAGTCCTCTGCGTCAGTATGGTCGACTTCATCGCTTACCCGGAGATCTCCTATCTGTACGATGAATTTATGATGGTATGATAAATTTCTTTTTCAATTTTAAAGAGACGGGAATAACGATCACGTCGTAAAATGTGCCACTGGTCCCGCTTAATAATATATTTGAAACGGTATTATTATTAATGATCAAGGAATTACATCAGCCGCTAATTATTCACATTCCTCTTCCCTGCGTAACAGCTGCAAGCCGTTGCCCTCTGTGGCTCATTCGGAGGTTATTAATCGTGCAAAAGCGCCAGTCTGCTTCAGTTCTAGTATGAAACTACCGAGCCGATATGTTGGCAACTAGATTGAACCGCGACAGGTCCGGAGATGTGATGCTTCATTTTTCCATCAGAGTAGAACGTTTCCACCTGAGGTCATACGCATCGATACTCGACTTGAAAGGAAGATCGATCGAATTTCCTCAGTTTTTCTTGCCGCCGTAATCCAAGCGATGACAACAACAGGCCGCGATCGCCATGAACTACGTTTCAAGATCCTCTCTCCTTTGCATTGTACTTTATTACTAAATGATAAAATGATGAGGTTCCCAACATACACGTACGCACTGAATATAAACACGCGTCCTGTCTTATTTCATCCTTGCACATCGCGCTTACTTTCGGCATTCAAGTGTCTTCGCGCGGAAGTGTTCGCGCAGAAAGCGAGAGAAGTGTCTCCTCGTCGGGGAAATGATCGCTACGCGATGCGCGGTGAAAATTCGCGTGAATTTTCGGCTCGAAAGTCCCTATACGGGGGCGGATCTCTTCCGTTATTCTTTATTCTCTATCGGACGACTCGGCCCGGTAATTAATCGCTCGTACGACGCCGGCATAAAAGATTCACCTGCGTCTCCAGAGGAAAGTCACGATGTTCTCCCACCCCCGTGTGACGGTAGCGAGCGCGGGACGTGTCGCGCGGGCGGGGGGCGGGGGGTGGTGGCGACGGGGAGGCGGGGGAGGCGGAGGAGGCGAGAGCGGTGGGTAGGGTGAAACCCTCGCCACGAAGTGGAACTACTTTACGGGAATATCACTTTGATCCGACGCTTAATGAACGATGGACCGAGCTCGGTAAGAGTACCCAGACTGAATTTAATTAGGGCTCTTAACTTGCCGGGTCGAGAGCATGACGGAATCCCGTGCGGGGTCCCCGCGCGTGCGACGGAGACGGCCGGCGGCTGTCGCGGTAACGGCGGGGGTGGGAGGACCGGGCGGGTAAAAGCTCCGGATGGGGCGACGACGGTGCGTGTACGCGTTTACGGATAGGCGAGGCTTTTCGCTTTGAGAACGACGGAGCAGATCCGTCACGGTGATGACGACGCCGACGATTCGGGTCGGCCCGATTGTCATGCAAATCGCGCAACGGAGCGGCGGTCCGTTATTGACTCGTGGCGGTCGGCCGCGAGCGATTCGCGCTCGTATCTCCGCCGAGCGGAGAGAAAAGCGCCGGCTGCCGTACAGCGGCTCGCGTATAGCGAGGCTAATTACACAGAGGCTGAGAGTTGGTAATTAGGAAGGAGGGAACGAGCGTTGCCGCTCTCTCGGATGGAGGAAAATTGAAACAACTCGACGACGTGACGGCGAAGAGCAAGGATTACGTTGACCGCGCGGATCGGCCGCGCGATTTCACGGATCGCTTTGATCCTCCCCTGCGGCTTCCGCTCGGAACAACGCCGAGCGCCGGCGGCGCCTTTTAATCCCGCGACCGCGGGAAATAAAGCCCCTTCAAACAGCGCCGATATTTCTCGGCGCTAACGCGATCTCTCTGCTTTTTCTGCCGGGATAATTACGCTGATGGAAACGCCGCGCTGGAGAATTACCATTACCGGTTCCATATCAAGTTGGGTGCTTCGTTTGTTCTAAACGCATGTACATTAGCACAAACGCTGCGGAGCTCGTCCGCCCACGAGTACTCGCGATCGCGCTCGTTTCTCTGCGTCGTCTTCGGCGTCAATGATGAGACGGGCTCGGACAGAAATGGTCGGGAGACTGAAGAAACGCTCCCCTGTCCGCGCCGTTGCGATTAGAGACGCCCGCGACTTTAGCTCTCTTCTTAGCTGTCTGAGTTACCGTCGCGATTCCCCGATATCGCCGGCGATATTCGGATATGACGGGCTTTCGAGAGACAGGACAGCGCGCGAACCGGAAATTGAATGCGTCCCTCCGGCGGAAAAATAATGTTCCGCTTTTAGGAATTTGATCAGGCGAGAGGCGATCAGAGAGAGAGAGAGAGAGAGAGAGAGGTCGTTTCGAGAACGCGATCGCGAGGACACTCGACCACGTCGTAGACGTGCCAGCTCGTTCACCGCGAATCGACCTCTCGTCGGCGAGCGCCGCGGAAGCGCGTCTCCGCGCTTGCGCGCGCCGGCTCGATCGTCCCGTGGAAATTGAGAAAACTTTATTTGCCCCGTCGCGATCGCGGAGAACATCGGGGAGACGCGGGAAATAGGAATCGCGCGAGTAAAGCTCTTACCGTTTGCCGGAGCGAACAAGGACGCGCCCCTCGTGGCCAGTCCCGGTGCCGAACTTATTTCCACGTCGCGACGCCGAGTGCCGCCCGAAGGGTAGTAAACCGTTCCGCGGCGAGCGCGGAGGGAGGCAGAAAGGGAAGTAAGAACCGGGGCAAAGCCGTAAGTTGTTGCGCGCCACTCGCGCAGGAATATGCGAGAGATGCGGAATTAAATGAAATCGAGCGGAGAGGCGATTCTTCCGCGCTCTGGACGCCGAACAAGTCCGCTCGCGGACGTCCGCGTCGACCTGCCGATCACCTGCCGATCGAATCATAAATCTCAACCGGCGGAGATGGCGAAACGTCGCGGCGCTCTTTTTCGGTAACTCGGACGTTTGAGGAAGGAAAATCTATATCAGGCAAGTACGCGGCGCACGGTGCGCCGGCTATGAGCGTATAGGCAGCTACGAAATTCGCGCGGCGAACACCTAAAAATAGTCGATGATCATGCAAACACTCGAGGCACCATTAGCCGTTACTATTTCCAGGCAGCTGCTCTTTAAACAGCAAAAGTATTGAGGGAAATATCGGCGGGATTTATCAGCCGGGTTAACTTTCTTTGCTCGACGGCGTTACCATATTTCCGAGCGATTTCCCCGCGCCGCCATCCGTACCGCCCATTTGCTTAAATCATTTCGCGATTGCCCCGTCGGCACGTGTCTAATATAAATATTTACGCGGCCCGGCCAGCCGAAGCCTGACATCACGTTCATTTTAGCTTTTCCGACAAAGATCGGAACCCGCTCTCAATTTCTCTCGGCTTACTTGGCTAAAATTACCGCGGCAGTGTAAACGTCATCGTGTCGATAAAGACACCATCGTCAGTTGGCGCATTCTCCATCCCCCACACGTGCGGGGGACGATTTCGATGCGGTTCTCGATGTCGTTCGGCGAACCGCGCGTATCTCCGCGTCAATCCGGACCGGCTCGACCACGTGATCGATTAACGAGCGACTTACGAGTCGATATCGGACCAACTTCCCCCGCTGTGTAATTTGGGGCTAATCGGCTTCCGTTAGCGGCGCTCACCGCGCTGGACCGCGCGGGGAGGCTGGGGAGGAGCCGCTTCGCGGCAGCTTCGCGCTCGGGCTTCAGATCGTTGCCCTTTTGCTTCCGCGGGGACAGGGAGGGCGCCCTTCCTTCGTTCCTGTGTCCGGCGGTATTTGAAAGCGCATAGGCTTCGTACTTTCTGCCCCAGTTTACGTGCCGGTCAGTCGCGCGCTGGTTTGGAGGCAGCGCATCCAGCGCGGGAGGGAAAAAGGGCCAGCATGGCGTCGACGATAAAACATACGCGCGCGCTGCGCACGTCGTGTCGGGCACGTGCGAGAGAGCATGTCCCCACCTTGAGTTAAAAATAGCCCGCGGTACATATCGCGCACGCCGCGTTAACGCGCTTGTATACGACTGATCCGCTGGCCAGCGCGCGGCGGTTTTGTGCTTTTACGAGATTTTCAGCATCCGCCTCGCGCGCGAACCGCGTGCCGCGATCGATCGTTCCGCGCCTACGCCGAAACGTTGCACGAAGCAACGTTCTTCCCGCTCGGCCATGATCCGCCTCGGCGTGGGAGAGTCGTTAAACACATTGGCGTAAGGAACGAGGAACCTGTTCCAGCTTTTCTGTTTTCTTCCAAAGCAGCGAACGACTGCGTCTCGGGAATCGAGAGCAAGATGGAATAGAATTTATCGACAACCGTTAGCCGTCGACGAACAAGATCTGATTCACGTTTAGTGAATAATGAAAATCGCAGGATCTTACAGGATTATTAAATATACACGATATTAACGACCGTGCCTTCCGGCAGCTAAATCTTATCATAGAGGATGAGTCAGCTCGTCGAAGAAAATTACACGAAAATCTCTCTGTATCGATCGGGACGAGGGAATCAGACGAGCACCGGAACGCGCGTCGCTGATGAACACAACTCCACTGACACGTGATTGTACGGACAATCCACGGCTGGAGTTGCTCGTTTCTAACGTCTTTCGCAAGTTCGTTCATTTATATCTGGCCAGTGTAGAAAGCGCTGTCGATCCAGTCGTTTTGGGCATCGAAGCTCCAAAGGAAGAGCGAAAGAGAGGAGCTCCCCTTCAGTCGATATTAGCGTCACGCTCGGCAACAAAGGAGACGGAAGTAAGAACGCGCGAAAAAAAGGGAGGAAGAGAGAGAGAGAGAGAGAGAGTGGGCCCATGAGAGGGAAAGAAGATGAAAGATCTTTCCATCTCTGGTAGGAAGGCCGAAGTTTGTAACTCCATTCGGGTGAAAGGGTCGCCAAAGGGGTGGAGAGGGGGCATAATTCTAGAGGTGGGGAAGCTATGACGAGCCAGCCAAGTTGGCTAGCTCCAGGAGACGTTCTCGAAGACTCTCTTGCTAATTTGATGATCCTCCAAAGGCCTCGGCTGCAATCTGCTGTCCGGTCCGTGCTGCTCCAGACATGGACCTCAGCCGATCTCGCTATGGTCGCTCTAGCCCGGAGGAAACCGTTCCCAAGAAGCGAAGTGTCGAGCCTCCCTCTCGTCTCCCTCCTGCCTCTATCCCCTCAGTTTCCTCGGCCGCAGTTGAGAAGGCAGCACGCACGTATCGGAGCCAGCGATACGTAGCATTGTGGAAATCATGAAGAGAAGAGTTACGTCTCGTGTCATCGGAGCAGAAGACCGTAATCCGCAATACTTGTGTGCGCGAAATCTTATCAAGTATGAAAAAGAAATTTACATGTGACTGATAAGGAATGGGCATAAGGCTTGGGTAGAAGAGCAGACATGATGCGATGTTCGTGAAGATTTGGCTATTATCGAGCTAGTCGAGCCTCGGTTGCTGTCGATCAGCTGACAGAGACAGCGAAGCGGTAATCGGTTAAAATTACGCCATGCGCACGCGTACGTCGTACTTGTTGCCACGTTAATATCGAGAGCAAACAGCCGAGTTCCCTTTTTCACTCGTTAACGCGAATTGTTGGCGCAACGCTTGGCGTGCGCGCGCGCGCGCGCGCGCGCGACATAAGCCGGCCGCTTTCCAAGGACCCTCTCGTGTGCAGTTTGTGCGGTCTTACACGTATTGAATGTCTTGTGCGAGCTGCTTAATTCCGTGGGCAATTCGTTCGGGTCTCGTAGCACGGGGATTACGGGAGATCTGATGAGTTCGTCGGCTAGGGTTTCGGCGCGGCTCGCCGTGGAAGAGCCGGAGCGAACCTTCTGGATTCCAGAGAAGAAAGGGAGGAGCAGAGAGGGCGGCACAGAGGACTGGAAGAGAAGCTGGGTCAGCGTCACCGGAGTGTATAATTGGCTTGATTGTCGGGTTCTAATCTGGTTCTGCTCCTGCCCCCTGTCGTGGTGGAACGTGTCCAGCCTGCCGCTGGTGGCGTCCAGAAGGGTCCGGGAAATACGAGCAATGTGGCCCGCTTTTCTGGTCCGTTTCCTTATTTGTAATACGTCCTCTCCTTCGGTAACACCGGCTTAATCTACAACATGCCACGCCGCCGTCCACTCGGCTAATGGATCAAGCAGAGAGAGAGAGAGAGAGAAAGAGAGAGGACTTCGCTCGGGAACTGGAGACCGCACCTCGCACAAAGGAAACTCGAGCGGCGAGTAAATTATACGTAAAACAAAGAGATTACGATACCTTGACCGGCCGCGTCAAAGAAGGCGCCTGTCGCGCGACGAGTCATCAAACTCGCTCGCAATCGGCGATCTAACAAGCCTCGCCGCGATCCCGAACGACGTCTCTAGACCGCGTATGAAAACCGTCTCGCGTTTTCCGATCTTTGCGACTCTACCGTCGTCTTATGGTTACAATTGCACGAGCATTTCAAGATCGATGAATATAGTCGAAAAAGGGAAAGGGTCTGATGCGCGTAAGTATATACGAATGTATTTTTATTTGCGCGAAAGTGCGAATTTATGCTCCTGATCAATATTTGCTCCGAGTTCGCCTTGTTATCGCTAATCTAAACTGATTATTGGCCTTTGCTCTAAAAATACGCCATGATGACGTCAATGTTTGTGTTACTTGAAGAAATGCATTCGGCTGTATTTGGACCGTTAGAATTCGCAAATAGATTTCATTAGGAAGCAGAGATAACTAATCGTAAAATGATATGAAACTTTCCGGATCGTTCGGATCGACGTACCAATTTTATTTCAACATTTGCCAAGTATTACATCCATCATCCATCATACACTTTAGCAACAAAGGCCTGTTTGGCTTTATGCTTAAGGTCAACAAATGTTCCCTATGAATATATGTGTACGTGTACGTGTCTCTTGCGGATTTCCCGCAAGTATCGTTCAACATTCGAGTTTGCTTTGCGCGAACTTGGCGAGTTTTCGCGGATGAGCCCGGCGGAGGCCATTATCGTCTAAAGTAGAGATTGGTATCGAGGATAATGAAGCAGCATCGATGGGTAAGATAAATAGCGAGCTAAGAAACGCCCCGGGCTACCGGAAGTACTCTTCGAGGTATGTATCTTCTCGCCGGCTGGTTACGCGATAATGAGGAAAGTGGCCAGGGATGCCACGGAGTTTCGGCCGGGCATGAGGCATGCCGSGKRGGGGGRGGGRGGGKGGGGGATATTTTCGGAGACAGCCCGGAAATTGCCTGTCCAATTGAATCGCAAACAATATGAAAATTTGTTCGAGAGTTTTGATTATACAAAGGAGGCTACGGTAGACGCCGGTAAAGCGGAAGAGCGGGAAGGACAAAAAGGACGCGGAGGCATCCCAGGACGGGGGACGGGGGACGGGGGAGGAGATGGAGGCTCTTAGGGACGCGGGGGAAACAATGGGCCAGCATCAGACTTGCAAAACGGATCGCATTTTTACTTTCAAATTAAATTATTTTCCCCGTTTCGTGTACGATTAATGCTCTTCAGGGGCGCCGAGTACTTTTAATCGGCGAGTTCTTTCATTGATACTGGAGCGAGCTTATCGACGATAAATTATCTCGCTCATTTATTTTATATCGAGTTCTATCTAGCGCCGAGCCAACTTTGTATCTTGCTGATACAAAGGGAGGCTGATACAAGGTGCGCGCGAAGTAGATGCAGATGCCTGTAGATCATTCGCGCAACAACAAGCAGAGCGCCGATAAATTGATGAATGCGAATGGCATCGATCGACGAAGCTTGACGCGATAACCGACGAATACTTCAATGCGTGCGATTTCTATGCGAGATGTCGATGTTGACGCGTTTGTTAACGCGCAGTTTAGTTGTTTCTGCCGAATGAAAACATGGCGTAATCATGTTTGCAATGCCCACTGTCGCGGAATGTAAATTCGTCCGTAACGAGAGCGTTTCCTTGTGTCGCATCATTATTTGCATTCCGAGCGAATTATATTAATCTCTCTCGCCACGCGATCATCGCGTGGCATTTTGAAAAAGCTTCGAAAGCCACGTCGCGACGCATAATACAAACGACACGTCGCCGCGATATCTCCTTCATCTCCTTCGCTCAACGTTCGTTCCTCGTCGCGATAATTTCGCTGAAATCAACCGGCACGCGAATCACCGTCGCGCAGTAATTCCATTCGGGAGAGTCGCGCGCGAGGTGACGCAATCGCGCAATTTTGATCGCGCGAGTGGCATAAAGTCGATGGCACTCGAAGAGCGAGAATGACGTGCGAAGATACGAGCAACGTGTATCTCGCGGCGCGAGCGAGCGGGCGGCCGGCGTTATTATGGCGTATCGAGAATGGCGCTACACGAGATGTAAAAGGGCTCTCGGCTGGCGGGAGTCCGCCAGTGAACTGGGTCGCGCGTATTTCGAGAATTGTCCCTTATCTCTGCCACGGCGCGAGTAACCACGAATTCGCCTCGCCGCGAATTTCAATCGAGTCAATCGCGCCGCGCCGACGCCCATTGACGCCGCGTACGCGCGTCTCTCGCCGTCTGCCGAGTTGACTTTAAATTCCCCGTCATCGTTTCCGCGACGATCGACCGCGCGGCGCGGCTCCTTTGTCACGCAGATCAGCTAGCAGGAAATGAGAAACGTCGGGAGAGCAGAGAGAGAGAGAGAGAGAGAGAGAGAAAGAGAGAAAAGGGCCGTATTGTTTTTTCAGGAGAATCATTGCTTTTTAAAGGGACGAGCACGGCGAGGTAATGCGCCGCTTATACGGGCGAGCAAGTGCCGCTGTTAATATTAAAACTCAAAACGCACCGGCGGCGCGCGCGCGCGCGCGCGATACGCCGGGCTCCGCTAAAAGGAGCGCTTTGTAGCGCGATATAAGGTGTTGCTTTATGCATGCCGCGCTCAATATTGCACGCGCGAGTTAAATGCGACCGTTGAGTCCGCCTAATCTCGCGACACGGTCTGCCTTGGAATTAGATCGAGTCCCGATCGAATTCCGATTAACTGGATCGATCGCCGTACGACCGATTGTTCTCCGGAATTCTCTCTTTCCCGTCATCGCGCGAGTATCGAAGCGCATCTGCGCGACTCCTCCGTTCGATCGTGACTTTCCATGCGCGACTTTCATTTTGTCCCCGTTTTTCTCACGCCGACCCGTATCTGCGGTACTTGGGAGACAGGTGCAGGGAGACGCTGTCGGAAACAACAGCTAATCCGCCGTAATTGCGTACCGGCGAATCGCTCACGCCACACCGCGACTCTCCGAACGGATCTCGACGGGGTCACTTTTTATCGAGCCGTGCGATAAAGTTGCGCGCGTATCAAAAAATCAAAACACCCAGGCGAGCGACCCGATCGAACGTCGAACTGTCAAGATGCAAAAAAGCGATACAGAGGACCGCGGGTTCATTCGGATGCGCGACGCGCGAATCGATCACGACTTTGTGCCGGGCCGGGCGCACCACGCGCGCTCGCGAGCTCCCGTCCCTCTCATCCCTCCCGCGTCGCGTGCATACGTGCGTGCGTGCGTGCGTGCGTGCGTGCGTGCGCGTAAACAGCTGCCGCGAAAAGCCAGAACTCGTGTAGCTGAGCGCGCGGCTAACGGGAAAGAGATAGAGAAGAGAGAGAGAGAGAGAGAGAGAGAGAGAGAGAGRGAGAGAGAGAGAGAGAGAGAGAGAGAGAGAGAGAGAGAGAGAGACGGCGAGGGGAGGATGCGAATCATTTAGAACAAAACAGGCCGGCATACGGACGAGGACAGGGAGGGAGGGAGATTTAGGGAAACGAAGGGGTGGACGGGAGAGGACTGGCGGTTAAACGCGGCCGGGACGAGACGGGAGAGCCGAGAGAGGCAGCATAATGCGCGCGGTATACCGCGGCACTTCCGAATTACTCCTGCAAAATCTCTCCCTGCCGCCCCCGCGTATTTGCATTCCCCGGCGCGGCGAGCGCGGACAGAAATTAATTGCGTACTTGCGCGGGCGACAGTGAAACGTTGTCGCGCGGGCGATCCGGCCGGAAATCAAAGACGCGAGCGCGAGCGATCGCGCGGAAGTGTCGGCACGCCGAGATCTCCATTGTGATTTCGATTCGATTCGAAGCGCCAAATACGCGCTTCTAGCGGGGTGAAGGGGGGTTCTGGGGGGGGGGGACTGACGTATCGGTGCGCGTTGACGACTGGCTGGCCGAGTTCGCTCAAGTAAATTTCCCTTCTTTCCGGCTTACGTCACAGGCGGAACCTATAATTCAGGGAGCAAGAGGCGAGATCCTTGAGCCGCTCGCTTAATCTGGACTATTCGTGGACTATTCGTGGAGCTTGGCGCGATGCTTCTATCTACTTCTGCAACCGCGGTCCAAATAGCACGGCAATAGCGCAACGAGCAAGTCGCGGTCCAAGTTATCCAGCAGCATTACGGAATCTCGCGAATTCTACTACGTTCTTGCTCGAATTGCGTCCGATTGCTCCACCCTGAGAGATCCCCATTCTTTTCGGCCCTCTTCGTCGTCTTCCCCGTCTTTCTCGGTATGCGTATGGTACGTATCACGCGGGAGCTCGCGCAGTGTTAAGAATAAAGAGGAGAGGCGAGCGCGGTTTCCGCGGTTTCGTTTTTGTTAAAACCGACAAAAGCCGGCGATCAGTTCGATCCTTCGCCTTGATAATCGGCGAATTAATCAGCCTGAAATGGATCTACGTCCGGTAGGTTCTACGGGCGCCGCGCATAATTAGTCCCGATCGTTAACCGTCCCTTTTTGCCGCGGATGCTAAAATTGGCCGGCGTTGCGTTCCGCAATAAGGCGCGGACGCGCGAGCTACGCCGCGCCACGAAATATGGCGGCCGGGGTCGTTAATATCGTGAATAAGCGTTATCTCGCGCGACACAATGTGACAAATCGTGCCCGGTTTTGCCGTCGCAGCGGCGTCGAATCACAACGACACAATGCGCGGCACTTGCCATCCGCGCGCGCGCGCGCCGCAGCATATTCCGCTTCAACTCCTGACAAAGTTCTCGCACTTGGGTAATTACTTGTCCTCGCGGACGAGTTACACAGCAGCCGTCAGGTGTGGCGACGAGCATCGCCGCAATGATCGCTCAATCGGCTTAATCGCGCTCGCCTGGCTGCGCGATAACGCTCCCGAACGCTTCGTACAGATTCGCAAATTCGCCTGCACGCGCGACGTGACCCACCCCAGCCCACCCTACCCCTACCCGAACTGAACTCTGAGATCCGACCTCGAGAAGTGACCTCGGAGGATCTAACGAGCCGCGGTTCGCCGCGCAAAACTGCACGGAGCTCCCCGCGAGCTATTCTCACGCACGTGCCCGAGTGGTGACGTCATCGCGATAGTCCACGTGACTCGGTGCACGATTTCAGCAGTGCTACCAAGGACATTTCCTCGCGGATCGCCGCGCCAGCGCGGTAGCCAGAGAACGCCAGAGGATATCTCTTCCGGCGACCAGTCTCGCGTAATTAAATCCAGGCGACCCGACGAGATGTCGGAGCTTGATAAATGAAGTGTTTCGCCGGGTAGATCTCTCCTCTCGGCGAAGCCGAGACAGTGGCGAGTGGAGGGGAACTCGACGAGGGGTGAATATTGCATCTCGTCGTCGGACTCGTCGACGCGTCTGCGTCTAGCGCAGCTTCCGTCGTGGATCGCGCGCGATCGCGGATTTCCACGTGTCGCGCGGCTCGGAGCGCGGATCGGATCAGAATTTCGGAAACGCTTTCGGAAGAATTGGAACCGCGGCAAGCGGAACCGGGAGAACCGAAAGCGCGCGTTGCCCGAATCCCGTCCCGCGAAAATCGTTCGACGTCCCGTTGGATCGCGCGCCGGAGAGGCATCGCATTCGACGATACGCGTGCGTATCGTTGCGCAACGCATCTCTGGCTGGCTGGCTCGCGAAGACAAATTTCAGCGGCAAACACGGCTGGATCACTGCCAGCCGTGCTTTTTTCGCCCAGCTTTATCGCACTTGGGCTTATTCAGCCAACCTCAATTTTCAGAACAGGATTAATAACTCCCTTTATCCGTTACTTCCGCGATAAATAACGCTCGCGACGCGCCGAAATAGCGCGAGCGCCGGCGCTCGCGCGCACCCGCTCCTGGGATTACGAAATGATTTTTTGCGATTTACGTAATCCCATCGCCGAAAGGTTAATTAAGTAATATCTCATTAGCGCGGGCCGGTGACGTGTAATGTTCTCCGGCGTAAATAACGCCGACCACACGCTCGCCGGGCGTCCGGCCGCGACGTTTGTGATCGATACCCTTCGCCGCGATCATTACACTCAGAGACGTGCCCGCGCACGTAATTCAGAGGCCCGCCATATCTCGCTCGCGCGGACATATTTCAGCGTCGCTCCCTCGGACCGTGCGGCCTATAATCCCGAAGGATTTGTCGTACACATGTTTCCGCGCAAACTGTCCTCCAAACGCTCGATATCTGCCTGCATCCCCGCGCGCATCCACGATGGCGGGAAGATCAATGTCGCGCGTTTGGTCACGAGTGCCGGATGATTTCTGGTTGCACCTGAGGCCGTCCGCGAACTTCGCGCTTGTCACCGCCGCGCCCCGTCACGCGTACACACGCCCGCACCTGATGCGGAATTCCGCCATTTATATTCGATCGATATTCGCCTGATAACCGTGGACAGATTACGCGCGCGGCGATTCGGCCACCGAACCGGCCACCGCTGTCTCTCTCTCTCTCTCTCTCTCTCTCTCTCTCTCTCTCTCTCTCTCTCTCTCTCTCTCTCTCTCTCTCTCTCTCGTTTCCTCGCTCCCTTTCGCTCCCTCGCTCCATCCCCCTTTCACCCTTTTCTCCCTCCACCTTTCTCTCTCTCTCTCTCTCTCTCTCTCTCTCTCTCTCTCTCTCTCTCTCTCTCTCTCCCCTTTTTTTTACTAAACTCACCGTTATATCGGAAATATCGATCTCGTCTCCCGCGCGGGTGTGTTGGAGCTGCGGGCCTACACGTACGCCGTCGCATCGCGAATCCAGACGTCACCGGCGCTCTCATCCCCTTCCCCCTCCGCCGCGCCGAGCTCGTCCTCCCTCTTCTTTCAGCCAGTCCTCAGGGTTTTTGCGCGCCACCACGAAACGTAATATTTCCACCGGCCGCGTCCTGCCGGCTACCAATCTTCGCAGAAGCAATAATAGCGCGCCGTTCGTCCGACTGTCCATTCGGACCACCCTCTGCGCCCGTCGTCTCTCTCTCTCTTCCCCCTCTCCCCGCCCCATCCCCCCGTTACTCGTCGTCCACATACCCCGGCGGTGTCTCTCGTTCTTCACCCGCTCGGCCGCTCTGACGGTCGCGGATGCAGCGGGGTGAAGAAACGGGGCGCACGCAGAGAAGAGGAGCCCCCGCTTTGCCTCCCCCTCCCCCTCCCCCTCCCCCCTCTCGCTCTGTATTTAGCATCGAGATTTGCCTTGAGAAAACGCAATCGCCTCCGAGCCGGCGACGCTCCGCGTATTTGAAGTATAGTAATTTGCGGCAGGCTAATGAAAGTGCCGCGCAAACAGCGTCGCGACGCCTCGCCCCGGCGTCAGGAGCCACAAGCTCATCGGCGCGTTTTCCGCGTGGCCCTCCTCGCCCCGTCACCCCCCTCGAGCCCCCGATCGCGGCAGATAGACGCTGCGTATCCGGCCTTACGACGGGAAAAAACAGATCGCCGAACGAATAATTTATAATTTCTATCGTTGCGATATTCCGGCGCCGCGGCTGTACAAAATTAAGCGTCGACGGTGTATTAAACATGCGCACATCGCACGCACACGTGCACGCGTTTCATTCCAGCGTTTCATTATAATACGTACGAGCTGGCTGAGGTATTAATACATCGCTGCCATTATGCGCGGTGGAACGCCTGTATAATGCATAAAACACCATGCAATTCATGCCCGATCGACCATCGTGCGGCGTGTTTTGACATCGCGTTGCACGCGCTAGATATATATCCCCTTTTTTTGCAAAGTTATTTTTCGATGTGTACGTGGCGGCGTGCGCGCCACATTGTGCCCTGTAACGCACTAGAGGCAGAGCTTTAAATATCGCGTTGTAACGTGGTGTAACTAAGTGAAACGAAAGATGAACAAGTTAGCCAGATTCGCGGAAAGGGATAATCTCGGCGAGCAGATCTTGCTCCCGGTTTTGTGTTTCATTTCGCATTAACAATCGACGCTCCGTTGTGTCTCCGTTCTCGCGCGACTCGCGGCCGACAGTCCCGTTTTCTCGCGAGGACGGGGATGAATTTCGAAGAGGCCCAGGGCGAAATAAGCCCCGCGCGACTTCTCTCCCGCTTTTCTGCCGAAGAAATCGTCGGGCGGAGTATTGTTTATATTTATCGAACGTTCGATTCGAAGCGCCGGATGAAGCGATGCCGCGCGTTCCTTTCCATTGTACGCGCAATTTGCCTCCCCCCGGCGTCCCGCGAAGCCAGATAATCCGCGAATGGCGTGCTAATGTAAGTTCTGGCATGAACGCGGGCGCTTCTTCTTCATTTTTGTCGGTGCTTTGCGACTTGTTCCGCTGGCACATACCGGGATTACGGTGCCACTCGGCCGGGACGTTAATCTCGAGGAATATCTTCGCCCTTCTACACCATCCCCCTCCCCCCTCCCCCCACCGAAGACTGCTCTTACACTCGCGTCCTTTACTTCGTCCTTGCTCTAACTGTAACCTAATAAAGCCAGCCAGAACGCGCGGGCTTTCGCCGCTTGAGCTCGCGGGGCGAGCCGCGACCGGGTCGCCAGCTTCCCGGCGGAGTTTCGCAGTTGCCGAATGATAATTTCAACTAATGGCGCGTTTCTTTCAGCATGGACCGGGCCGGGCGGTGGGGAGGCGGGAGAGGAGCGCGCGGACGGAATTTATCATTCGCCCGGCGTCTAAGGAGATTAAATTGCCGTCGCGTTCCAGCGCGCGGTCGCGAAACCGGGCTTCCGTGCCATCGCCGCTTGGTCCTCCCGTGTGCCCGGGATACGTCTCGACCCGGAGGTGACCCAGAACGGACGTTTACGGCGCTCAAGGGGGCCGAAAATATCCTCGCCTTCCGGAGAACTCGATGGCAGCCGCGGTCGAACCGCGCGCGTTTGCCGGCGCCATGTGGTTCTTCTGGCTCGCGCCGCGCGATGCGATACAACGCGATACGAGAACCAGGCTCTCGCGTTATCTTCTCTCTCTCTCTCTCTCTCTCTCTCTCTCTCTCTCTCTCTCTCTCTCTGACGCAGCCTCGGGATCGAGGCTCTCGCGACATCGGCAATGCATCCCGCTCGCGTCCGACTCGGATCCGGATCCTCCCACTCTCTCCCGCGCTGCTGTGGGATGCTGCGTGAAAATTGAAGATTCTCGCGACACGCGGCCTGATTGACACGACCTCCGAACGGTCGATGAGCAGCGCCGACGTGCCATTTAACTTTCCTCTTTTCGTGGCGTGAGTCACGCGGAGGCCGGAAAACGCGTCTCGATGCACGCCAACGATGTAGTTGGCACAAGGGGGCACGTTAAACGCGGCGCTTAGCGGCGATTATTATTACACGCCGACGATGGAAATTCGGGATAACCAGGGCGGCCTCTCCCTTTCGCGCGCCCGCGTGATCCTCTCTCTCTCTCTCTCTCTCTTTCTTTCTCTCTTTGCCGTTTCCCTCTTCCCGTCCCATCACCTCTCGCTGCTGTTCCATTCCTCATTCCCTTCCGCCGTAATTTCCAGACTTCCTACGAGCGGCAGTCGCGGCAGATACCTCGTATTAATTCGCGGCCGGCGAGCCGCGTTTCGAGCTTTACGATACCGCCATAAAGATTGCCTCGGCCGATAATTATATGGACGATGGGTGAAATTGTCAACCGCTATCGCGCAATGTCCTTTAGAGCACGTCCGATACCGCAGCGCGCCCGAATCTCGCTATCTCCGATCTTGAGAACGGTGCGGCTATCGCGATTACATTCACCACGGCGTACCCTTGATTACTTTTTACGTAAGCTGGATCCTGTCGGAGATTCACGAATTAGACCGCGTATCCGATACACGATCGCTTGCATCTCGAAAACGAGAAACGGGCAGACCGCCTCACGCTGACAGTCTCGCCATTACGAGCGTTAATGCGGCTACACTCTCGTTGCTGAACGTTAATGAGCCGTTGCGTTACGCGGCGGATCCTTAATGATCGATCATTAAGGCCTCGCGGCGGGAGGCGGATGGCAACGGCCGATGGGGGGGGAGGAAGCCCCGATGAATTCGGCGCGGGCGGCGAATACCGAGCGTCATTATCGAAATCGGCGGAGATTCCGAAAGTTATGCAGGACATTCGCCGAATTCCCGTGCGCTGCGTAAAAGGCGAATCGCCTAGCCCCCCCTCCCCCGTCTTCCCCCGCCCGCCCCCGCCTTCCCTCGTCGCTCCGCGATGGGGAGCGATCGTGGATTAATACGTTCGCCACGGCGGCTGAAATTCGGTCGATTATCGGGGATAACCGGCCGAACCATCGCGTTTCGAGCTCCAGAAATATCAGGAATGCTTTAGCCTCCCTCTCTCTCTCTCTCTCTCTCCCTCCCGCCCTCCGTTCCTCTCTCTCGCCCGCGCCACCAGCTCATTGCAATTTACCACTTCCATTAGCTGGAAATGTAATGTAGCCCGTGTACAACTCTCCGCATCCGCGCGGGTGCTCCGAAGCAGCACGGCGCGCGCACACAGGCACAGGTGCGCGCGCGATAATTGTGCGTAAAATTTTTTTATCTCGCAATCGCGATTTTACAGGTCAATTTTAAGCCTCCTCATGTACTTGTGCACACAGGCGCGGGCGGTGTGCTTACTTTCCGTTCTGGTTCCCGATGCGCGTCACGAGACATTCATCTGTGCTTATCGTGCTTAAGAGAGAGAGAGAGAGAGAGAGAGAGAGAGAGAGAGAGAGAGAGAGAGAGAGAGAGAGAGAGAGAGAGAGAGAGAGAGAGAGAGCCCTTAACTCGCCGAAGGGCGGGAAAAGGGAGGCTCGTGAGCGAGAGTTGCTAGGGAAGCTGATTGTCATTGGGCAATCGTAAACTCCGTTTCGATTCCGAACGAAGCGATAAAAGTTGCCGGCGAGCAGTTTGCTCGAATGTTTGAACGGCCATGAAACGCGGCGAAAGTTGCCGCTCAAAGGGAGCACCACGACGTGACTGAGGAGCGTATAATGTAATTGCCGTTAATTCGCCTGGTCGAACAAAGATTCCGTCTCTCGCTCCGTTTTTCCTTTCCTTTTTCCCTTTTGTTTGTCAAAACTCGATCGATCGATGGAGCGATCGAACGGTTGATCGTTCTGTTGATGCCGCAAACTTGGCGGGTGGACGTCCTCGGAGGATCGATCAGATCGAGTCTACGCTAAAAATGCGATCGCGGGTCGAGAGCGAGGCACTCTGCTTCCGGTCGCCGGTTGATTTCCGCTGACTCGACCGCCGCTCGACGAGTGCACTCTCGCGTGTAGCCGCGTGTAGGTAAAAATTATTTAGGCGCGACTAAACTCTAAACTCGGCCTGCGAGTGGAGAACGATCAACGGGTTTGTCCTTTACGTTCTGTCAGACCGCCGCTGCGGATTAATGGAGTTCCCATGATCGCGCGAAAAGCAATGAAAGACGAAGGACTGACGTTGCTGACACGGGTTACGCTTCTTTATCGCCTCTTTGTCCGTTTTGACCCAGGGCAAGTGCCTCGGAGCGACGCGAGCTTGGACGGGAAATCCTCGAAGATGATGGATGTCTCCCTTTCCGTTCTCCCGTTCCGTGAGCTACCACTCCCCCCCCCCCCCCCCCCTTAGCTAGCCTCTGCAGCTAGCGAATTGATAGTTATTGATAGCGCGCTAGCGCTGCCGACTCCGCCGGGAGCTTGATCGATGTCACGCGCAGTAGCGCGTTCTAATTATGGTCAGGGACGCCTGCAATTACGCTGATCGTCCTAAGCCCTTCGACGTCCCTCTCCGGCGATTACGCGCTAAGTGATGCCGTCGCCGGAGATTAGGGATCTCCATTGACAGGGGAATGGAATCGTCCCGTTGCGCGTGGCGGTACCGGAATCCGCAGCCGGTACGCGTCGCTCGTGATTAACGCAATTAGGTCCTAAGAACGAACCAGACTCGCGAGAGATCGATTGGGGAAACAGGGGCGGGAGAAGGCGAGCTCTCTTTTGAGCAGCCGGCGAAAATGTCAGACGACGGTGGACGGCGAAGGTCACATCCGATACGTCTCGGAACGGAAGAGCGACCGGGGTCGCATAAAGCGATTGACACTTTAGAAATTAATGCCGGGTATTGATCGGCGAGCGACAAGGACGATTAACTGGGGAGAAGAAGAGAAACGTGGAAACGGAAGAAGAATGGCAGTCGCTGACGGTCGGATGGGAACCGGGAGCTCGGCAGTGTGTTTGCCGGCCAAATTACATCTGCATAATAGCTACGCGGCGGGTTATCGATCCGTGAGCAGCGTCCCTTCGTCACATCAGCGTCGTGCATCTCGTGCACGCCCGCATGCCCGCGGGCACGGGCGCATGCACAAGAATTAAATTTCATCCCGCGGTGGCGCGCCAAAATGGTTTTCGTAGATTAGAGGAGCGGAGGCTCGCTCTCGGCGCTCGCTCTCGGTGCTCGCTCTCGGTGCTCGCTCTCGATGCTCGCTCGGCCGTGCGGAATCGCCGGCGGAATCCGCGGCACAATAGATTGCTAAACAGATTTACGTGAACGTAACTGTTAAGTTGCCGTATCTATCGGCCGGAAATTGCTAGTCCCAGTAACAGAATTGACCGTTGCCGCGCGCGGAATAAAAGCTTCTCGCCTGCGTGTTTTTTTTTCTCTCCCTGCCTCCCTCCCATCCTCCCCAACTTTTATTCCTTTCACCTGCCTGCTTCCTCTTCCCCTCTCTCTCTCTCTCTCTCTCTCTCTCTCTCTCTCTCTCTTTCCACGTACGATCGTACGCGATCGTAGACGCGACGATTTTTGCTGCACGTCGGCTTTGTAGCGCGGCCGCACGGCCGATTTAAATCGCCGTGACCGTGACCGACCGCGCGAATTAAAATCGCATCCCGCGCGCGAAGGGCGTCCTCCGAAGGACGCGGCGCGGCGACATCAAAGGCGGTCCTAATCCAGCGAGCGCGGCGGCGCTGAAGCAGCGACGGACCGGATTCTGAAAATCACGCGCGGAAAACGACGGATCGCGCCGCGCGACGGACGTGCGCTGATCTAATTATATGACCCCCGCCCCGCCCCCGTCCCACTGTCCCGGACGCTAATAAAGGGGCGGCCTGCTTGCCGATCGTCCATCATGCCGCGATTGTTGTATTCATCGGTGATTAGGCGTGACTCGCCGACGAAACAGCCATACGAAACGGCTAACGAGCCGTGCGCGCGCGGCCGTCACGTTGTCCGTCGCCACGTACGCATACCTGTACACGCACGCGTATTACGCGCATTATGCGGCCCGTGTCGATTTCCGCGTCGCGAGCGGAACGCATCCGCGCCGCCCCGCGGAGCTCCGGGACTCGCTCCGCTCGTTACGCTGGCGCGATCCGCACGATCGCCGTTCCGCGTGGCTCGGTCGCCACGTTTCGCCACGTGGATCAGGACAAACGCGAACGCGATTAGGATCGCCGCTAAGGCGGATTCCGACGCGGATTTGGGTGATCCGGCGGATTGCTGCCGCGAATCTCGGAACGAGAACGGCGACCCGTCGTGTAAACGCGCTCTTCACCCTTCCCGGACGCTTCTGGGGATGCTTCCCTCGCCCCGGGATCGGTGATGCTTGGCCGGCGCTCGCGGCCGGCATCGCGGCGTTAAGTTACGCGCGGAGGAGCGCGCGGAGGGTCGACTCAGCGGAACCGGCGAGAATTCCTTTTCCCCGGTCTTTTGCATAACATGACAAACGGTAAACAAAGCGTAAAACACGCTCCTCCGAGCTGGCAAGAATATACTCTATTTGTCACTGTCCGACCAGGGAAACTCGACGATCATTCTTCACGGGTTGTCGACGCGCGAGGCAGGGCGAGGAAGCGTCGCGAGGGGAGGAGGGGAGAGCATCGGGATCGCTCGGCTAGGGAAACCTAGCCGCGTACAACCGCCGCCCCGGTTAAGGCGTTCCGCGGGATAGCCGCGGGATTTGCGATAAACAACCGTGTTCGTAATTGCGCGTACGAGACGCGGCACGCAGCGGCCGGACACGCAGGTCGGCCACTGTTGAATAATACATGCCGCATTAAAGTCGCATTACGTACACGTATGCGCGTGATCGGCGCTCACTTGCACGCGGTGGAATTTTATATTCCAGCGCGCTGTTTGTCTTACGCGACGTCTTCGAGTATCGCGAGCCCGCCTCGGAACGCTTCACGCGCTGTGATCCATCAACGCGCTCTCGCCATCCGGCGTGAAAATCGTCGACGTAATCGCTCTTCCGGCTGCGCACTGGGACTCTGTAGGTGCAACTACGCATCGTTATATCGTTACATCGGTAGGCGTCATTACGCCAGACGGCCGTGAGGCCGTCTTCTCTTCCTCTTTCTCGTGCATCGTGTTTGAAACGATATCGCGGCAGGGACACGATACAGCAGGATCCCGAAGCAGCGGAGAGGCCATAACGGACGAGTTAAGGTGAAGCGTGGTTAGTTGGCAACAGGCCTTGATAAAATCTCCATAATGACTACATTCGGAGTGGAATTACCGTCGTTCCTGTTTCCCGGAAGCTAGGGTCGGAGGGACAGCAGGATTGAGAAACGGGCGGTGGCTGCTATTACGTGATTATTCCATATCTAGCTTGATAGGAATCGAGCGAGGCCCGATACGACCTCCGAGGGAACAGCGGGAACGTAAACGTGCATACGTGTCGAGCCAACTGTCGTTTTCGATTTACGCGGGACACAAAATGGGGAGATGCTAAAATTCGCTTTCGTCGCTTCCCGCGAGACGGCGACGCGATTCGAAAATCAAATAGCAATCACTTTTCGCGGCGCAAATCGTGGCTTATCGCTCGTCGCGATCCAGGCGATCGCGGAATAATTCGCAATGGCTGCGATTAATTTCTCCGAGACAATAATAGGCGAGAGAGCTCGTGTTGCTATCTCGACTGGCGCAGACGATGGCCATTCATGCTAATCCCCGAGCGTGGCGAAGCCGGCAGTCCTCCGCACACGAAAGTGCCCGCCATCCACCTATCGTCCCACCCCCTTCATCCACCACCACCTTCAACTCCTCTGCATCAGCCGAGCCGAACCCAATGATGCCAGACTATCGATCCTCACTTTTGGAGGCAGGCTAGAGACGCTTGAACTCGTATTAAGGCTGTCGAGCATCGAGAGGAAGTGTCACTCGTACGATGTTCGGAAGACCGGTTATCTACCGGTTTCTCTTAAAAAATTCATGAAATTTGCTCGCTCAACGTGTTACGTGTAATTTGCGTGTAATTCGGTGCATCCCGTGTCACACGAGCGGATGCGATCCAATCGGGATTGGTTCACGCTGGTCGAGGGGAATGCATCGCGCAGGGATGCCGTTTCTTCCGAAATTTCTGATTTCTTCTCTCGTTCATTCCGTTACTATATCGCGAAAATCGCGAAAATCGCGATATACAAATCGTAATCTATAAATATAAATATAAATCGATCTATAAATCGAGATTGAGCGCGTTAATAAATTCGCCGATTAGCTCGGCAGCCGTCTGCATCTCCGTCGTGGAATTATCTGGGATTTCCTCCGTTCCTCCGCACGTCTTAGCATCCGACCAACGCTCGAATGCCCGTGATCGTTCACACGTTATGAATACCCTCGTCGGACCAATCGCGCGTACGTTTCCTTCCGCGTGCTTTGCTGCCCGAACGTTTCCACCTGGAAGACCCGGCCCGCCGCCATTCTACGGATCAAAGCGATTTTTCTTTGGTCAAACCGCGAGATGGAATCACGTATTCCCCGAGGTATTCCGCGCAACCGCGGAATCACCGCGGAATGTTTAATGCCGCGGCCGTAATCCGCCGCAGTATCAGACTTTCGCGTTTCGATCCCGGCGAGATCCGGCGGCGAAACACCGCCCGGGGCTTCGATCCCCGGAAATATCACGCGGGAGCAAGCGTAAGTCACCCCATCGGGCACTTTGCGCGCGAAGCGCAAAGCGCGAGGCGGAAGGGGACGGCGGCAGGAGGGGGGAGGGGGAGGGGGGAGGGGGAGGGAACGGCGGAGGAAAATCAGGATCAGAAGTGGAGGATAGCGGGCACCGGGCAGGTTCTTGGCACGGCCTCCCCTTTCGGGATATAAGGGTAAGGGAACAGCCGCCATCCATTACGGGTAGCTCATGACACCTCGAGAGATATATCGACTCACCGCATCCTCGAATTGAATCGAATGCCGCCGGCAAAAACACCAATGAGCAAAATAGAACATTGTGATCGATGCCTCGGCCCGCCGAAATTTATCGGCGAATGAGTTACGGGCGGCCGTGGGCTTGTATAGCGCGGCGCGGCGTCCTCGGCGAGCCATTTTCTACTACTTCCGGCTGCGAAAGTAGTATGCGACGATCCGCGAGCGTTACGGCGTAAATAGCAGCGTCGAGACGGCGGTTGCGGAGCCCCGGAGTGAATGGAGCGTCCAGTATCGAGATCTCCGGAACGTGCGTTTCATCCGATGCGCGATCATCCTAGAGTTTCCCAGAAACTCATCGGCGAAGGGACGCAAAGGGAAGAGAACGCGCTTGCTCGCACCGCGTCGATCCCGGAGCGCGGTTCGCGGAGCACGAATCGGCGGGGAAAGGATTCCTCGAGGAGACCGTTTGACGCACAGGCTCGCAAGACGCGCAGGCTCGCACGCGGCTCGCCTTTGTGAAAACTCCGCTCGAAGGCGGACCGACTAGCTCTCTCGCCGTGGGATTCGGCTTCGTTCTGCCGGCGGCGGATTCGCCGGCGTAATATTCGGGATTAGCCGGAACTAGCGTACAAACAGAAGTTTCACTTTCAAACGGCGAAGCGCCGCGATGCGCGGTGCCGACTTGTTGTCGGAAAGCCGTATTAGCGGAGTCTTGCGCGCAGTGTAAACATTGCATAAATCCACCGTGCGCCTACCGCTCCTCCACGCCGCGGCGTAGTAACTGTAAATACCTGTTACGGCTTTGTAGATTACCGCGATGCCATTAACGAAAGAGAGTACCGCGGGATAATACTTCCGCGCCCTTTGGGCGGATCGCGTAATTCCTCCTCGCTGTTGATCGTTAGCGGTTCGCGAGTGCCGCGATAATCCGCGACCGAGACTCGGCAAAGGCACCATAGCTCGGACCTCGGAGCTGTATCGGTGCGTCGAGGCTCGTGCCAGGCTTCCATGAAGCGTCGCCATGAGGCGACGCTTACATCCGCGTAATTGAAAATTAAACTGTCTTATCTAACCGTCGTCCACCGTCTGCCGTGTCCTCTCGCTCGTATTCTCCGTGACGTGATCGCAACTACCTTTCCGGCCCTCCAAATAACCATTTCCAGGGGGTGAATGGTTAATTTCCTAAAGTTTCGGGCACCGAATGCCGCCTGAATGCCAACATTGATTGGTACTCCGATCAGTTAGGGCCGAGCGTTCGCGGAAGGTTCACGAGCAGGTCGTTCAGAATAGTCCGGAGACCCCTCCCCCCTCCCCTCCGGGAGGGGGAGAGTAGGGGAGGACGATGGGGTAGATGGCGATGGAAGGATGCAGTTCGCCGTTGAACCCCTTCCAGGGCAAGGAGGATAGAATCCGGATAGGGAGGGTGCGGGGCGAAATTGAGTCTCCTAGAGGTGATTATCATTCGAAGTGGATCAGCCAAAGGTAGTGGCCCCCATCTCCTCTGGGGCCTTCGGCTCTCGCTTTTTCCTTTCGCCCTACAACGATCGCCGGGCAAGATTGCCTTTATAAAAGCCATTTTTAATGGAGTAGCCGTAATCGCCGCGCGACGACGACGCCAAGATGAAACCGCGCGATAGGTGCGTTCTCCACGTCGGCGGACGATAACGTGTAATGGTACCGCCGTGCAAAACTGAAAGTTCCAACGCGATCCGCTTAGGAGAGGATCCGCTCCTGACACGAAAATTTTCCTCTACGCCGTTCATCGCCGGGGGKGGGGGGGGGKGGGGGGGGAGGGAAGGGAAAGAAAGGAAAAAAAGAAGCAGAAGAAAAAGGAAATCAGAGCCGCGGTAATTCGGGAATCCCTCGCCAGCGGACAATCCGCTGACGCGGCTGCCGCGCGTAATCGCCAGTGCAGCGTATCTACGACAGATCGGCCAGCTTGATATCCGGGGAAACTTGCCCCGGAAGAAACGCGACGAAATTGAGGCGGCGGCCGCCTTCCCGCGAGAAAGATGACCATCATCCGTTGTCGGCCCGCTAAATCTCCTCCGGGGAACGCCCGGGGAAAAAAGCTCCGGCGCGGACGCTGAAAGCGTCCGATCCGACCGTAACGTCGTTCGCGTCGTTTCTTTCGGCATCTTGACCGATGATCGTCGTGACGATTTCGCAGCACGAGTCCGCTGCGGGGAATCCCCGCGGCAGGGTAGGGGACGGTGGTGGGACGGGCTCAACTCACGGGATAGACGGACGGATGGACGGACGGACGGACGGACGGACGGACGGACGGACGGACGGACGTGGAAGCCGTAAGAAGCGACCGGGGCTCCGAGGAAATGGGCTGAGGCGGGAAATCCATCCGAGGCTCGCCGGGAATGCTGGAGCGATAAACTCCTGTCGGGGGCGGCAGCGGCGGTATCTCGTGCTGCAGTACCTGCAGCCGGGGGAGGCGCAGGGCATCGCGCCAAACCAGTTTTAAATGCGCTCTTAAATTTCAGCAACTCGCGACGAGCCGTAAACCATCTCGGCGGCTCTGGCTCCGGGTTAGGCTGCTGCTCTTGTCGTATCTGGCCGAGCGAAGCACCTCCCGCGGCGGAGTACATCCCTCCCTCTCTCCCCCGTTCCCTCGATGGGATTTGCGCCGGCGGATCCAGCCCCGCGGATCCTAACCACCCCCAACGTCCCGCGGATTACGCGTCACCCCTAATCCCGATAGCCAGAAGTTTGATCTCTTTCCGTCCCCCACTCCCCCTCCCCCTCCCACCGCGCTCCCTTCTTTCTCTTTCACGACGAACGCGCTCCCGAGACCGATCCTCGGCGTGGAGTAAAGTATTTACGACGGAACCGCATTCCTCGCGGCGGAACAGCCGCGCGATAAACGGGGCGCGACGTCGGCCACGGAGGCCATTCAATCGCGTGGATTAACCCATCTCGCCGGCCGACGACAAAGAAGGGAGGGAGAGCGGGGGAGCAGATTTAACAAGGAGGACAATCCGGATTTATCGCGGCAGTGAAGACCGCCGGTTATGAAGCGCCGTAATGAAATCCCCCCGCTGTAAGTATATACATGCCCGCCGTACATACATACGCGGGGACGGGGCGGGGAAGGGTCCCGTATGAGAGTGCGGTGTACATCTTAATGCCGCAGGCCCATAACAATAACCAGCATGAAACGGGCGAGTAGCCTCGCCGGCAATAACACCGTCTGGGTTCTCCGTGCAACACGAGGCAGTGCAACGCACGCCGGCGCTCCCGTGGATATCTCGAAGCAATTACCGACTAAGAGACTGGGGCCTCGTTAAGGTAATAGTGTCCATTATCTCCGGACATAAGGGAAGAAGTAAAGCAGACCCCGAGTCCGCCAAGTCCGAATAATCAGCGACATCCCCTCTGCGAATTCGGCATTTGCGCCGCAGCTGTAATTCCTGCTCTTATCGAGCCAGACGTGCCGCTGTGTCTTAACGTACGTATTTACGGTACTCGCGAGTTTGACGTATGGCATCTCGAGGATACAATACTTGCGCGGAAAGGCGCGAGCGACGAAGAAAAGGCATGCGGAGGAGTTCTGAGATGAGAGCTTCGCCGAGTGTCTAGGCGTTCGTAGACTCGAACAGTCCATGATGTCGTCGAGACAACAACAACCTCGTTGATTATAGTCCACGTAGCGATCGTTCACGCATTATCATAATCGCAATCGAACGGAATTCAATGAGATGGATCGGACCCGAGATTCCGTTAATGGCGCGAGTCGTGCCGTTTAGCTTCGGGCGATGGTAAATGGGCGCAGCATCGCGCTGCGGTTGAATTTAGAGACGCCATCGATGGCCTCCACTCGTCGTCGTCGTCGCCGTCGTTCTCCTCCTCGTCGCGGTTGCATTTTACGATGCAATCAAGCAACTAACGTCGAATGGATTACGCGCGGCGTCTGGAAGCGTAGAGTCGATTGCCGGCGCCGAGTAAAGAGGAGTCATGACTTCACGAGTCCCGGGTCGTCCCTGTTGTCACTCGTCCCAATTGTCTTTCGCCCCAGAAGCTTCGATCGTGCACCTGCACAACGATGCGAGACTATTTCCGCTCTGGCTGATCTAAGCACGCCGACGATCGAGTGATTAAATAAGAGCGTGATATATGAAGAGCGCGGTCGATCGCGGTCTACGCTGTTCGAGTCGTTACTCCGCGAGAAACAGGGTCAATTCTCTCTTCTTCTTCTTCTTCTCTTTTTTTTTTTTTTTAGAATCGCGATGGATACTAGATCGCGATAGACTCTTCTTTTTTTCCCAAAAGATACACTGATTACTTAATAATTGCGCGTAATATAATACTCCATTCTCTCTTTGCTTCAAGCCTCATGACGTATAAATCGAATCATTTCACTCTGTTTCCCTCAGTGAAGAAAGGAATCTGCTCCCGTTGCTCCCCCCCTTAAACTTTTCGTATTGTGACGCATTTCGGCGCATTTCCCACCGCAAAGATTATTTAGGGCAAAGATTATTCATGATCCAGGGAAAGAATCTTCGGGGAAGATCAGAGGGAATTCAGATACCAACAAGTCGCGAGCGCTTCCTTGTTATCGTCACCTTCTACGTTTGTCATCCTCCGGGAGCGTCCTTAAAGGCGGCGAGGATAAGCGAGAGAGCGAGAGAAATACGCGTTCTTTCGTAGGACAGGGGAGCGTCGGGGAGACCGGAAATACTCCGAAGTCTCTCGGATCTGGCGAATGCCGTTGCCTCGTTATGAAAAAGCTGAGAGCAGATGTCGCCTAATAGAGATACAGATGCACGCGATTCGTGCATGCGAGCACGAATCGCTGGAAAAAGTTGGTCGGCAAGTTGCATTCGATGCACTCGTTAGCGGCTGTTCGCGACTGGGAGCTGCACGAGGGAAAGATCGGGTCGTCCCGAGGGTGTGAGAGGAGTCGGAGCGCCGGTGAACGAGAAAGTGAGAATGCGGCATGTTCTCCCGAGGCGAATGGACGAGGGATGACGCGGGCGAGGGAAGAGGAGAGAGAAGACGGCGTGGAGAGGACAGGAAGAGAAAGTGTGTGCTTAAAGAGAAGAGAGAACTCGTGGATGGAAGAGGGAGTTTAGCGTTCTCCCTTCTGCCCCTCCAACCGGTCCGACAAGGAGATGCAACGCGCGGGGAAGAGAGAAAGGGACAGAGAGAGGGAGAAGCGGAGAACGGTCGCGAAGGGGGGAGAACGGAAGGAGAGAGCGAGCGCACGAGGCGAAAGGGGTTGGCTGTTGCTGTTGCGGCCGCGGCATTACCTCCGCACCATTAACTCGCAAAACTTTCCGCTTGAATCTTGTTCTCGACTCGGCTCGTCTCCTCTCCAGCCATCCTAACCGGCCCGCCTTCTCCGCACGGCCAAAAAGATCCGCGCGAATTCCCGCTCCCCCTCCGCCGTCCCTCTCATACTTTGCGAGCAGACCGCGCTGCCGGACCATCGCCGAACCGCCGGCACTTGTGTATCTGACTCCATTTCGAAGTTATCAACATAAATAGTAGCACTGTAAACGACCGTGGTCGAGCGTGCAGGCGCGGGGATGCTTTATGCCCGCCGCCATTAACGCCACGATGCAACCACGCA
The DNA here is from genome assembly GCA_020341155.1 of Eciton burchellii. Classification (NCBI taxonomy): domain Eukaryota; kingdom Metazoa; phylum Arthropoda; class Insecta; order Hymenoptera; family Formicidae; genus Eciton; species Eciton burchellii. The sequence continues at coordinate 1,230,212 of JAHMML010000012.1, read as the reverse complement.
CGCGGATGTATCCTCTCTGCCTTTCTCTCTCTCTCTCTCTCTCTCTCTCTCTCTTATTCTTTTGCTCTCCTCTCGCAAGCATGCCGTGCATGTCAGCGAGCCAGAACGGAGCACGCAGCTGGCCGAACTTTTCCAAGTTTTCGAGTGGCGTTTCCTTCGAGACAGGAAGAAATAAGTTGGAAGAAGAAAGGAAGAAGTTTGCCAAAGTACTTTCCACAGCGGCTGTGGCAGTCGATTCGCGTTCTAATTTATCGCGCCGCTGATGCACCGTCGCCGGGACCTTTAATAATCGTTGGCCGAAGCGGATCGAAAGCATTGTTGGGTCTTATCAGTCGCAGGCTCGCTACGAACCTCGACGAAACGTTGCTTGTTCATTGTTGACCTTCTCTCTTCGCTGCGTTTAATCGCTGCCTTCATCGCTGCGTGCGGACTTTACGACACGCATAATCACGGCGTTTATTAGAAAAGCCGACGTTTCACTGGCGTTAATATAATCTCGCCGATCGCGAGATCAATATCCCAGCAGAGATGCTTTCTTCTTTCTTTCCTCTCTTTCCCTCGGTCGCCTTTCTGAAGAAATCCTGAGCAATTACCGTTTGCGCGTTCTTAAACGGCCTCGCCAGCGCAAGGCGTGGATATACGATGGCGGAAGTAATCGCCGTCAATCGAAGTGGCGGAAGATAATCCAGCCGTGCGATCGATACGTGCCACTTTCACAGACAGTCGGCTCGAAGATCGTCGTCGTGCCTCGAATAATCCAGGACCCCGGTATAGCCTTGCTTTTCCCGAGATACGAATCCCGAGCCGCCGTTCTCCTCTCTCTCTCTCTCTCTCTCTCTCTCTCTCTCTCTCTCTCCCTCTTCCCTCCGCCTACCTTCTTCGCTCCCTGGTCGCCGTCTTCCTATCCTCCTCCTTGTTCGATCGGGAAGACTGCAACTTGTTTATTCCGTGTTTAGCCTTCTTGCTCCGCCAATCCGCCCCCTTTCCGTCAGCGGGAGATGATCTTCCTCCGTTGTCAGCCAACTGGAGATTAATGGACCATACGGGGCGTACTTGCATTAGCCTCGTCGGCCCTTTCCCTCAGCGTAACCGCGTTCGCATCGGTGCTCGTCTCTTCCTCTCCCTCCTCGGGGTCCCCCGCAAGGACTATCGAGCGCGGAAAAGTCGCCGAATTTTTCCGACTGTCCTCGTGCGCGCCGCGGGGACGAACTTCCCCAGCATCCGCATGAAAAGGAGGGTTCCGCGTTTCGCGATATTACCTCATGCGGGCGCCGTCGCCGCGAAAGTAGCATTGCATATTCCGCTTTACGGCGCATAACGGACTCCTCGTACCTCGTACGCGAAGGCGGCCTCGCATTGTGCATCGCACGATTCGCCCCTGCTTTCGTCCTGCAGGGAGATCGATCTACGTCGAGAATGGCACCGTTGCACCGCGTGTACCGGGTGGAAGCGAAAGAACGGGCGAAGGAACGGACTTGTCCCCGCGTCAGGCCGAAAGGACGATGGGGGGAACCGCGGAATTGAAAAATAAGTTTATGCCGGACCGTATACGTGTTCCTCCATGTTTAGGGGTCATCAACCTTTATTGTGCCTCGTACCGCCATAAAGTCGGACCCTTGTGTACTTTTGCCCGGGGGCGGGGGGGGGGGGGGGGGGGGAATGAACATTTGGAAGGGAAGTGTGCATCGCGCGATTCCTATCTATCCCTCCGATCTATCGGGACTGTGATACGAGCTTTCCGCTCGATGTCGGACGGAATGACGGACGATACGAGCGGCAAGATGAATTCAATCATACCCCCGAGGAAGTTCACCATTTTTACGTTACAATCGGGGAAGCGATTCGTCCGGAAGTCAAGTCCGGAATAAGTCTCACGTTTCCCTCGGATGCAGATCCGCGGGTCTCATATCACCATCCCCCGCTGCCGGTGTTACTGGTTGGAGGTTTTACTGGCGTTCGCTTGCCGTTCGCTTAGCGTACTCCCTGAAATAATACTTTCGAATTTTCACTGAAAATAAGGACCTCCCCAACGACGGATTCGTCCTCCTGGAAAGCGTCGAGATGAAAAACTTGAGAGAGTCCCTGAACAAACAGAGGTATAACCTTTCTCGAGCTGCAAGCGGGTCGCATCGAGGACATATAGAGGTTGATGAGAATTCACGTAACGGACAAAGAGACCGCTTCTTCGTCGAAGGTAGTTGAACGACAGGTAACTCGTGCGGCGAAGCCTGTGTCCGTGTTTCGCGCGTGTGGCCATTCGTACACGGCCGTTAATACCTCGGGGGATCGCAAGCGAACATTCAGCTTGCCTCGTGCAAGGACGACACAAGGACGACGCGTTGTAGTTGCCGCCGCCACGAGCGTGCCAAGTGCGAGAGCGCATGGAAACCGCAACGCGGCCCAAGACGAGTCTCACTGCCGGCCATTGCCGGCTATTATGCTGTCTCTAATTAATTTACGTCTCCATGATGCTAGTTCGCTCTCTCGCCGTTCGACCGTTCCGGCCTCTCGCGCGCTTCTTCTCCCACGACAATTCAACTTTGGCGTGCGCGCGCGAGCGCGCCGGCGTTTCGGTCTCCGTCGTTTCGTCGCGCCGCGAAATGCGAGGCGACCGGCCAATTAACAATGCGACAACACGACGAACGCGGCTGCCGGCCTGCCGCCGCCCGCCTCCCCCGCGTTCCCGCTCGATGCGCGGGGATCTGTTTCGCGTATATTTAAATTCCATTATTCATAATGCATGAGCGCGGCGCGAGGAGGAGCCTCGCCGGCCCCGGCGCTCTTTTTTTCCCTCCCCGAGCGGAGCCCCGAATTAAACAGCCGCGTCGCGGATCTCTGCAGGCGCTGTTTTTTGTCCCGGATGGTCTCCTACCATCCCATCAGCCCAAGCCGCCCGCAATCCCCGTCGCTGTCCCTCGCGCCAAGCCCAAAATGGCAGGCGTTGCCGTCACGCGGTGTTTTGCCAGCCCAAGAGCCTCCGCGAGATTCCGCCGTGAAAGTTGCCCGTTTTTCTCGCCGGCGATGCCAGCCGATTTGCAAGCGCCCGCGTATACGCGGACGCCGGAATGCACGGCGGCACTATAAAAGCGACCCAGAGGAGGAGGAGGGCGGTGGCGCGGGGAGGAAGGGAGGATTTTTGTCGAGGACACGCAATTACGGGGCGAACGTGGAGGGAGGCGTCCTCCCCGAATAAACGAACGCGGGGGGGGGGGGGGGGGGGGGGGGG